>OU696667.1:19502317-20029817 GCA_916049575.1 Ancistrocerus nigricornis | reverse complement strand
GCGGTCGTGCCTAATACGAAACAGCAAGGTTGTTTCGTTGGGGGGGCCCCAGCCGCCCTATCGCTGGTTACATACTAGAGTAGACTACGCTGGACCGTTCACCTTGAAAACGTGGAAAGGGCGGCCGGCGAAGACTTACAAGGGCTATCTCGTTGTATTCGTTTGTTTCTCGTCATTGGCCGTACATCTCGAATTCGCGACCGACTACTCGACGGAAGGATTTCTGGCAGCCTACAAGAGATTCACGGGTCGCCGAGGAATTTGCGCGACGCTGACCAGCGATTGCGGTACGAATCTCGTCGGCGCCGATGCCGAACTTCGACGTCTCTTCAACTCTTCCTCGCAACCGACGGCACGAAGTGGACGTTCAATCCTCTCGCTGCGCCTCACTTCGGAGGAAAATGGGAAGCGGCCGTGAAGTCGGTAAAATTTCACCTCAAGCGCGTAGTCGGCGATACGCTCCTCACGTACGAGGAATTCTCGACTCTATTGGTGCAAGTAGAGGCGGTGATTAACTCGCGTCCTATTTGCCCGCTCTCGGACGATCCCGCGGACGTCGAAGCTCTCACTCCAGGTCACCTTCTGGTCGGAACTTCCCTCAACACGACTCCCGAACCCGCAATAATCAAGCTACCGAAATCGCGTCTTTCTCGATGGCAATTGCTCCGCCAGATGCTCGAAAGATTTTGGCTACGTTGGTCTACGGAGTACCTCCAGCGATTCCAAAGCATCACGAAGTGGTGTCAACCGAGTGACTCTATAAATTCGGCTCTCTAGTTCGCGTTGTGGACGAACGATATCCGCCGTCTAAGTGGCCGCTCGCGCGTGTAATAGCAGTGCATCCCGGTAAAGACAATCTCGTTCGCGTTGCTACCGTACGAACTCAAACTTCCACGCTCAAGAGGCCCATAGTGAAACTCTGCCCTTTGCCCGTTTCGGATTCGTTATCTTAGAATAATAAATCTTAATCTACTCTTGTTATTCACGGTTTCGACGACGCACATACGTCGTCGAGGCGGGCGGAAATGTTGGAGCGAAATATTAAAATTGTTCGTGCTCGCGCTGTTAACCGCGCCATCGCTACCTTGCACATACTCAATACCGCTCGAATATTTCTCTTGCCGAAACCGTTCTCTTGTTTACTGTCTATACTGTCTACGTCATCGCTCGCGTCTCTTTGTCTATTTAAATGTATCGAATTCTAACGTCTATGTAAACGTGCTGAACGCTCTCGACCGTCAGTACGACGTATACTTTCGCAATATACGCATCGCTCTATTTTCTCTATAAAGATCTTTTTCACCTTATCTCATCTCCTTGCTTACTGAATCAGTTCTCTAATCTCTTGACTCTATCTCTATACAAATAGGCAAACAATTCAAACTTTGCAAAAGTATGTAAAATAGTGATAACTAATAACGTAAATTTTTTCAAAATTTTTCAGGGAAGCAATACAACATGACGAACGAAAAAACATTTTTTTTTTTTGAGCAGAAACGAGTTTTAATGTAATCGGTATTTTTTAAAAAATTATCCCGACGCACATAGGAGTATTTTCATATAAAATCCGGTCAAAATTATTTGATAGCTTTTTGTCTATTAAAACTCACATTATGATATTTTATAGTGTTTAATTATAAAAAAAAACAATATCCACCTCAAAATTCATTTTTTCCTCCTAAATATGGTATAAGATTTAAAAAAAGTTTAGTCGTCGTCCTCTTCATCATTATCATCTTCCTCTGTACTTTCGCCGCTTGTATTTTTATCAGTTGATGTTGATGTCAAAGATGGCGGTGCAGTTGCAATCATAAGGTCTAGTGCTTCTTTCGAAAACGATTTTTTCTTTGCTTGTGATTTTCGTCTGATTGAGCTTAAATAAGGATCAGAACTTAATAGCAATCTATTTATAATATCCCTGTTACAAACTTCTCTTGAAAATTTTCTTGAAAAATTAAGTCTGTATTGTCTAAAGTTTTTATTCCGCGCCTCAGCCGCCTCCTCCGATAATTGACCAATAGGTAAAATCGCATGTCATTACTTGAGCTCCATGAATCAATATTTTATGAATTGTGGGTGACATAGGATGCCATCCATACAATTCTACGTACAGTCTTGCTGTTGCCTGGGCATAGGTAGCAAACTTATCAGCATCTATACTGTTTCCACTTGAAATGACTTCTAAGATAACTCGAAATCGTTTGATGAGTTCTACATCAATTCCAGTAATACGGGAAGATGTGTCTGGGTCTGAAAAAAATCTTCTTGAGGTGTTCCCATCATTGGTATTTCCAAATCCGGCTGTAGGCAAGTCTACGAGCAGTCCCACTTCTTCTCTGAAATTTTTTTGTATTTTCTCTTTTGTTTCTTTAACACTCTTCTTTTCTGCTGTTGTTCGCGCCTGCCATTTTTTTAATGGGAGTTTGTAAGCAATATGGAGTAGGGATTCAAGAAAGCGAATTCTAGCATGGAGAACGGACAGTCCAAATTGCAATGCTTCGACATTTACTTCTGGTACTTCCTTTAATTTATTAAATTCTTTTGAGGTCTGCCGACAAATATAGCAGCGCATGGTTGATAAAGTGTCGGTAGCGGCGTTGCACACTTTGCCGTCAACCATTGTAAGTAGCATTGTATGTTTTATTTTCACAATTCCATTAGGTGTTGTGATCTCAGTTTTTGACAGATTTTTTATTTGATCTTCAACAAATTTGATCTCCTCTTTTACAACATCTTTTGATTCACTAACAAATCGAATGCGTATCGGTCTGCAAAATCTTACAGAAGAAGGAACTGGATTTTGCCAAATGATTTTCTTTTCTGCATCCATATTTACAACCAGTCGTAAAGGAACTAGAGAACTTAGAAATATATTAGAGTCACTATCTGCGCTATTTTGAAATTTTTGTTTGAATTGCGACTGTTGCGATCCATCGCAACCCCATTTTAATATTAATTCCATGTCTTCTCTTTCTTCTTGTGTACAAGTTTCTATCACTTCTGCAAGGTATTTATGCAAACGAGATGCTGTATGATCTAGTAAACTTTGTAGTTTAATTTCCATACACATTTCAGTAATGTGTATTGTGTCCTCCGGAGGGTAACAATCTTTTTTTGCTTTTTGAATTAAAGAGTAACATGGGTAGATTTCCTTATTATGACTGTAGAGTAATTCCCACTGCCTTCTTGTGAAATCACCTACGAAGATTGCCAATGCGTCTTGTGGCGTGTGCTTCGTTATACTTACTTGGTTTTTCGGTGCAGTGTAGGATTTGCGGATTTTCGATGCTCGTGTTGGCGATGCTGTAATTTCTTTGATCATTACCGATGCATCGATATTTCCAGTAGTGCGTAGACTAACTCCAGCTGCATATACTAGTTCTTCAGCAGGTATTTGTTTCCGTATTTGGCTAGTTTTTCGCCGCTTACTACGCTCACTTAAGTTTTCAAAACATTTTGCAGGACGACCCGGTTTATGTGTACTTTGAACACTGAAGTTCAGAAACTTAAGAGATGATGTGAGCCATTCTTCATTATTGAAAATAAAACGATCTTCTTTGCGGTTTGCTAACATCCATTTTTGCTTGAATTGAGTCTTGAAAAACCTTAAACTACGAACCAAAATACCTTTTTTATCGTCTGGGCATTGCGTTATTTCAGCCAATTTATTTTCTAAAAACTGTAACTTTTCTTCAAATTTTTTTCCTTTGCAGTTTAGTATAATGCCATACAAAGCTTGCCTGGTCATAATAATTGTAGATTCTGCAGTATCTAAAAAAAAAACAAACTAAAACTATGAGCTCAAATATACCACCGTTTTACACTATCATCTTTAAATCATCGAAAATAAAAATGGCGCACGTAGGCGCGAGTTTTTTTTCCAGAATTTACTACAAAACATCTTAAGTAACATATTAGAGGAAAAATGAATGCTTGACAACCGTTGACAAGTAAACAAAAACACTATTAATGGACAATTTTACATAAAAACTAACAAATTTAAGGCACATGTTTATTATTCTTTCTAAACACATAAATGAAATAGCAAATAGATCAATTACTGTGTTAAAATAATCTACATACCTTATACCTCCATAATCAATATCGTTTTTTATCACAGTATATCACACTAAAGCACAATTTAACCTCAAAAACAGTGAATATTCACAAGCACCGAGAACATATACATGCGGTTTAAACAATTGCTGGGTTCCGACTTACCTTGCGGAGAGGGGCAATGACGTAGGTGGCTCTTTTGTTTTCCATTTGATGAACCTTTTAGTTAGCTTTGAAATCACGTGACTTAAGTAGGTTTTTGATTAACTTGATGAATTCGACTTTTGACCGGATTTTATATGAAAATACTCCTATGTGCGACGGCCAGATAGCGATAGTCAAACGGCCGCAATCAGCTATCCTGTACTCTCATAAGAAAAGGGATAGGCGAGCGCAGCGAGTCGACTTCTTGTACGAATCATTACCGCGGTCGTGCCTAATACGAAACAGCAAGGCTGTTTCGTTCGGGGGCCCCAGCCCCCCTATAGCTGGTTTTATCTTTATTAATTCCGCCGTCTGTTTGTATTTTTCTATTTTTTCTCTACTAGTGTTACGTCCCGGGGAACAGTAACAATAATTATATTAATAAATTAATAAATTGGTAGGGAAAGGAAAAACAAGATTTTTTTACCTCTTTTGGGGTTGTAGCGTCTACGCGACGCAACCCTGGGATGAGGAAAAGTGTGTCGTGAGAGAGAGAAAGAGAGAATTAAAATAGGGAGATTTACCTTTATTTGTTTGCAAATTTTTGTAACGCTGCCTCGAATTCTTTTACAAAATCCTTATAAGGATGTTGCGTCGCCAAATACTCCTCTAACAACGAAGTGGGGGAAGAAACGGGAGAGTATTTCTGTACGGGCCACGGTTTTTTAAAATAGTTATTCCTCCTGAATGAGGTCTTTTTCCCGGATCGCCTTGACCTTCCCATCTGCAGGAAAACTCAAATTATACCCTTTCTTTCTGTTAATTAATTTATCCTCACGAGAACGACAGATTGAACAGCGCGCTCGTGAAGGAATAAAATATCGCAGAAAGAGAGAGACAAATCTAATATCCAGAGAGAACGCAAAGCTACTGCGCGCTCAATGGGATGAACGCAGAAAAATGCGCGCATCAAAAAGTACTCAACGAAACTAATTATAATTGATATTGAAGGAGGTTAAGGGAATGTATTTACTTAATTAGGTATAGAAAAAAGGGAACGCAAAATGACTGCGCGCTCTTTAAACCAATACCCCGGAAACCGAGAGAACGCAGATGAATGCGCGCTCTTTATTCTATAAGGAAGAACGCAAATGACTGCACGCTCCCTAGATTATTTTAAAGAAAATGATTGGAAAAAGGAAAAAGCGTTTATAATGGGAAACAACAATATTCACACAAAAGTTTAATTAGAAAAGATGAAATACCTACTTACAGCTTGTTAGGTCGAATTGCGATGAACAAAAGGAAACTCTTTGAGTCTTCGACTTGGTAGGCTCTTAATATCTTTTTACGAGAAAACGAAGATGAAACTAATTTTTAAAGTCAAAAAATGCTCTTAGAAACTCCTAGCGTACGAATGGTGGCGAGCCGTGCTCGGCCATCGCTTTTAAAAACTAGCCATCCACCAAAACCCCTCCTAATTTCCAAATTTAGGCCCTTCATTGGCTATGGACCTTTGAACTTCGGGGGTGCATAGTGGGGACTAGGTTTTCCCTATGATCTAGGCAGGAGTGGGAGTTGGTGCATTCGCAGCTAAGCGTAGGCGTAAGCGTGCTCCCAAATCCCCTCCCTTCTCTCTTTGGTCGCATCTTACTTATTAACTTTTCTTAATAATTAACGTACTTAATTAACTAATTAACATTCACATGCGTTCATGCAACATTACATTTCCTTACTAAATCACACATACACTCTCATGCTTCTACTCTTATTGTTTAATTATTATTTTAAAGTATTGAATAATAACAATTGTCTAATATTCACTCTCAGTTTTCTATGACATGCATACTACATTCTACTTCTTCATGCATCTTTACTTTCACCTTAGATTTAACTCTATTATTAACATTATTTATTTATGCGTGTTGTTTATTCCTTCCTTATTTAGTGGTATGTTTTATTATATGAAATTTTAAATTACTTTAATAATCAACATGATAATATTCATTCGTTTTAACATTATTTGACCATTTATAAGGAAGAAAAATACCAACATTATTATTTACGAAATGCATCCTCCTAATCTTTCTGTAGCGGACTGTACCGCGTGCCTTGTATGGCGCCTTTGTTCGAGGGGTTGCGTACGTGACTTAGGCGATGTGCGTTCGAGAGTTTGTATATATTGAGAAAAAACTAAGCTCCGGTGGTGTCCGGTTTTACGGGTAGGCGCATGGTTTGTTTCTTCTTCCGTGGGACGTCGATGCATTATTCGACGCCACACGGAAAATTCCAACGCCTGTGCCTCGCACTCTTTACGAGTTTTATGACCGTCAATGACCTGAGAGTTTTTAACCCGTCTGCCGCGCAGACTTTTACTTTATTAAATTGAAATTCGAAATATTCCTCAGGTAATTGGCGGACATAACACTAGCTTCTTCCAAATAGTTTCTATCTTCGTACCTTACTGTAATGTCCACTAAATAGATTATATTTTCTTTCTTAATCACTATGTCCGGTTTTTTTAATTCTCCGAATTCATTTACTGTCGGTTCGCTAAATATTGTAGCTTTCTTAATTTTACTCGTAACAAAATCTCTTATGTCGTTATGCCGCTTCATCCTACTAGGCTTACAAGGGGACATTACGGCCTCGGAAATTGACTTCGGAATGAGACTTTGCAGGTTTGTAATATACCTTTAGACTATTCGATTTGCAAAGTAAGAGCGCGCACTAGCCATAAACTTTGGCGAAAAATGGCTTTAAAGTTTTACGTGTAGGACGTATACCGGTCACTTTGAACACCATCCAAGAACAGCGAAGTGGCCGAGTTGTAGCGAACTCGCTTGCGGCGCGAGCGGTACGTGTTCGATCCCTGCGTGTGGAAACTTTTTTTTTCAATTTTTTAACAAATTATAAAAACTGTGAAATAAAGTTAATGACATACTAATATGAAGAATGTAATTATACATAATTTTTTCTATTAATGAAATGACTTTATATTGACATTCTCAACCGTTGTTTAAAGTCTCATGTGGGAAAAATAAGTGTCAGCAACTATAGGGTCCGTAGATTCTTTCATTTGCAAGCCACTTCTTAGCGCCATCATAGGTATGGCGTATTCAAACTTCGTCAGTCCTAATCCTCCATCGCGTTTTGGTGTATAAAAGAAGCCTTTTGCTATAGAGAGGGGGAGGTGTAAAATTTCTTTTGTTACATTTCTTATTTCGTTATCCAGCGTTCTTAGGATAGTTTTACTCGGCGTGCCAATGGATAGGCTATAGGTAAAATGCGGTAGAATAAAGGTCTGGATTAACTCTATCTTCTGCAAGGGCTTCAAATATAGCTTATTAACATTTTTTATCGCATTCGTTATTTGTTGTAGATCTCCTTTTTTATATTTATTATTCCAAGGTTTTATCTTCGTACCCAGGTAACGCATTGCCTTATCCGGCTCAATATTAGGAATTATATGGTTTTTTATCTTAATACTTGGGTTCTTTGTGTACCAGGTTTTTAATCTGGATACTATTTGAAATGCTGAGCATTTGGGGGCCGATATTTGCATGTCAAGACTAGAGATATACTTATTTACAATATTTATTTGCTTCTGTGCTTCTGTTTTATCTTTACTTATTAGAATTAAGTCATCTGCAAAGCCTAGGATTGCACAGTTATTATTCCCCATTTTTATTCCTTCAGTGTTATTATTTACTAGTTCGATTATTGGTTCTATAATTAGATTAAACAACAAGGGTGAGAGGGGATCCCCTTGTTTAACTTCTCTTTTTAACTTTATTTTAACATAATTTTCGTTGTCACATTTTATCGTTGTTCTACATCCATCATACGTGTGCTTTACTAGTTTTATGAGACCCTCCGGTACTCTTTTTCCTTTCAGGCTGGGCTCCAATACTGAATGCGGTACCGTATCAAATGCCTCTGCTATATCCAGGCTGATTATAATTCCACCCTCCTTTCTTTTCATGTCTTCAATAACCTCTTTTAAAATATGCGTATTTATTCTACATCCATTCTCATTAGTGAAACCTTTTTGCCTGTCTGACTGGGTAATGAAAGCTCTCAGTTTTTGGTGAATGAGAGCCGAAAATGTTCTCCCTATCAAGGGAGGACGATGTTACCATCTCTCACTTATGCTACACCTCTCATGTCTCCTTAAAGTGCCAGACTAGAGTCAAGCTCAACAAGGTCTTCTTTCCCCGCTAATTTTTCCAAGCCCGTTCCCTTGGCAGTGGTTTCGCTAGAAAGTAGATAGGGACAGAGGGAATCTCGTTAATCCATTCATGCGCGTCACTAATTAGATGACGAGGCATTTGGCTATTTTTTTTTTTTTAACTTCCCGATTACCGGGAAGTTATTGTAATGACCCCGAAAATCGAAAATCGATTTTTTGATAGATGTTGACATTTCAAAGTCATCTCAACATTTTCTGACCATTTTCGGCTTATAGTCTGTACGTGTGTGTGTGTGTGTGTGTGTGTGTGCATGTGGTCAAATTTTACGTTCACGATTACGCCCACACTAATGACGTGATCTTGGTGATGTATGACTTCATCGATTGGTATTGAGGTAATTTGGTGCTGATTAGATTTTGGTCTCATTTGGCCGAGTAGTTTTTTAGTTTTTTAAAAAAACAATTCAAAAGGGTAATCTTTACGAAAGGTTAGAATTTTGGGAGCGATTCGCTAAACGTTATTAATATATGATATAATTATAATTAATATAGGATTTACCCGTATAAATAAATAAATAAAAAATAAGTAAATAAAAAATAAATTTTTTTAAATAAATAAATAAATTAATTAAAAAAAAATTAAATAAAAAAAATAATAATAATAAAAAAAACAAAAGAAAAAAAAATTAATAATAATATATAAGTATAAAATGTGATTTCGATAAGGTGCAGGTAATTTGGACCACTTTTTTTAATTGATAACTATACTTTAGATATTGATTGGAAAGATTGTAATTACAAAACAAACCATTTTTACGAACAAAAAACATTAATTTGTACAAAAATTATACACACACACATACATTTTCATTCGTTCATTTCGTTTCATTTCATTCACACAGATTTCGTTATAAAAAAAAGACGTACAAAAAGGGCATCGATATTTCAAATAGCTTCGGAAACAATCGTTCGTTACACTTTTTTCTCTTATTAAGTGCATCAAAAAGTTCTTGTAGTCAAATCTAGAAAATACATATAATTTTGAGTGGTCCAAATTGCTAGCATATCTATGAATAACTGACTTTTCAAATAAGTCATATAAAAAATAAAAGAATTAGAAAATCAATGGAAATACATAAAGTAGGTATGTATAGTAATAGTTATACGCGATTACAAAAAAAAAAAATTAATTGAATGAATTAAATGAAAAAAATTTAATGAATAATAAGTCAGATATAACTGAATTGTACACTTACTGAAAAACTTTTGCTAAAATCAATTTCACTAATTACTCTATCAACCGCACAATCACCATGAAAACCGCGTGACAAATGTCATTGTTTAATGTTGTCATGGTTTACTTCTAGTGCGCAGTATTTCCAAAGAGATAGTGTTATTAGTTATTAAAATATTGCAGTGGTCCATATTATCTGCAGTGGTCCACAGTACCCTACTACTTTCCTCTAATATTGATCGTTTAACTGTAAATTACACTTCAAGAACGGAAATTTGCTTTTGCTATTTTTTACTTCTATCGGTTATTTATTAACATATTGTTTTAAAATTCACATAATTCCAAATTATTTTGATTACGTTTCCCATTTTGCATCTTTACTATTTTCGAAGTCAGTTTTTTTTTTGTTAAAAATTTTTTTTCTAAGAAGTAATAGGAATAGTAGTAATAGTAATTTAAGTAAATGATTTTTTTATTTATAGTACATTATATTTAATTGAAATAATAATAATTTTTTTTTATAATGTGTTTTTTGTTTTTTACGTATTCGCGGCGGCGACCACGGGCTGCGTACCACGCGGCCCGTGATCTGCCCGCCCCTCCGCGGCGCGCATGACCCCGTCCGCGAGGATATCCTGAAATATAGAATATATATTATTACTTCATCACAACGTTGATACATGCATATTCAATAATATAATATTATGCATATTCTGCAATAATACATACATACGCCTTTTATACAGGGTGTCTGGTTTGAAGTGTCTGAGCGGCCAACTACATGTGCACAAGTATGACTTGAGTCGAAAAGTCTAATGAACTTTTTCAAAATTCGGCTTAGTTAACGAGTTATTAATTAACAAAATTTGCGGAGGAAGGCGGTACGCTGGAGCTCGTAACTAGGTGATAGACGAAGCAGTAGGAGGAGTGATCCACAATAACCAATAACAATGGTCGGAAGGTAACGCTTGATCAACGTATTTACTTATCTCTCTTCTCTCTCACTCTCTCTGTTTCTCTCTCTACGACACTACCTTACCCCATCATATGATAAATAGTGAAAAAGACAGAGAGAGAGAGAGAGAAGAGGAAGGAACGGATGAAGAACGTTAGCGCGAGCCTCCATCGTAAGGTAGTGTTGTCGAAAGAATGAGCGAGCAAGAAAAAGAGAGACAAAGAGTCATCGTGAGCCTCCTGCGGGAGGGAGTGTCGTAGAGAGAGAAACAGAGAGAGAGAGAGTGAGAGAGAAGAGAGATAAGTAAATACGTTGATCAAGCGTTACCTTCCGACGATTGTTATTGGTTATTGTGTATCACTCCTCCTACTGCTTCGTCTATCACCTAGTTACGAGCGCCAGCGTACCGCCTTCCTCCGCAATTTTTGTTAATTAATAACTCGTTAACTAAGCCGAATTTTGAAAAAGTTCATTAGACTTTTCGACTCAAGTCATACCTGTGCACATGTAGTTGGCCGCTCAGACACTTCAAACCAGACACCCTGTATACATACGACCTTTTTCTCTATAATTTTGTTTCGGATTCAGAAAAAAAGTATAATTTTCTATAACTAGCGAAGAACATGAAACCTTTATACTGTAAAGAAATACTATTATTACTGTAACGAAACGGGAAGCGGATATATTTGGAATGTTTTCTATAAATAGTGAAGAAAGTATTGACAAAAGTTTCCATATGATTGTCCAAAAATCGTGGAAACACCACCTCAATCCGGACTTAAATGGCATAAAGAAAAATATATTGCAGACTAAATAAATAAAAATTTTAAACGATTATACGGCATACCTCGTATAAGTTTTACAATTCTAAGAAACAGGTGGCTAACTTTTATTGTAACCTACTATTCCTATTAGCTATTAAAACTATTAATCTTACTTTATTTATATGGAAAACTATACACTTTTTTTACCGAAAGGATTTAGAGAAACTACCTAAACTTGATGTATGAAAATCTTACCAACGTTGTAAAATTCCTGCTGCTGCGGCGGTGCTGGTGGCTGCTGCGGCAGTGGCGGCGGTGGCGCCAATGGTCGTCGCGGCGCATGTAACTGCAGCTGCGCCAACGCCTCCGTCAACTGATGGTCGCGTTGGCGCAACAGCAGTTCGAGCTGCTTTATACGCGTTTCAAATGTATCGTCTAAATGAATGAAGAAATATATTAAATAAAAAAAAAAGAGTACATTAAGGGGAGCTTATCGTGTAAATGGCTCGAAAAATCGACACGTTTGAGAATTTTGTTAGAGGAAAGTATTCACTCTAACTCCATAAAAGCACATGCGTTAGTTTTATGGACACGTAAAGAAGTAAACACAATTTTTTTTTATTTCGATATAATGTGTGTATAACGAGATTTAGCCATACTACGAAGCGCTGTAAGCGTCGAAGCCGTCAAATGGCGGGACGTCTATTTCCTGTTATAGTTGCCAGAAACAAAAATACTGAAAAGATTTGTGTTTTTTATAGCAATACACAGCGACTGTAGCAGTATAGTTAATACAAAAGAGTATTTGGTGAAATGGTGAACGTTTGAAAAAAACTTGACTTACAATTGTTAATTATTCGAAAAGGACGATATAATGTTAAAATATTGATCAATTTACAGCTACAGTCGTTACGTATTGTTATAAAAAGCAAAAATCTTTTTAGTCTTTTACTTTCAGACAACTATACTAAGAACTGGACGTCCCGCCAATATGACACCGACGACCCTTCGTAATATAGTTAGATCTCTGTACATATGGATTATTTTCAGATAAAATAAAAACAGTGCGTTTACTTCTTTGTTTGTCTATAAAACCAATGCATATGCTTTTATGAAATTAGAGTGAATACTTTTTTCTAAACAAATTCCAACACATGACGCTTTTTTGCAACCATTTACACGATAAGCTCCCCTTAATAATGGAAAAAATATGTCATATTTTTGTTACTTACTGTCAGCGTCCTCCTCCACTATGTCGTCTATTTTTTCGGTCTGTAAGAAAGGCATAAGTATAAAGAATAAAGTCAAACTGGAAATGATTGCACGTTTATATGTTAAAATAAAAGGAAATAAAAGTAATAATACTTACATCCATGTCGCTTGATGAACTCATTTTAACTGAAGGCACAGAAATTATTAACCGACCGTACAATATGACTAAGTGGGGGAAACACATACGTACCTGAAATGTGTTAGTTTAGGGAATAAATATAAATGTGGTAAAGGTATGATATCCGAGTCTCACCACAGGAGGAATATAAGGAAGAGTCGAGTTATCGTACTGAGTATGTATACATTTTTTCTATATACGCTCAGTTAACCGTAGCAGAATTTAAATGTTCGCGAAAATTCTTCATTGTTCCCTCTGTAGCTAGGTCTTACATAGCTGACCAAATAACATTGAATACGGCGGTTGTACACATTAGCTATAGCGAGTGTCTATTTTAAATCGAAATGCGATACAATAATCTATTCAATAGCGCTACCTCGCCGTAGTGAATAGGTAACGAATATTGAATCTGGTATGTATAGTGATAAAAATATATACTAAGTGATATTACGTAATATTTAATTTTAAATATTATATAATACATTTTAGTATATTATTATATTTACTATAAATAATAAAATTTATTATAATATTGTATAATACGTTATACAATATTATATTATATAATATTGTATAATACGCTATACAATATTATATTATATAATATTTTTTATATACTTCAATATACTACGTTTCTATAGTAAAAACGATGTATAATAGGTATATGTGAAAAACACACCACATTTGTCTTATAAAAGACACAATACAATTGTCTCATAGTAAGACACACGACATTTGTCTTATAAAAGACACAATAAAATTGTCTCATAGAAAGACACACCACATTTGTCTTACAAAGACACATCGAAAAACATAATTGTCTTAAATTCAATAATTTAAGATGAAAACAAAACGTCGTTCTAGACGAGCCATAAATAAATTGAAAAAATTGAAAAAAAATAAATTGAAAAAAATGCTTACCACACAAAAAATAATGATCCTAGCGAAAGTAAAACGAAGAATTTGAAATTACGAAAGGAGCGAAATAAACAATGCATGCAAAATCTAAGGAATGATCCAATATATGTTAATTGTGAAAAATAAACAAATCGTGAACGCATAACACAATTGAGAGATAATAATGAATTCAAGGAGAATGAAGGTGACAAAAATCAAAAGCGATTGCAAATTATACGACAAAATACAGAGTATACAGTGAATGAGCGTAAAAAAAATGTAATCAGAATGACAATTTTGAGACATCAAAAGCAGTACATTGTGAATGAACGCAAGAAAAACATTATAAGGAATCGCGTGCTCAGACAAAGATTAGATTATGTTAAGGAAGAGATTGCCAAAAATACGAAAAGAAATGTGATTTTGCGTAGAAGTGAAGAATATAAATCGAATGAAAGAGTGCAAAATGTAGCGCGAAATCAGATCGTGAGGAGAATTTTGAAATATATTAAAAGAGAAAGGAAAAATAATATTGATAGAAACAAAAAATTGCGTATGAATAAATCATATAAAATAAATGAAATGGAACAAAACGTCAAAAGAATGAAAATAACAAGACATAAAAAAAATTATCGAGATGAAGAATCATTAAAGAATTTTTGGAGAATTCGAGATAAAAGAAGAAATGTACACTATTATAAACGTGAACGAAAACGAAATCGCGAACGACAAAGAAAAAGCAGAGAAAGCGATGTATTACAATTCAGATATAATTACTTCACAAATTTACCATATAGTAAGAATGATCCAAAGGCAAAACTTGAGCTCCAATATATTAAATTTCGTGCAGAAACACCCTCATTTATTTGCTGCTGCTGTGAAGGTCTTTTTTTCAGATGTTCTGTTGTAAAATTGAACGAAAAACGAATTGGCAACTCAAATAATCCTTCATTTTTAGCAAAAGTAAATAATTTCCCATTAGGATATATTTGTAATACATGTAAAAATTATGCTTTGTGACGTTTCGGACGTCACAAGAAGAGAAGTGCTTCGATCGACGCGTCGCTCTCAGGGCAAAATAGTAAGAACTATGAAACTTGTCACTAATTGAACCCGTACGCGTTTCATGACCACTCCACCGAGATACCACCTACGATGGAGAGTCGACGAGGAAAGAAAAATGCTACCGATCACCGTAGCAAGACGCTCAGGAAGAGAGTCGTCCACCGAGATCGTCGCAACGTACATCGCCTAGTAGCTACCGTCGTGGGAAACAAACATCATATTCTCACCAGAGACATCTAGAATCGACGCATCGATCAACGCTAAGAAGATCGATAATGAAGAGCGTCGGCGTAGCGTATCGACGCGGAAATTCGGCGTCGCATAAATTACCGTAAATCAGGTTGAGGCGCACGTGGCGGAAAAGTCACGTGATAATTGCGAGCCGGTCCGGTGGTCGACGATGAGCACGGCTCGCGTCACTTAGCGCAGGGCTCTCGAGTTGTCCAGTCTATTTTCTTTGCTACCGTTCCTAAAGTAGTGTATCGGGTGAAGTCGAGTCACGGGAGATAGAGATAGATCCATCGAATTCCGACGACCAGGCTCCCGGGTAACTCCACCAGGAAGGAAGGAAGCACCTACAACTCGACGACGATTTGACGAGGCATTCGAGACACCAAGGCTACCGTGGCCATCGACTAAAGAGCGAGTGGTAAGCCGACCAAGTCGAACATCCACCCTTCGGGCGGAGTCGATCACCGAAGTCACAGTCTCCGTATTCGTATAAGATTCGATTTCGATTTTGAGGGTTAGATATTAAGTTCGTGTGGAAAATTCTAGAACGCCGGCATAGACCACGTTCTCGCTTCCACCTTTCGGTTATTGGTTAGATTATAAATCTTGAAGATTCATAAAGTCAATTTCGTAAAAGAGAGACTAAGACTTCGGCCGATGATTCCGCTCCCGGTCGCGACTCGCTACGAGTATTCTGCGTCGTGCGTATCGCCCTGAGATTGGCAAGGTCACGCGTCGATCATCGAATAAAGAACGTAAAGCACTAGCTATCGTACCTTCCCATTGCGCTAAGCCCCTTGTATGTTCGTTTGTATGAATTTGTCGTTCTAAAAATTAAATTGCGTCCTTGTATAAATTTCGTATGCTTCCGGTGTAAAATGATGAAAACGAATTTGTAGCAAAATCGACTAAACTCAAGTATATAAGATCTTCTCGTTTAATCTACATAAGCTATCGTCGTTCTTAGTACGTCAACGTAAATTCAAGCACGTATTGTTTCTCACCATCGCGGACGGGTATAAAAACTTGTAATGAGTAGGGACACCGTTCGTATTCTGTTGTATCTACATCATCGAGAAACTCGAGTAATTAATTGATCATCTGCTTCCGTCGACGAGCTTATTATATGGGATAATTGTTCATGCACTTGATTTCCGTTTTCTAAAATAAACGAATTCTCGTTTGCTATCGAAACTTGGAAAATAACGTTCTCGCAATCTTTCGCCTTCCCCGCCCCTCTCCGTCACCACCTAGGTGGGCTGAGCAGCCGATTCTCGTGTACCGCTTCACGCACCTCCTCGGAAAAATTGTTCATTTCATCTTGCATTAATTTTAAGGCTCGAGTGGAAGCCGTAAGCTACCTGGCGCCCAATTAAAACTTATATTCTAACCGATCATCAGTTCAAGACTTTGAAAAAGTATTCCGAGGAGGAGAGCGTGGCGAAGGTGTGTTCGTCTTCTCTCACGAGAAAGAGAAGCGGTCACAGCTTATCGTAATAAAGTATATCGATTATCAACGAGCAATGGACTAAAATTTATTAAAGTCCCCAAGTGTCTACAAGACTTGAACGATCTTGAAGAAAGAATGGTCGCTCCAATATTAAATTTTATGCAAATTCGGGCATTGAAACCGTATGCACTGAATCCACGAAGCAGGACGGTTAGCCGCTGCCGTTTAGCCGCCAGAGCGTTTCGCCGCTGCCGTTTAGCCGCCAAAACGTTTCGCCGCTGCCGTTTAGCCGCCAGAACGTTTCGCCGCTTCCGTTTAGCCGCCAAAACGTTTCGCCGCTGCCGTTTAGCCGCCAAAACGTTTCGCCGCTTCCGTTTAGCCGCCAGAGCGTTTCGCCGCTGCCGTTTAGCCGCCAGAACGTTTCGCCGCTGCCGTTTAGCCGCCAGAACGTTTCGCCGCTGCCGTTTAGCCGCCAGAACGTTTCGCCGCCGGGACGTTCCTCGTTTTAATAACTTTCGTAGTAACAAAACGATCATTTCCTCTAGTTTTTTAACATTTTTAATTATCGATTTCTGTCTATCACCAATAGTAGCTAAGATACACAGGTGGCCTGTTTTAAGTGTCTCACCCTATTTATATTGTGTATGTACACATAAATACATGCATATGTCTATAAAAACATTGTTATTTAAAACAGGCCACCTGTGTATCTCTGCTACTATTGGTGCTAGACAGAAATCGATTAGACTGAAATTGCTCAAAATCGAGTGCTCTATAATCTGATGTTAAAGGAAAATAAAGGTTATCCAGGTGAGGGAGGGGGGGTCTATGTTGCGACCAGAAAGGTGTTTTAAAACAAAGAGTGTTTTACAGGAAACGAAAGGAAAATAAAAGTGATTCGGGTGGGCTTTGGTCTATGTTGCGACCAGAAAAGTGTTTTAAAATAAAGGGTGTTTTACGGGAAACGAAAGAAAAATAAAAGTTATCCAGGTGGGGGGGGGGTCTATGTTGCGACCAGAAAGGTGTTTTAAAATAAAGGGTGTTTTACGGGAAACGAAAGGAAAATAAAAGTTTATCTGCATTCACTAGATTTCGTTTCCGATTGATAATTTTTTTCATTGCATCGTCATTAGGCAATTTTCTACGCACCGCTGGATTCAAATGCATATAATGTGTATTTAATATTGCCGCTGGAGTTTCTTGCGTTTCTGTAGCGTGACGTTTTATGCTGGTACGTATTTCGCTAACTTCAACATTAGCAGCATCACTTCCATGTGAATGTTCGTTCATTTGTTTAACTACTGCACCTGTTTCGGCATTCGTATGAATTCTTGCCTTGCAATGGTCAGAAAACCTATTTGAACATCTCCAAAATTTAAACACCTTATCTGCGCTATATTTATCGAACCAATATTGGTAGCCATCATGAACAAATAAGTCTCTGTCACGTTTGGAAGTAATATTTGCCATCTCAATAAGAACTTAAAATAACGTTCTATATAAATAAGATATAGAAGAAATAGGTAAATAAAGATAATATCGTCTGATTGAGTACAATCGCAGGGGGTTTATTAAGCGCTCGACGAAGCGTTCCCAAGCTAGAATGTTACAATTCGGCGGTAGGACAGAACGCTTCATGAAATGCATAAATATTACGAATGCTCTATCAAATAGACGGGCAAATATATGAGGTTTTAAGTGGGCGGTTTGGTTGGCCTAGCGAAAAAAACGTTATGTACAGTTGGTGCATAATGTGACGCGGTCAGCCAGCTTGAGGGGTTTTAGTGAGTAAAAATCTCACACTACCCCGGATTACCCGCAAGGGGTCCGGGGTGCCTTCTAAAGATTTCCCCTCAAGTGACAAAAAAAAAAAAAAAAAAAAAGTTAGTATCAATAGATAAATAAAAGATGAATAAAAATAATATATATATATATATTTTATTTTAGTATTATTAAATATATATATATATTTATAACGAAACATAATTAAAAATATTTAAAAACCAAAGGAAATGATTGTTTAGTTATTACGTAAGTTACTGAAAAGAGGAACGTCTCGGCGGCTAAACGGCAGCGGCTAAACGGCGGCGGCTAAACGGCGGCGGTTAAACGTCTCGGCGGCTAAACGGCTGGCGGCTAAACGGCTGGCGGCTAAACGGCGGCGGCTAAACGGCGGCGGCTAAACGTCCTGTATCCCTGAATCCACAACTAGGTTTAAAGGGCAGTGTAGTTAACATTCAAATAGAATTAAATGATATGTTGCAAATTTTACCCCGTAAATTTAATGAAGTGCATACAATCCAGGTAAAACTCAAGAGACATGTTGATCACAAAAGTCATTATATGTTTGAAACAGTGAGGCCAGGAAAAATTTGTGAGGCATTAAAATACTTGATGACGACACCATTGTACATTAAATATGCAATTAAAGTTGATGAAAATTACCTGGACAATTATGAAAGTCATAACGATCAAGAAATTAATTTCATAGTTGATGATGATGAAATTTATCATGAAACATTGATAATTGATAAAGAGAAAGCAGAATTTGCCGAAGCAATTGACTTACATCAATGTAATAATGATGAAGTTTTGTTGATTGATAATAATGTCGGGGGAGTAGAAGGACATTCTTCCACTGTTAATATTATTGCACCAGGGCAAAATAAAAATCCATTACCATGGCATAAAATTGATGATTTGGATGAATTGTGTTTCCCAAGAATTTATGCAGGACACTCATTGGAATTACAATAAAAAAATTTTTAACAAAAAAAATAGAAACCGACTTCGAAAAAAGCGCTAAAAAGAGTGAAATAATTTTTTATGTATACCGACAATATTCGATTTCATCATTATCATACTCAGAATATTGCAACTTTTTCGGCGGCGACACAAAATATTCCAACACGGTCATTTTCACGAACAAAGGAGTAAGTGCCTAATACATAAATATCCATCAATGTCCGTGAATTTCTGGCTATTAATGTACTGTTAATTAATTTTCTGTCGCCTCCGAAAAAGTTGCAATATTCTGAGTATGATAATGATGAAATCGAATATTGTCGGTATACATAAAAAATTATTTCACTCTTTTTAGCGCTTTTTTCGAAGTCGGTTTCTATTTATTTTGTTAAAAATTTTTTTATTTCATACTTTTTAGTGTATAATCGATCAAGATGTGGAAATAAAGTTATGTAGGTAATATTTGCAAAAGGATCGAAAAGGTTTGGTTCCGATATGTGAAGTCGTTGAGGAGATATAGAGGAATAAACAAATGATTTTGCAATAACAATTTAAACATAGTAACAATTGAGAATGTGTCACATAATGTTAGTAAGTGAGCAGTATTTGCGAAAGGATCGAAAAGGTTTGGTTGCGATAGGTGAAGTCGTTGAAGAGATATAGAGGAATAAACAAATAATTTTGCAATAACAATTTAAACATAACAACAATTGAAAATGTGTCGCATAATGCTAGTAAGTAAGGAATAATTGCGAAAGGATCGAAAAGGTTTGGTTCCGATAAGTGAAGTCGTTGAGGAGATATAGAGGAATAAACAAATTATTTTGCAACAATTAATAAATTGTTTATATAATTAATATCTGCTAATTATTTCTATAAGATAGTAATAGTTTCTTTCATTACAATAAATCAATCCCATTGAAAAAAGATATTGCGATAAATCTGAATAAAGCACTAATGTTGCAATAACTTTGTTAATAATAAACATTTCGGAAAAATTTTTTAAACGGGACCAATGGGAGACCCAAACCTAGCAACTGGAAGTGGTTTCATTTCGATTGGTCAACCGGTTGCGGAGTTATGGCCGGACAAACGAAAAAAAAAAAAAAAAAAAAGCAAGATCGCCCACTGTCGAATAGAGTAACCTCCTCCTTTTCGAAGTCGGTTAAAAAGATATATCTTATGCGGATCGTATTAAATCAGAGGCAAGAAGATATGATCGTCGATCATGTATTCCTTCTAGAATCTTATTCATGGCGAAAAAGAGTTTGGAAATTTCATGTCTATCTAGCATAAATATATGTTTGAGACGGACACAAAAATGGGCCGGTAAACAAGTAAAAAAATTATTTGCTAAAGATGTTTTAAATAAGGATTTTATGGATAAATGTATTGACTTCGACGACGGATACAGAATGTTAAAATATGTTCGCTCTTCGCCAGCTTATTGGCAACAAAAGAAAAAGGATTTATTGGCAATGATTCGACAGCTAGGGAAAGCAACCTTTTTTTTGACATTATCTGCTGCAGAACATCATTGGCCCGAGCTTATACAAACATTAGTGAAGTACAATCAAGGTCGCACAATATCTTTAAGAGAGGCTCTTGATTTGGATTTAAAAACCAAAACTGAGTTAATAAGAGATGATGCTGTGACGTGCGCACGATACTTTGATCATAAAGTTGATAAATTAATGTGGTTGTTACGTCAAAAAGGAGGTATTTTTGGCGAGTATATTGTTGTAGATAGTTATGAGAGGGTTGAATTTCAAGCACGTGGCAGTCCACATACACATATATTAATATGGCTGAACAATGCTCCTACATATAATGGGACTAATGATGATGAGTTGATAAAATTTATCGACCAATTTCTGATTTGTGAATATGATGAAAAGAATCCTTACATTAAATTTTTAATACATAAACATAATCACACTTGTTATAAGGGAAAAAAGGATAAAAAGTGTAGATTCCATATGCCTTATCCCGTAATAAGGAAAACGATGATTTTAGAGCCAATGAATAAGTACGAAAAAGCTCCAAAATCATATCAACCTATCGATGAGCTTATGACTCTTTTGCATTCAAAGAAAATGGAAATGAGTTTTGATGATATCCTCAAGAAATTAAATATGACTGAAGAAGAATATATTTTAGCAATACGGAGTACTTTAAAACAAAAGCGTGTATTTTTGAAAAGATCAAGTCGTGAAGTCAATATTAATAGTTATAACAAATATATTTTACAATTATTCGAATCAAATATTGATTTTCAATTTATACTTGACGAATATGCAGTTGTTAACTATGTAACTAATTACATTACTAAAATTGAAGGAGGCTTATCTAAATTATTAAGAGAGACTGCTGCAGACTGTGATGATAACAATAAAACCGTTAAAGAAAAGTTTCAAAGAATCGCCAATGTATTTTTGAATAGTAATTTGATGTCTGCACAAGAGGCAGCATACCACGTGTTGTCATTGTCTTTATCCAAGCAGAGTCGTAAAACAGTGTTTATAAACACTAGTCCCATGGCTGAACGGGTTTTGATGTTAAAGTCTGAAGAAGCTTTGAGAAATTTGAAGGATGATTCGATTGACATTTATATGGATGATGTTTTCACAAAATACAGTAAAAGAGAAAAGAAATTTGATAATATTTGCCTTGCTGATTATGCATCAAATTATCAGAAATGTAAGAAAAAACAATCAGAATTGGATGAAGAGAATGAGACAGAGAATATAAAATATAAACCTCGACAACAAACTGCTATAATTAGATATCGACGATATAAATTGAAACAAGAGCCAGCAAATTATTACAGAGAAAAAATATTGCTTTTTCTATCCTGGCGAAATGAAGAGCGTGAAATAGAAAATGCCGATTATGAGAGTATCTACAAAAAAAATGAAGAAATTATAGAAATGAATCAGGCTAAATTTTCAATACTTAGTGATGAAGACATAGACAAAGCCATAGAACAAGTAGAGAATGACAACTGTAAAAGAGAAAATGAACAAGATAATGTTGACGGAAATTTGTTGTCTCATCCCGTTGATATTTATAAGCAGGGTGGTGAGGATATTAAAAGTCATGAACATTTAAAAAAAAAAAAAAAAATAGTAGTAAAAGTAGATATACATGCCCGATGAGGGTTAAAGAAAATGATCTCTATGGCATGATAAAGAAGTTGAATTGTAAACAAAAGGAATTTGTAATGCATGTACTCAATTGTTATAAATTGGGTCTTGTACTATTCAAAATATTTTTGAGTGGTTCAGCAGGTGTTGGAAAAAGTACAGTTATCAGTACACTGTATCACGTACTAACAAATTATTTTGATAATTTACCAGGTGGAAATTTGGATAGCATAATAGTTTTACTATGTGCTCCATCTGGTAAAGCTGCTTTTTTAATTAATGGTGTAACATTACACTCTACATTTGTATTACCAACCAAACAATTTGGGGTTCATCTGCCACAATTGTCAAGTGATTTAGCTAAAACCATTCGAGAAAATTTATCTAAATGTCAATTATTAATTATTGATGAAATTTCAATGGTAGGTTCCACTATTTTGGGTTATGTGGATACAAGATTGAGGCAAATAACTGGAGTGAATCAACCATTTGGTGGTATTTCTGTATTAGCTGTTGGCGATTTACATCAATTGCCTCCTGTGCTAGACAAACCTGTCTATCAAGTTTCAAAAAGAAACAGTATGGCTGCTTTTCTCGACGTAAATCCATTATGGAGTGTTTTGAGTTGTATGAATTAACTGAAATTATGAGACAAAAAGATGATTTGGCATTTATAAATGCTTTGAATAATTTAGCAATTGGAAAAATGTCTGATGAGGATATAAAATTGATTAAAACGAGAGAAGTTGCAAATGAAGGGGAGATCCCGGAGACTGCAATAAGATTATACGCAACTAAAAAGAACGTATGGGCTTACAATGCTAACAAAATTTCTCAATGCAAAAGTGAACTAATCATTTCAACTGCCGAATATTCATTTTCCAAGGGTATCGATGAAACTTCAAAAAAATTACTCTTACAATCATTAAAGAAAAATGAATTCAAAGGCATGAATATGTTACCATACAAAATTGAATTAAAAGTTAATATAAAATATATGGTCACCAATAATATTGATATTGAAGATGGATTAGTTAATGGAGCCTGCGGAGTCTTGAAATTCATTACGTTCGCGGAAAATAGCAAAATTTCAAATATCCTATGGTTAGATTTCCAACTTCCAAGAGTTGGAGTTAAAGCAAGGACCCGATATAATAATTACATGAAAACGGAAAATATCGAGGGTCATTTAACACCGATAACTAAGAATGCAATTCAAATAAATGGGACGAATGAGGAGAAATGTCAAATTATTCAGAGTCAATTCCCAGTAATACCTGCTGAAGCTTTAACAATCCATAAAAGCCAAGGACAAACGTATGATAAAATATGCTTGGATTTTACGAAATCAGAGAAACAATCATTGTAAATGTTGTACGTCGCACTCAGTCGAGTAACGCAGTTGAAAGGTTTGTTTATTTTGGGAAAGTTTAAAATCCCAGCTTCCAATAAGAGTGATGTTATTAGTCCAGCTTCAGCAGAAATGTATCGCTTAAGAACTACAAGACAATTAAAGTTATCATATAATAATTTGATAAATGAAAATGGGTTTAAAATTATCTATCAGAATGTTGGTACTCTGAAAACAAAACTAAGTCATATAGTAGAAGATCCCTGGTTTCTTCGAGGTGATTTATTGATATTTAGTGAAACTTTGTCGAAGACTGGAGATTCATTGGAGATAAGCAACTACCGAATTATATTCAGATCTAATTATAGTGATAAATCTCGTGGATTAATTTGTTATGGACATTGCAATTCATCAGTTGAATTTGTTACGTTTGATTCTGAAGCTAATGCAAAAGCATGTGTGGAACTATTTATACTGAAGTTAAAAAATTATTATTTAGTAAGTGGTTACAAATCGCCACAATCTAATAAATCAATGTTTGAACAAATTTTAACGAGAATAATGGGAAAAATTCCTATTGGCTATGACAAAATTTTATTCGGAGATTTCAATTATGATGTATTAAAATATAAGGATAATAAAAATAACTATCTTATTAATCATCTAAAACAGTATAATTTAGAGTCAAAGTTACCTTCTGATTGTGTAACAACAAACTTAAATACCCAAATAGATGTTATTTTTGCAAATTTCAGAAATATGAATTGTGGTGCTTATGAAACTTATTTTAGTTATCATAAACCAATATTTGTTATCATCGATACAGAACGTCGAACTGTAGAAACGAATTCAATAGATAATAATAATATTGATAAAGAACAAAATAATGAAAATATAAATATAACCAGAAATACAAATCAGTCCTCTTATATTGAAAAATGTGTAATTAGAAAGAGGAAAAACATTGATTCTGAAATATTAGATGAAGATTCAATTATAATAATTAGTGATAACGTCGATAAAGGAGAACATTATGAAACGATGGTCAGAAACACAAATCAGTCCTTCGTTGGTAGGAAACATGCAAACATAAAAAGGAAAACCATTGAAAAGAAACAAGATGATATAATTATTGTTGATAGTAGTAGTGATACTGAATCATTGAATGAAAATGGAAGAGAAATTGGTTATAATATGTTTAATAATAACAAAGATCGTGAGATAAGAAATTATAATTTTAGTTTGTCTACAGAAAAATGTAGAAATGTAAGAAGACCTGACTGTTATTTGCAAGATACACATATTAATTTATTTCAGGAAATTATGAACAGAGCATTGAATGAACATGGTCGTCATAATTTTGCACAGAACACGGGATATATAAGAGCTTTTTTGACAAATTTAGAACCAATTCCTAGACATAGACAAAATATTCAGATTATATATTCTGGTGGACTAGGTTCGGACGTAATAGGACATTGGATATGCACTAAATCCGATGGTCAGGGTAATATTCACATTTACGATAGTTTATATAAGAATTGTTTGGAAGATGATCAACAAGATTTTTTAAATGCTCTTTACAGATTCCGTAAGACCTACATATTCCACAAAGTACAGAGACAGACTAATGGCATTGATTGTGGTGCGTTTGCAATATATTTTGCAACATTATTATGTTTTAATAAAAATCCGAGTAATGAAATACATTATAATGTCCATAAAATGCGAAATCATATATCAAACATGTTGTCTTGTAGAAAATTATTGATGTTTCCCGAAAATGGTTATCTAACTTAGTGTTACATATTCTGATATAAATATATAATACTTTTCGATTGAAGTATTACATTTTAATTTTCTTTTAAATGTGATAACCATTGGTCATTATATTTCAAATAGCGAGTGAGTCACAACGCAATCTTCACGGGAAGATAAGAATTTGCGAGCAGGCGATGCGAATGAACAAATGACCACTTATGTAATCGGGAAGTTCTTAATGTGATACCTATCGGTATCAAATATGATAAAAAAGCGATTCCGCAACTAAGCAACACCAAACAATACCCACTACTAACCACGGGCATCCCACTCGCGAGTGAGCGCAGCGAGCGAGCAAAAACAATCCCACTCGCGAGCGAGCGTAGCGAGCGAGAAAAAACAACCCCACTGGTTTTTTTTTTGTATGTTTGCTCGCGCACACTTAGGGAAAAGAAAGGAGTGGTAGACGTGGAGTACCACTCCACGCCACCGGACAACACAGAAGAGGGAGAGGAAGAGATTGCCAGAATGCCGAGAATAGAGAGGGAGAAGAAAGAGTGAGGCGCGGGTTCCCCAAGTAAAAAGTTCGTCCCCCACGCTTAACCGACCCCCACTCGCGGCGCTGGGTCCGCCCCCGCCGTCCCCGTCATCCTGTTCCATCTGGTCCAATTTGTGTGACTCCCTTGCAGCACCCTTGTTGAGATGCTGCGCAGGAGTCCCTTGGATAGTCCCATCGCGAGCAACCAGTCAGCGGACCTGGACGACCATATACCTCTCCACGAAAGAGTGCATGTGGAAAAGTGCACACGATCGGGTCGCACTCAGTGCTACTCGGCTACTCTCGCGACGAGGGTGTTATTGTCACGATAGTAGCCGAGTTTCCGCTTGTGTGCGTCGTCCAAAGGTGTTGATCCGCTGACGATTTGCGTGTCGACAACGTGTACATCGCCATCACGCGCACACACGATGTCCGGTTTCCTTCTACTCACGGCGGTCTCAAAGATGGGTTCTCGGTGCACTGTCCATCCAACAGTTCGCAACCCTGCGGTCACGGTGTTGCATACCGCATCGTGCGATGGGTGCGATGACACTGTTGGATGACGTGGGCGGCTGTCTCGATGACATTGCAGCCCGCCTTGCACCGGATCTGGCGCTCGGCCCTCCTGACCCCCCTCGACGTCCGCACCACCGTCGGGAGTGAGTTCGCCCAAACGTGAACGTATTGGACGAAGTCGCGGCCAGGAATACCGAAGCAGCCAGCGCTAACTCACCATGAGGATAAATCGGTACCCGGGCATTCCCGCAACTCCCAGCCATTGACTGAGGAGTGCAGTCGCTGGGCCCACCACCGTTTACGCCTGTTGATGGAATCTAAGCAGTCCCCGTCCATGGTGAGGGCGTTGCGGGCCCAGTGGATTCTTTTTTGAACCGAGTGGGTCTCCGCAATCGCGCGCACCGCAGCTGACGAGGACTGCCCCAGGCGCTGGAGACGTTCCAGCATCAAGCCGGGAACGGTGGTGGCCAGCGACGGAATGCCGAGTCCACCGCCGCGGATAGGGGCGTGGAAGAAACCGGACGCCGTATCCGGCGGTAGCCGTAGCCAACGACGCACGGTGGCACGAGTCAGCCGGTCCAGGGCTCTCAGTTTACCAAGGGTGACTCTAGCTAGGGTACTGTAGAGGGTACTCTAGCTAGGGCTAGAGTCGTTCACCCTAGTAGCCTTGAGAGCCAGTAGATAGGGACATTCATTTTTTCATTTATTCATCGACTTAGATGCAGCCATTGAGCTCTCGCTCATTGCAGCCTTTTGTCACACTCATCTTATATTTGCATCTCGTCGTCTCGGATTTGTGTCTTTGTAGGTACACGTAGTATGCGAGTCAGTCTAGTATTCCTCTTCCTTTTCACCTTCCTTTCCTTATCCCTCTTCCGCTGCACCTGTCCTGCTGATTCCCTGTTCTTCTTGTTCTTCTTCTACTAATCTTCTCTTTTATTTTCAGGTTCCGGTTTTTCTTCAAGCAGTAGTGCGGAAGGGGTAAGTATTGTAATACTTTTCTTTTCTTTCAGGTCTCCATTAGGATTCATCGTAAGTATTCTCGCTATTTCTACGTGTCCAGTGTAGTTCTAATTCTAATTTTTATTTCTATTTCAGCGTCATATGTCATACGTTATATACAGGGTGAACATCGAGAAGCGTTACAGATGAATATCTCTAAAACTACAGATTATCTCAAAAATTGTTTTGATGGAAATTGTTCTCCATCGAGGGGGACATCATGTGATGAGTTTTTTTTTCCCGGGTGGACGCGCCAAGGTGACATTAAGGTCATTTTTTTTTTTTTTCTAATAGAATGATATGTTTTTTTATCCATCATCATATAGTGCGTTTTAAGACGAGTTCAATGGCCTATTACTCAAGGTCATTCAAGGTCAAATTTGCAGAGAAATGCAGAAAAGATGCAACAGTTTTACTTGTACTTACCTTATTTTAGCATGTGTTCAAAGTGACGACCTCGTACTTCAATACACTTAGCAGTTCTTTTTTTAAAGGATTCTCTAACTTTGCACAACATGTCATTGTTTATTTTGGCACAAGCTTCGCGTATTCTAGTTTTCATCTTCTCACGCGTCGTAGGTTTACTAGACATTACACAGTTTTTAACGTGCCCCCATAAAAAGTAGTCGAGTGGTGTTAAATCCGGCGAATGTTGACCTGAGTAAAACTGATATTGAACACGTGTTATTGTTTTGGTGTAAAAGTTCGAAGGAACGAACTAACGTACAAGTAAAACTATTACATCTTTTCTGCATTTCTCTGCAAATTTGACCTTGAATGACCTTGAGTAATAGGTCATTGAACTCGTCTTAAAACGCACTATATGATGATGGATAAAAAAACATATCATTCTAATAAGAAAAAAAAAAAATGATTTTAATGTCACCTTGGCGCGTCCACCCGGGAAAAAAAAGTCATCACATGATGTCCCCCTCGATGGAGAACAATTTCCATCAAAACAATTTTTGAGATAATCTGTAGTTTTAGAGATATTCATCTGTAACGCTTCTCGATGTTCACCCTGTATATTTGTCTCGAGGTCACTTTGCCGTCGGTGGGGTTCCGACGTTGCCCGTCCCTAGCCACGTGGAGGCGGACCTTTTTCTACCTTCTAGCTAGTACCTATCTTTCTCTGGTACTTAGGAACTTCTTGGTAAGTACCACAAACTTTTCATATTTTTCTCTTGTGCTGATTAGTTCAGCCCAATTGTCTCTGTATTCAGTTAGCTCAGGATATCTGAGATCGTCATATTTTTCGCAGTCGAACAGGACATGTTCTAGTGTCTCCTGCGCATCTGCTTGGCAATTCTGACATTTGTCATGGTCGCTTGCTCCTCTCTTGAAGAGTGTGTCATTAAAAGGCCCGTAGCCTGTGAGGAAGTAGCAAGTCGCCATTCCCGGTGCGAACCATTTATTTGTCTTTCGAAAGCTCACGTCAGTTATGCACCTGTAGGTGGTTCTTCCGTGTACGATGTTATCCCATCTGCTTTGCCATTCCTTGGTGATGGCGTCCTCTATTTTCCGTGTCTCCCTTGACACAGTTAAGGTAAGATCACTTTCTACCGGGTGGAAGGTGTATTGGTTCCACCTTATAAACATATTTCTTTTGACTTTATTTATTAAGGCCGTTTTTGCCAGTTCCAGGTCGAGAGGTAGGTGCCCGGCTATTACCTGCATGGCGTCTGTGGATGTCGTTCTGTAGGCTTTGGTAAGTACCATAAGCGCTATTCTTTGCGTTGCATCCAGGTGTCTTTTCAGCATGGTTCTTGCAGTGCTGTCGTACCAGACTATGGCGCCATATTTGACGATCGGAAGAAAGACGGAGTTGTATAGGACATTCATGGTGCCAGAATTTATCCTCCATTCCTCTTTTGCCTTCCTACTTATGGACATGAGCAGTCGTGTAACTTTGGTCCGTAGCAGCCTTACGTGGCTGAAAAAGGTGAGTCTCGCATCTATTGTTATCCCTAAGTATTTTGTTTCCCCTAGGAACCTGATGCTGGTGCCGTTAATCGTTATTTTCGGCATCCTAGAGCTGTCCAGCTTACCCTTATTTAGTAAGGCGTGCGTCTTCTTTGTTGCGATTTTTAGTTTGTGCTCGCTGCACCAGTCATTAATAATTACGATTACCCTACTTGCTAGGTTTTCGAGCTCCTTCCTAGAGTTTCCCTTCAGTATGACGAGAAGGTCGTCTGCATATGCCTTTGCCTGTGCGTCGTCTTCGTCGACTTCTTGCTCTATTTTTAATAGCAGGTCGTCCATACACCAGTTCCAGGCGTTTGGTCCGATTATGGAACCCTGCGGGCAGCCTTTTTCCATAGTAACGGTGGTACGCGAGTGCTGCATTCGCAAGAGCACTTTCCTATTGCTAAAATAGCTTTTTAGCGTCTTAGTGAGGTTGCGGCTGCATCCTGCCCGTACTATTCTTCGGATGATCGCTGGCCACCAGAGATTGTCGAACGCTCCTTCTATATCTATGTATAAGGTGTTACGTCCGCAGAAAATTCATACATAAAAATCCTTTCCGAAATTCCTTAAGTTCAAATAACTTCGAGCCATACCCTTGCGCACGGAACTTTTCCTTCCCAAGGCGACCAGGCCAAGCTATAAAAGCCACATGTGGCAAGAGGTAAACAGAAGACCGAAGACAAGGCTTCCTTGTTCCGTGTCTCCAAAATAGACGAAACACTTTCTTCCTTTTAGAATAAAATATTATTTAAGTTAAGGTTTTCAATGTTTTCGTTTCACAATAAAATAACATAAATTAAATACTTTAACGTAATAAACTACAAACATGAAACGAAAGGAATGGAAACCTTGCAATTTTATTGTTAACATTTATTTCTTTTTTCTTAACACATTTTTCAGTACTAACAAATTCTTTCCGTTACCTTCTTTTCTTTTTAATTTAATTACAATAATAATCACGGGGTAACAATGGCTTTTACATACATATAAATTTTAACTATTTCCTCCATTGTTTCTCCGTGCGGGTCCTAGGCGAGCCGAGTGGGGAGGGCCTCGAGCGCGACGCACCTCCACCTCGCCCTAGCGAGGACCTACCGAAAACCCGAAGGGTGGGGACACGGCCCAGCGAGTCGACTCGCAAGGGAAGAACTCCCACCCTCACGAGGAAGTCAGATATTCCGGAGGAAAGGGAAGAGGAAAACGAAATGAACCAATAATTAGCTAGAATTTGGAAAATCCCTCCTTTTCCTCCGCTTTTCTCGGCGGCTCGACTACTTTAAAAGGGGTTGCTCCAGCGAGGAGCTTCACTCTCGTTCTAATTTTCAAATCATAGCGATTTCTCGAATACAAGCCCTGCGCTTCAAAGCAAATTCATTTTCTCTTCTTTTTGTACAAGTCTCTAAGTGGTGATTATTAAAACAGTAAGTTTTTTTTTAAACACGGAATTCTTCACTTTTCCTTACCATCATTCTCCAAAACTCCTTTCCTCATCCCTAGCTGCGTCGCGTAGACGCCATAGCTTAAAAGAGGATCCCAGTTTTCTCTCCACCCGGAATCAAAATAGAAATATACCCGTGACCGTTTAACTAATTGAGAAACCGCTTGAAACCGAGGCGTGACCAATTAGTTGAGCGCCCCCACGCAGATTTCAAGGAAAGGAGTGACTTTCGTCGTCTTGCTCTCGCGCTTGAAACCGAGGCGCGTCAGTAAGCACGAAATCATCACTCCCTCTTCCTCTAACTTTCTTTGCTTTTATGGGTAGACGAGCGAGCCGTAAACGCCAGCTCAAAAGGCTAAATCGCCTTCTTTCTAAAGTTATTGTACCGGTGTGCAGAGAAGATTTAGATACTCTAATTTTCCTAGACGAATTCCCCGACCTCGGTCCACCATCGGATCTTTTCCTCCCCGAATCCCTTAACTTCGATTCTTCTTCTCCTTCTCTTTTTCCCCCTCTCCGACGTCCACAAATCCCCTTTCCTCATCCTCCTATCCCAATTACCGCAACTTTAGATTTCCCACATTACCGGGACATTCCTTTAAACGACCCACGGCGGGTATTTTATAAAAGATTATATTTATTCGCGGGAGCCCGTAAGTTCCTTGTCACCTGGACGTGACAACGGTCGCTACATACTTGCGTTCCGTATTCACTATCTCTCGTTTGAGAGCGATAAGTGGGTCTTCAGTTGACCTTCCCTTTCTAAATCCGAATTGGTTTTCGCTTCGGAGTTCTTTGGCATTGTAGTATTCCTCGACTCTGGCAACCAGTATCCTTTCGAATATCTTACCTAGAACCGGGAGCAGGGCTATTGGCCTGTATGAGTTTTATGGCTTCCCTATCCTTGTCGCTTCCCTTTAGGAGGATCTTCAAGTTGGCTTCCTTCCATACTGTCGGGAAGTAGCCCTTATTTAGGCAGTTGTTAAACAACTCCACGAAAGGTTTGCGGCTGACGCTCCAGGCCTTTTTGATAATCTCGGCCGTGAGGTTATCCGGGCCTGGTGCTTTGTTATTCTTGCATTTCATTAGCGCAAGCTCTATTTCCTGCTCCACAATGTCCGGTTCGTCGGACGGGCTTTGGTAGCTGTTTACTTCGGTCCTAATCTCTCGGTGTTTCGCTGTTTCTAGGCTTATGTCATCCTTGGGGACCATCCTATTTAGGAGCACCTGTGCCGTCTCCTGCCATGAGGTCGTTTTGGTGCCGTCTTCTAATCTAACGGAGCACATGGAGTCTTGCCCTTTAATTTTGCCCTTCGCTATCTTATAGGGTATGCCTCAGGGTTCTTTGTTATCCGTTGTTGTCACGAAGTCCTTCCAGGATTGCAGCTTAGCCGTCCGAATTCCCTTAACGTACTTATTTCGCGCTTTGCTATATTGCTTTTTCAGTATTTCTACGTCGTCAATTCTGTCTAATCTTCTGGCCCTCGCCAAGTCCTTTTTCTTAATAAAAGCCTCCTTTCGGAGGGATTCCAGATCCGTGCTGCACCAGGGGAGCCTTCGTCCCCCAGATGTCCTTCTGGGAATAGGTTTCTCGCAGCTCTTGGTGATCGCCGCGGTTAATAGTTTTTCCGCCCTATCCGGTCTAATACTTGTTAGGCTTGGGAGCCTGTTTATTCGCGCGCTTAGGTCACGGGCGAACGCGTCCCAGTTAGCTTTGCGGATATTAAAACCTTCCTTCTTTTTTGAAAGGGTATTCGTGGGTTCGCCGGTCTGCCGCTTCTATGTCATATAGGACGAGATTGTGATCACTCGTCACACAATCCGGCAGAACTCTCCAGTTCTTTATATTGTCCTTTGCGGACCCTGATGCCAAGGTGATGTCGATGTTCGACTCCCCGATGACCGACTAGAAGGTTGGTATCGGGCTTCGCTTATTTATTATGGCCATATTTTTGGCCGCCACGAATTCCTCCATTTCCATCCCGCGTTCGTCTGTGTTAGGAAAATGCTAGAAAGCGATAGAAGATAACCGATGAAATTTTAAAGATATCAACGACATCTCTGTTCTAAATGAGAAACGAAATGTAAATACTCTAATTACCTACACTGTATTTGTCTACGCCTATATACATATAAGAGAACACTATCTTCGTAAACTACCTTCACTTCCTTGTAAATCGCAGAGGTCGCAAGACATGTGCTGAGTTCTGTATACGTTCTTTCGAGACTTAAAATAATATTAATAGATGGTGCTTAACTAAAAATACGCTGCGCAATTAATCTTAACAGTCTGTTTCTGCCGCGTACCAGAGCTGCGATTTGGCGTTCGAATCTAAACATATGATTATCCGCTTGTCCCAAAGCTTCGTCGATAGGTCGTCCAGTTCGTTAATATATTGTCCTATTGTCTGCGAGTGCTGACAGTAGCCGTTAATTATATAAACTTCTTCGTTCCGCCCTAGAGTAACCTGGAGGCACATGATGTGCTGCGGGGAGTTTGTCGCGATCTGTAAAACTTCCAGATTTTTATTGGCAATTACTGCCGCGACCCAGGGGTCGTCTATGTTTGGTTGGATCACCTGCAGTTTCATACTCCCGTAGCCTTTAGGCTTGCCCTTGTGGTTGTAGGGCTCCTGAATCAGTAGTATGTCCAGGCGGAGCTCTTCGACCAGCTTCCTAAGGTCGGCAGCAACTGTTGCGGATCGTCTCGCATTGATTTGTGCGACTTTTATCCCCATTCTATTCGTCTTCGATATAGTTCGACGTTCCTTAGGTATTCCGGACAGTTCTTGTCCCTGATGCTGTGTGCGACATCTTTTCGCTTGCTCTTCTTGCAATTAAGGCAAGTAGGCTGTTCTTTACACTCCTTTTTGGAGTGGTCTTTACTGTCACAGTTCTCGCAGAGCTGGTCTGGTTGGTTGCAATGTTTCGCAACGTGGCCGTATCCATGGCATTTGTAACATCTGGAAACGTTCAGATATTCCTTTGCTCTATAGGTGCGCCAAAACATATACAGGGTGTCTCTTTTTAATCTTTAAATGCGATTATTTCAAAAAATATTAATTATTTGTTAAAATTTTTTGAACAAAACATATTCTACCTTGAAGGGGACATTCAATGGTGGACTTTTTTTTTCTCTGGGTGGAGGCGCCTCCGAGATTTGAAGTTGACCTTTAATTTTTTAAATGGAACCATATATTTTTGTTATGCCAGACATGTAGCCTAGCTCAAGACGAATCCATCGACATGCATTATGTTGACTTTGAAATGTTATTCAAGGTTATTTTTAATTGTTAAATGTTTTCATCTAGTGCTCGTCCGAGAAATGTTTTTTATCTTCTGTATTCAAATTGACGACCTTGGGCATTAAGGCACAAATTGATTCTGTCCCTTAATGACAGCTCCACTTGTTCTAAAGTTTCCCTTGTTATTTGATTACACGCATTTCTTATTCGACCCTTCATATTTTCGGGCGTCGTTGGCACTTCCATATAAACTTTGTCTTTTATATAACCCCACAAATAAAAATCCAACGGTGTTAAATCTGGCGACCTTGGTGGAAAGGGTATCATACTTCCTCTTCCTATCCACCGACCAGGGAACATTTCGTTTAAACATTGTCGCACGCGGCGATAGTAATGAGGTGGAGCACCGTCATGCTGGAACCACATTCGCACTCTTGTGGCCAGTGGAACGTTTTCTAAAAGAATTGGTAACTGGTTACAAATAAAGTCGTTGTACACTTCTCCAGTTAATGTACCATTAAAGAAATGTGGACCCACTAAATAACCATCAACAATTCCACACCAAACATTTAAAGACCATTGTCGCTGATGTTGAACTGCTCGATGCCAATGAGGATTTTCATCAAACCAATAGTGGGAATTGTGACGATTCATTTGTCCCGTGTTTTTAAAAGTTGCTTCGTCCGAAAACAGCACATAGGTAAAAAAGAAAGGATCACGCATTATTCTACGCTGAGACCATCGGCAAAATCTCAATCTGGCGCCATGATCGGCATCAGTCAACGCTTGATGTAAAGAAATACGGTACGGGTGAAAATGATGTCGTCGAGGTATTCTTGACACCACAGATCTTGATACACCGACACTATTTTCAATGGCCCGGGTGCTATCATGAGGGTTTGCAGTTACCGTTGCCAGCGTTAAAACTTCCGACCTTTCGGAATTCTGGCTACGACGATTTCGACGCAAAAATCCTTGCTGAGCCCGAGTTTCACAATTTTTTATGGTGACACTACTAGGATGCCGGCGATCTGGAAATCTTTCCCGATACAATAAGGCAGCTGCACTATAATTCCGCTGACATTCTCCCAAAATCAAAATCATGTCGACAATTTCATTAGGCGCATAATCAGCCATCGTAAAATTATTCGCAATCAAAATCAAAAACGCTTGTAGTGTCTACGTACTCACTGCCTCGAAATAAGTAAAGTTTACTGCTCTAGAAGATATTCTACGTTCGTAAACATGAATAGCAACAATACTAGTACTCGAGGTCATTCTGCTAACAGATATTATGTGTTTGTAAACATTTGTGTCAATAGTGTTACTACCTGATGTCGTTTTTTTTTTTTAATTTAGAAGAAGAGAATCATTTCTCGGACGAGCACTATATGAAAACATTTAACAATTAAAAATGACCTTGAATAACATTTCAAGGTCAACATAATGCATGTCGATGGATTCGTCTTGAGCTAGTGTGGTAATCCGCGCTTGTTAGCCGGCTACCGGTTATCTTTGGAAGCGGAAGGAAGGTGGTGTTTGAGGTATAGATCAGGTTCTTCTTGAGTATAAGTATGACTTTTATTAAATAACTGGTTATTGGTGAGGCACAAGTAACCCTCCTAACTCTTTGCTCGCTCTCGATGATCTGTCTCTTCGTTTCCTCGCTTCTACGCGTGCCACTCCTTAGCGTTCGGTGCTAAGAAGGGAGAATCGCTGAATTGCATCTTAGGCTCGGGACTCGCGATGTCCAGGCGCTTGGGTGATGCAATGCTTACACATTACTAGCTGATACATAGCTGAGGTGACAATTAAATTACAATAAATCATAAGTAACACGACATGAAAATTATAAGCTCACGAACGAAGGAATGCGCGAATAGTCTAAAAATAGAAGTTATAAGGTAAACGCACCGCGAGATTGGCACGCGAGCGCGAAAACATAGAAAAAACGTTGAAGAAAGACAAGGTAGGAAGATACGCGAAATGGATTGGAATTCGGCGAGATAGGAATTTGATGGCCAACGAGTTCAGGGCCAGCGGCGAGGACAATAACCGCATGTAATAATTAAGAGAGGGGATCGTAATAGACAATAGAAATTCGATCGCGCGCAAGTAAGAGCGGTGGGGACAAGCATTTAAATAGCAAGCCCACGCAAGGGAAGATAGTGCATTCCGAGTTTTCTCTTAAAGATCGCAGTTCGTAGAAGTTATAATTTCGTGCATCATCAGAATTTTAAAGTACGTGAAACGCTTTTAAAAATCACGGGTTGAAAAAAGTGCTTTCGCGAGTGTCGAGAAGCGGCAAAGCAAGGATCGACGGCAAACGGAGGGTGAGAGGGGAAGGCCGGACACAGACACAGTGCTACGGCGTGCGAAGCTATACCATACACAACGTCGCCTAAAGTAAGGTGTATCGCTTTATTTTCAATACCTCTTCGTACCATTAGTCATAAGCAGTAGATTAAGAGTGTGTGTGAGAGCATCTGTGTGAGCAAGCATCTGTGTGAGCAAGCGTCTGTGTGGGAAAGCAAGCATAGGTGCGTGCGAACCGAGTCGAAGAGTGTGTGTGAGAGCGTCTGTGTGTGTGCGAACGAAGATCAGAGTATCGTCGAGCGAACGTAGGTGTATGCGAACGGGTGTAGACGTGTGACTGCGTGTATGAGTCAGACGAGACCGGCGAAAACGACGACACTAAAAAAAAGATAAACACGGCGCGATCAGCTGTTCAGGAGCTACGAGCGGGTTCCGAAGAATACGAAGCATTAAATAAACGCAAATTAATCGAATTTTCGCGTCTATTATTTATTAATTTTCCCACTTTCCTCTGCCAGTCCCAAAAGGACCGAATCGTTCGGTGAAGTAACGTAAGCGTTCGAAAAGGTAAGGAAGGCGAAACGTTACACCTCTTCGGAAGGCGGCCTTGAATATGATACTACTGTGTCGCTTAGGCGACTCGCGGGTACAACACCCCTCCCCCGCGGGAAAAAAGAATGTGCCACCATTCTTACGCTTGATTACCTTTGGGTATACTTGTGCATTTATAAAGTACAATTTTTTAATTATTCCCGATAACATATGTGTAATATAATCGTTTACCTATATATATATTCTTTTCTTACGCTTTATTCGTTTATTGGTATTTATTTTATTTATACATATATTCTTCATTTATATATTATAGGAAAATATATTTCTTTATTTCTTTATTTTATTTTATTTTATTTTAATTTGTTTTTTTTTTTTTTTTTTTTTTTTTTGACAATGTTTATTTTTCCCGATGACATGTTTTAATATAATCGTTTATGCTTACATAGATACTTTTCGCTTTTAAATACTACGTTAGTTTTTTGTTTCTTGTTTGTTTCTACTTCTATTGTTAACTCGCGGTTTTTACGCTGTTTTCGCTTATAGTATATGTTATAAAGCGCTACTAGTACTAAGATTATAATTCCTATCGCCACAAGTGGAGCATGATTAAATACGTGGTTATTATTTTTATACTTGTTAGTATTTGCCTTCCTATGGGAGGTATTCCAATTATTACCGTAATTATTGCGCGTTATCGACTATACGCTTTTACTTCTGTTACGCGATCTAAGAGGTATCCTGCTTCTATATTTAAGGAATCGGAAAGTTTAGTGCTGTCTATAAGTGTGGTAATGCTTTTTGCGAGTATTGAACTATTTGGGTACACGATAATAACGTAATTGTTGGTCTGTCTGTTCAATGGTGTCAACTTTTGAAGAGTGTGTTCTTAGGTTTCGTGCAAAATCTTTACTTATAACATGTTGTAGGTAATCCGCTAGTATTTTATGATTTCGTTCTACCGTTTTCCTCTCTTTAGTTTTTAATTTTCATTCATTAAAGTGTTTCAATCGGTTCGCGTGTACCGTAATTGTTTTCTTTCCTTTCTTTATAATATAGTTTTCCGCGGATTTCTGCTTTATTATAGTGTATGGTCCGATCCAATAATTATCTAGTTTCTTTGACCGTCCTCGTCTCGTCGCGTCGTCATATAGTAATACTTTGTTTCCTTCGTCGAAATTTCTCGGTCGCGACGTTTTATCGTAATATTCTTTTGCGTGTTCTTTCGCGCGTGTTAAATTCTCTTTCGCGAACGTGTTAGCCGTCCGGATTCTTTCGCGTAATTCAGTAGCATAGTTATCGTAGTTATATAAAGGTTGCGGTTCGCGCTTGATAGAGGTAGGCATTTCGGCTAATCTTCCGAAGACTAATTCATACGGGGTATAGGTAGTCGCCGTATGTGGGGTTGTATTATATGTAAACATCGCGTAAGGTAACCATTCGTCCCAATTTGCTTGATCCTTTCCTACATAATTTTTTAGATAATCTGCCAACGTCTTGTGGCTCCGCTCTAGCGCACCGTTGGATTGCGGGTGGTAGGCTGTTGTTTGTATCTTTTTTATATTTAATACTTTGCATACTCCTTTAAAAACTTCAGATACAACGTTAGTTCCTTGATCTGTTAATATTGTTTGCGGTATTCTGTATTCGCAAACTATTTTTTTAGCAAATTTTTTCGCCACCGTATTGGCTTCCTGATTTGGTATAGGGATGGCTTTGCTATATTTCGTTAAATTATCTTGAAAAGTAAGTATATACTGATTCCCTGCGTTGGAAACTGGTAATGGTCCAACTATATCTAGGCTACATTTTTCGAAAGGTTGGGTAGGCGTATCTGTAATTACCATTGGCATTTTTGTTCGCGTGCCTAATTTATTTTGTTGACATTTCGCGCATTTTGATATATAGTTCTCTATATCCTTTCGAAGTCCTGTCCAATTGTATTTTAATTTAATTCTATTATATGTTCTATCGACTCCTTGATGGCCTCCTAGGGGGGAGTCGTGATATTCGTATAAGATTTGTTTCTTTTCATCAGCGGAAAATTCTCTATGTTCCTTATTTTCGGTGTCGGGTATCGCGTTTGTAACGTATACGCGGCTTAGCGCGTCAGCATTGCTGTTACTCTTTCCTTCTTTATACGTGATCTGGTAATTGTATTCTTCTAGCTTAATACGCCATCGCATGAGGCGTGATCCTGGATCTGTTACGTTAAATAGCCACGTCAGCGGTTTATGGTCTGTTACTATCGTGAATTCCGTTCCGTACAAATATGGTCTAAAATGTTTTACTCCCCAGACTATTGCTAATAATTCTTTTTCGGTTGTGCTATAATTTATTTCTGCTTTGTTGAGTATTCTACTCGCGTATGCTATTGGTAAATCTTTTCCTATCTCTCCTTGGGATAGAATGGCTCCTAGTGCCTTATCAGACGCGTCTGTGGTTAGCACAAAAGGTTTTGAGAAATCTGGGTATTGGAGTAAAGGTGTAGATGTTAGTTTATGTTCTAATACTTCGAAAGCTTCCTGTTCTAGATCGGTCCATTGGAATGTTGTTCCCTTTTTTAGTAACTGTGTTAATGGTTTCGCTGTTTTTGAAAAATTCTCTATGAATCGCCGGTAGTAACTAGCTAATCCTAGGAATGTCTGAATGTTTTTAACGTTATTTGGTTTAGGGAAATCCATAACCGCTTTTGTTTTCATAGGATCCGGTTTGATTCCTTCCGGTGTAATGATATGTCCTAAGAATACGGTTTCTTTTCTAAGAAATTCGCACTTTGCTGGTTGCAAGCGCAGTTTATGTTTTCTTAATTGCTCAAATATTGCTTTTAGCCGTTTATTGTGTTCTTCTAGACTTGGCGCGTGAATCACCACGTCGTCCAAGTATACAAAACATTGAATTCCTTGTAGTCCTGATAATACTGAGTTCATTAATCTTTGAAAGGTCGCGGGCGCGTTTTTTGTCCGAACGGTGTAGAGAATGCTGTCTTGCACTTATCTTCTTCTCGCATTTTTATCTAGTGGTAACCTGATGCCAGATCTAACGTAGTAAAGTATTTTGCACCGCCTAATTGATCGAATATATCTGCTATGTTTGGTAATGGGAAAGAATCTCCTATCGTTACGTTATTTAGTTTCCTAAAATCTATTACGACGCGCATTTTTGCTTGTCGCTCTTGCTTTTACTGATTATTCCTGCTTCGAGCATTTCCCTTACTTGCTTATTACTTCTTCTTTTTGTTTTTGTGGTAACCTGTATGGCGCCACGTTTATGGGTACCGTTCCTGATTCTAAATTTATGCAGTGCTCGGTCTCGTTAGTACTTTCTAATATATCTCCTTCTAGGTAAAATAAATCGTTATATTTCTCGCAAATGTCCCATATTTTTTGTTTTTCCTCCTGGTTTAAATGCTCTGTACTAATGCTAGTCCTAAGTTTTTTTATTCTTTCGGCTCCGCTGCTTCTTTGTAGCGTGTTTATTTTCGCGTTGCTTGTATTATCCGCGTGTTCTTCAAAGAGAATCGCGGGGTCTTTAACTTCTACCGATATGTCTGAGAACTCGACTTCGTCGTCGGTCGTATTCATTATGCTGACCACGCATTCTCCTTTTTCAGCTTTGGTTAAGCAATTTGCAATATACACTCCCGGTTCTATTTCTCTTTTTTCTACTAATCCTTCCCCTTCTGAGGTTGTTCGTACTGTTATAATTTTTTCCGTTCGTGGTGCTATTACGTTTGTTCCTATATTTTTTAACGGTATTATTTCTCCGTATAATGCCAAATGTTTGCGCGGCGTTATCGTTACGTTATGTTGTTCTATGAAATCGATCCCTAACAGTCCGTCGGCTTCTATTGGAAAGTCGTTTCGGACTAGATAGCATGGATGTTGTACTGTCTGCTTCCCTATTTGTATATTTAATGTTACTTGGCACAGGGGTTTCTGCACAGTTAATCCTATTCCCTTTAATTCTATGTTTGTAGTGCGTGCCTCTTTTTCCTCATCTATTAGCCTGATTTTTACGAGTGTTACTTGGGCCCCTGAATCTACTAACATGGTGGCGTGTCCACCTATTATGTCTTCGGACGTAATTTTGCAGTGATTTTTGTGTTTTGTCTTTGTCGCAATGCTATTTACGTTATATTGCTTTACTTTACCGTTGGTCCCGTTACTTGTGCTGGGTTGCGTCTGTCGTTCGTTTTGATTAGTCGTTGTCGGCGTTTGTGATGTCGACGGTCTTTCGTTTGGTCTGTTAGTCAGTCTAATTTCTGGTCTAGTACGACAATTTCGCGCCATGTGCCCGGGCCGTCCACAGGTCAGACACACGATTTGGTCCCTGCCGGGGCCAGTGCCTCCTGTACGGTTTGGGGTATTCCGCGGGTTTATTCTAGTTTGCGCATAGCAATTGCTAGTTGTGTGCCCTACTCGGTTGCATTTACCGGTCGCTATTTTTACGTTTGTCTTGCGTGCTGAGCTAGGTGTGGATGTTACTCACAGTAGAGGTGTTCGCCACATTCTGCTGGGCTGCCGCCGTTGCTGTCACCTGTTCGCTGGGAGTTGGCTGCCCTATATCTCGTTCTATAGCTCGTGCCGTAAGCTGAGCTGTCGATAAGGCTCGTCTCCTCCTTGTCGCTGGTCCAGTCGTCTACTTCCTCGTCTGAACCTTGGCTGCCGCCTGGTGTTAGGTTGCCTGGTCTGCTTCCTCCGTCTCGGTGTAGTTTACACCGTCCTTCACCTTGGCCTTTGCTTCTTCTGGAGATAACTGCCACGTATTTGCAAAAAATTTTTTGCAAAACGATCCCACCGCTGCCACCAATGTGGTAATCCGCGCTTGTTAGCCGGCTACCGGTTATCTTTGGAAGCGGAAGGAAGGTGGTGTTTGAGGTATAGATCAGGTTCTTTTGAGTATAAGTATGACTTTTATTAAATAACTGGTTATAGGTGAGGCACAAGTAACCCTCCTAACTCTTTAATCGCTCGAGATGATCTGATCTGTTCGTTTCCTTATTTCTGTGCGTTCCGCTCCTTAGCGTTCGGTGCTAAGAAGGGAGAATCGCTGAATTGCATCTTCGGCTGGGGACTCGCGATGTCCAGGCGCTTGGGTGATGCAATGCTTACACATTACTTATTGGTCGCCTCTTCGGAAAGGCGGCCTTGAATATGATACTACTGTGCCGCTTAGGCGACTCGCGGGTACAACACTAGGCTACATGTCTGGCATAATAAAAATATATGGTTCCATTTAAAAAATCAAAGGTCAACTTCAAATCTCGGAGGCGCCTCCACCCAGAGAAAAAAAAGGTCCACCATTGAATGTCCCCTTCAAGGTAGAATATGTTTTGTTCAAAAAATTTTAACAAATAATTAATATTTTTCGAAATAATCGCATTTAAAGATTAAAAAGAGAGTATATGTATGGTCTTTACTTCCATATATAATAAATTTCATAACTAAGCTAGACTATCCTAACGGTTTATTAGGGAATTAATGGATAGTAAATAAAATTATTTAGAAAATCCAGACATGACATAAAATGTTTTATTTTTTATTGTACATATGCTGCATACGCTGATACAATTGTGGCTGGAGACTGAATAAAAGATTTCCAAGAGGAACGAGCTCAAGAGAGAGCGAGCTTCCTCGGTCAAATATAAAAAATGGAACAGCAATTCCAGCAGCAGCACCACCAATGGAAATTAATAGTTTTTAATTATTTTTTTTAATCTTGCCGGACTCCTCAGCCATTTGACCGAACAGCACCGCCATTTCCCGTGCCTTTTTTTCTTGGTGTGGCAAGCGCCACAGGCGCGCAGATCTGCCAGCACGCGGTCGTCTTCTTCGAACTGAAATTTAGACATAATTATAAAGGAAATTCTGTGACTTTAATTAATTATATTGTAAATACTAATTACCGGGGCCTGCTGGCTGCGCCGCGTGGTTCGGCTGCTGCGCCTCTTTTTGCTGCGGCTGCTGCGCCTCTTGTGGCTGTTGGTGTTGCGCCACTGGCTGTTGCTGGCGGTGCTGTCCTCGTTGGTGGTGCTGCTGGATGTCATCCAGCTGTTTCTGGTGGTGCTGTCGCTGAAGATTGAGTTGCTCGGCCAAATGTTTTTGGAACTGCTGTTCCATTTTCTGAATTTGACCGAGGAAGTTCGTTCTCTCCTGAGCCCGTTCCTCCTGCAAATCTTTCATTCTATTGCTTACACAGTATACTTAATTATACTCTTATCGATACTGTATAAGCAATCTGTCGATTTCTTCATAGAACAAAACAATACTCAATCTCTCGATTTTCAGTGACAGACAAGACAGACAATTCAGTGTCGTTTATTGCTTTCGACGATCAAGAAGAACCAAAATGGCACCTGTGATAAATGTTTCAACGCGTGGGCGTATAGTAGGTTACGCACAGTCTGGCAAAACAATACCAGAAATAATGGACTTGACAAATTGTAGCGAGACCACCGTAAGACGGTGGATCGCACGGTGGGAAGAAGGTGGTGATGATGCCTTAGAGGACACGAGAAAAAATAACAGACGGCCCCGGATAACGCTACCCGAGGAGGATCGCGCGCTCGTGGAGCATGTAAGGGCAAATCCCTTTCGTCCAGCGGCGGAAGCCGTGAACGCACTAGGGCTAGAGATATCGAAGGACACCTCGTGGCGGCGTTTGCACGAGGCCGGATTATATTGTCGACGAGTGTCAAAAAAAATTAGATTGACGGAAAACCATCGTGAAGCACGAGTCGGATTCGCATTAAATGAGCTAACGACGACGGAAGAAGAATGGGATGCGACGATATGGACTGACGAGAAGGTCTTTTGCTCGTCCGATAGTCGTTATTTGAGAGTTTGGAGGCGAGCGAATGAAGCGATGGACCCAAGGCACGTGGCACAGGTGGAGAGGAGTGGTCGCATAACCTGCGGTATGTGGGGGTGGATCAGCGCTCATTGTCCGGGTGAGCTAGTCGAAGTATCGGCCCACATGAATTCCGCGGAATATATCAATCTACTTGAGCAAGTTTTATTGCCCAGCGTAAGATTGATATATCCCGCGGAACATGTGCCGGTAATTCGGCTGGTTCAAGACAACAGCGCTGTCCATACCTCACATATCGTGCAGGAATGGTTTCGGCGCCACCCAGAGATCGTACTAGTGAATTGGCCAGCCAAATCGCCTGACCTTAATCTTATCGAAAATGTTTGGGCGAAAATTGTAAATACGTGGGACGCAAGGAACGAGCGCACCAAGGCTGCCCTGGTTAGACACGCGCAAGAAACTTGGGAAAATCTTAGGGGAAATCCTGAGTTTTTCCAAAATTTACGCGATTCCGTGCCCAGAAGACTACAACAAGTTATCGAAAGGAATGGTTTCTGGACGGATTATTAGAAGTATAAAGAATCATAATAACCGGCTCTTTTCAGAGCCACAAAAATATTAAAAAAGAGAACAACTCTCGAAAACATAAATAATTTATAAATCAGTCTAAATGACTGCCTTTGAAGAATTATCTCATATGTCTAAAAATAAAAGCGTGGGACTTAAAAATAGATGTCTTTTGATTAATTCAAATATTGATAATGCAGGCTATAATATTTAATATTTACGCCCCACGCTTTTATTTTTAGTCATACGAGAGAATTCCTCGAAGGCAGTCATTTAGACGGGTTTACAAATTATTTCGTCATTTTTAGTATAGTTTAATGAAGGCTTGTTTATTTTTCAAATTTTTTAAATTTATTTTATAATCTCCATAGAATTCTTTTGACTTTAGTATAGATGGCCTTATTTTAGTAGAAAATTTTGAATTCTTTTCATCTCTGCTAGAGCCTCGTTATTGCACGATGTTTTATCGATTAACTAATTGTGAGTCTAACTTAGAAGTTACAGCAGCTCAAAGTTTTGCAACTTTTCGGTAAAAATTAGGTGTTGCTTTAATTCTTTGTTAGAGTGGAAATTCAGCCGATAATATCATTGATTTCTGTTTTATCGATCTTTCGAGCAAGGTATAACAGGTTTCGTGGTTTTAGGTTAAGCTGTCAAAAAATATAGCGACGATGACGTTTGACGTCTGACATTTAAGAAAAAAAAAAAATTCGCGAGAGATTCGTCGAGTCTCGAACTTCCGGAAGAGAAATCCCATGACGCTATCAACTCGGATACTTGTTCAATTGAAGAAAGATAACTCTTTTAGATATACAAGAGTATTCAAATTTGTCCAAAGAACCCTTTAATTTTTCGAAAAGACATGTATCGTCATCCGTGTTACGCGTGGGTGCAAAGTTTCAAGTCGATTTGACGTGTTGAAGTGAGTGAAATTTGGCTTACAAGATTTTACTGCCAAATGAAGCTAAATAAAAGCTTGTAAATTTGTTTAAAAGAACGACTGAACCTGTCTGTTTTAGAGACAATTTCGGACTCAATTATTATCCATATTTATTGCACGAAAATACTAGAATTTTTAGCATATTTTGTTTGTCCTTTCTCAATAAAAAGAATAAATTAAGATCAATTCTTTTACTAGCGATCGTCCGTCGCTTCTTCGCCAAGCGCCTGACGCTAGGCAAACGTGGCATATTCGCGATTTCAATGACGTCATTAATACAAACAAGCAGATAGCGATGGACGCATGGATAGGTAACTAAGGAGAGCGCCACCAGTCGCCCGATACGCTTTCCGTAACGTGCTGATACGGCGGGGAGCGAGAGCAGCGGACGTGTGGAAAGGGAAAGCCGGGTGACTGGAGAGGGTACCCCCACCAAACGCCATTAATGCGGTTCTTTGTACAAAGAATTTTTTTGATTATCCCAATATATGATAGGATTAGTCGTTTTGAAGTCAACAACGGGCTGAGACAAATAATGCTTCAATTCGTCCTGTAAGCCTTGTCCTTGACCTCCTTGTCGAATTGAGGATAACTGATTTTTTACCAGTTTGTTATGGAATTCCCAAATATTAGGTTCTTCCGCTTCTTTTGCCTGCCACTCAGAACTGTTCTCTAAATCTTCGCGACTTAAACTTTTCTCCAGTTCTTTCTTTGAAGCTATCATCATATTATTTATTTTGTCAATAGCTCTTGAGCATGCTATTTCATCAGAAAAATGAATTTTCTTGAACCTCGGGTCCAGTAGTGTTGTTACAGCTAATATATGTACTTGTTCCACTGTACCAAATCTCCTTGTTAATCCATCTACTATTAAATTTATTGTTGCAGTGCCAACATCTGTTTCCGTTTTCATTGTACTGTATGTTTCTAAAAGACAAGATACTATTGGTATTACTTTGCTTGACGTCACGTCTTTTTCTGCAGATACTTCTTTTGTCACAGCTTCCATGGGTTTTAAGATATTTATTAGATCTTTAATAGCATCTAGTTGAGTTGCTGTCAGATGGAGCTTTCGGATAGTTGAGTAATATTGCAGCAATTAGCTTCGATAATTGCACAAACCGTGCCATTTGATAATAAATTGAGTTCTATCTCGTACAAACCGATTGAATTAATTTCAATGGTACTGCTGTATCACTTTGCATTTCACGAAGAGCATCAGCTGCATTTATATTTTGCTTGAAGTATCGAGTTATATCCTTTACAATGTTCAGCAACTGCTTGGCGCTTTCAATGCCACCTTTGTCTTCAAAAGGTCTCTGAGCGACTAAATTGAACGTATGTGCGAAACACCACAGGTGCTTTTGTTTTCCAAATATGTTTGTTACAGCCTTGACGATATTAGAACCATTATCTGTAATAAATGCCACAACTTTTTCAGTTGAAATGCCCCATTTTTCCGTCATTGATATTATTACTTGACTTAAGTAATCCGCATTATGAGGCTCAGTTAAATGTGACACGCCAAAATTAATACTCATTAATTCGCCTTTATACAGGGTAAGGCGCCTAACTTGATGACCTAAAATATCTTCTGAATTATGTACTGTACAAAATTTTTTTTTTCTGAGGTTACATGGGATCAAGGTGGACATCATACGGCATATATAACTTTTTTATAAGTGGAGGCGTTATAGAGATTCGAGGGTGACCGTTGTTTTTTTTAATCGGAACACCCTACCTTTTTACGCTATTCTTAAAGAGCACTAATTTTTACATAAAAAACTATTAAAATATTTTTCTCTAAAGTTATTAATTAACGAAATATTAACGGAAATTTAATTTACGTGAGATCGCGTTCACGATCTAATACCATTTTGTTGGCCACCGCGTTCACTGGACTTGGCACCTGCGGATTATTTTCTCTGGGGAACATTAAAAAATAAAGTGTATTGTGAACCACCAACGACGGCAGACAATATGAAAGAACGAATTCTTGAAGCGTGTGCCACACTTACAGAGACAATTCAAGCAGCTACTTCTTCAATAATTAATAGATTACATTATTGTATTAATATTAACGGACATAATTTTGAGCACTTACTATAAAATATTAAAAACGATAAGAATGTTCAAAGGTGTGTAACTTTTATTGTACACTTATCATCTTATTTTTCGGCAATTGTATTATAAAAATCGTTAATATCATAATAAACGTAAAAGTACGCGATATGTTGACAAACATTATCAGATAAACCGCACCGTATTTATGAATAATTCGATGGTATTATATCGTGAACGCGATCTCATGTAAATTAAATTTCCGTTAATATTTCGTTAATTAATAACTTTAGACAAAAATTTTTTAATAGTTTTTTATGTAAAAATTAGTACTCTTTAAGAATAGCGTAAAAAAGTAGGGTGTTCCGATTAAAAAAAAAAACGGTCACCTTCGAATCTCTATAACGCCTCCACTTATAAAAAAGTTATATATGCCGTATGATGTCCCCCTTGATCCCATGTAACCTCAGAAAAAATAAATTTTGTACAGTACATAGTTCAGAAGATATTTTAGGTCATCAAGTTAGACGCCTCACCCTGTATATAAAATGTCCTGTTAGACCCATGTAGCTTCTGGCATTATGTATGTCTGTCCAGACATCTGAAGTCAAACATATTGATTCTACCTCTAATAGTTTTTCTTTGAATTGCAATGCAAGGATATCGTATTTGTTGTCTTTCATTTCCGTTATTGTTCGTCGCGAAGGAAGTTTATACAAGGGCACAGCTGTTTTCATGAGGTACCGGAACCCTTCTTTTTCTACTGTATGTAATGGTAGAGTATCCTTGGAAATCATGAACATAATTGCATTATTTAATTGCCCATGCTTATTTTCATTCACTGAAAAAATAAACATTGAAGCTATAATATATTTACAAATAAAGTAAACAAAACTTTTTCACTGATCATAATAAAACATGCCCATAACAGACAAATTAACTCATTATAATTATAAAAAGAGGCTTACCGCTAAACGCTTTAATATTATTAATACAGGACTCCATAGTCAGTTGGTTAAGTTTTGACTTGTCGAATGACGTTATTGACGATGACACTACACTTTCTACATCGGAATCATAATAGTTTTTCGAATTGCCCAAACTTAAAACATCATCATCGCCAAATTCCTCTTGCGACGTTGATGGAGTATCAATATTAATATTGTTATTTGTCTGTAAAGAAATATAATTTCCTTGTTTCGTTATTACTATATTTAAATTGTAAAAGTAATACAATAAAAGGGATAGAAGTCCAAGACTACGTAATCTGTTAAACAAGCATGTAGTGATAAAAATGGGATACGTAGGATATTATAGGAATAGGGTACACACTACAGTTTATTTTCTGCCGCCATCAATACCATCAATTGCCACCACCTGTTTTCGTTGACTTACAGTCTTAACACCTGGATGTCTACGTAATAAATGGTTGCGTAAATTTGTAGTGTTTCCACAAGTTTTCACTTCTATGTGACAATATTTGCATATGCCACTTGATCCTCTTTTTACAAAGTGCTTCCATGTATCACTTTTGCTTGACATTTTGGACTGAAAAACAAATAGATAATATTTTAATTAAAATGCAACATACATTTCTCGAAAAATCACTTCGAATTGAATCAATCAATATTAATCGGAGTAAATAAATTAGAATAAATATCTACACAACACAATTTAGTACCTCAGTATTTCTCTTCACCCAACCCAGCGAACACGTGTATCACATACAGTAGCCTCTTCCAAAAAGGACGCTTACGGGGCTGTAGGAGAAGAAGATTCAAAGAAAGGGACTTCCCCGTAAAGTTATGCTATACGTGGCTTTTGAGTGGACGACGACTAGGAATATTTATTCCTCCCGTACTTTACGGGGAAATTGGAACAACCCGCCCTCTGGCGGAAAGGAGCGTGGGCGTGAATCGGTCCGATTCTAGAGGTTCTTAGATCGATTCACTGAATCGATTCAGTGTTTCAAATCGATCTAAAAAATCGATTTTTTAACCCTAAAGAATCGATTTTTCGATTAATCGATCTCAGATCGACATGCCTACTTATATGCATCGAACATTTTCTAAAAAATTATTACGCGAAATAATAGCTCCCAAAGCTACATTTTGCGACCGGCGCTACCATATATTTGCTCCACAAGCTACATTTGCTACCAAAGTTAACATATTTGCTCCCGAAGCTCTTTTAGCTCCCAAAGCTTCCATATTAGCTCCCAAAGCTGCAATATTTGTTTTCAAAACGATCATATTAGCTTCAAAAGCTTACATATTATCTCTTAAAGTTATATTTAGCAGTCGGCGCTTTCATATTTTAGACCTTTGAAGTTTTAATTATAGCTCGCATAACCTCTGTCTTATAGGTTAAAATTTTGGCTACACAAGCTATCCCGAAATAATTAATAATTAATTTTATTGGAGGTTAAAGTTGTAGTTGAAAAAGAAATTATTTAACCTTAACTGTCAATAAAATTAACTGAATATATATTCGTTATTTAACCTTATCTGTCAATCTAATTAACTGAATATATATTCGTTAATCGAAATAGATAAGTCGCAAAAAAAAGAAAAGCGCAGCAGATTAAAATATCATTTAAATAAGAAGTAAAGATTAATAAAAATGACACATAAAATTAGGGAAACCGTCACGCAACGGAAAAGACGGTTGGAGAAGGAAAAATTTAAGCGACAGCAAAAGATCGCAAATCATGGGAATGAAATAAAGCGACGAAGGATAGAAAAACGTTGTGAATATATGCATAACGAATCTACTTCTCACCCAGAAGCGCGATTACAAAAACAACATAAATCGCAAGTAAGAGCAGCTGAAACACCACAGCAACGCGAAGCTCGATTGGAAAGTCTAAGACAACATAAGTACGAAGTAAGAGCGGCACTAAGTGCTAACATACAAATGTTTCAGAAAGCTATCTACACTTTTTGCGATAAAACATGCGAAATATGTACAAAGCGATGTTACCAAAATCAGATTAGAATATATAGAGTTGGCACATCATCCCCGCTATATTTGCCTGACGAGTTAAGTAAAAAATTAGTTTTAATATTGTGTCGTTGCTGCAATAAACACGTTACCAGTAGTAAATCTATAGAACCATCAAAAGCTTACTGGAACAACATGAATCCTGGGGCGATACGTAATGTGATTCAGCAACTATCACAGTCGGAGCAACGTCTCTTGTCCAGAATTATTCCATTTGTAAAAATAATCAAATTTAATGGACAATTTGGACAATATGGCTTTCGTGGCCAAGCAGTACTTTTTGCTCTAGACATTTTTGAAGTTACTGAAAAGTTAGCGAATATGCTGCCTAGATCGACTGATAATTCAGCAATGGTAGTTATTACAGAACACATGGAGAATCTAAACATCACAGGAGAGTTTTCGATATCGCGTACTAAAGTATATGAAGCTTTGCAATGGCTTATCGCTAATAACCCGTTGTACAAAGATGTTATCATAAATCACGATGCACAGATATGTCCGCAAGATTTTGTTAGAGTTATTCACCGAATACCGGTAGGTCACCGATGTGACCGAATACAAGACAATAAACGAGGTGGCCAGAATTGTCGAACCTCATGGAATCAAGCGAATCAGGATGTCTTTACATCAGGCTATGCAGGAGTTCAATGTTGTGCAATGGTACTCGCCAATATCGTAAGAGCTGCCATCCTACCACCTGGTAAATGGTCAACAAACACACTTAATGAAAACATGATTGAAGGCGATAGTATGTATACGAATATTAGATTGTTGTCTACAAATAACACCTTAGCGTATCCTGTAGATGAAAGTGAATACTTAGAAGTGCGTAATTTCGATGTCATCAAGCGAAATTTCATCATGTATAATAAAGCATTCTCCATTGAATATGAGGAGGAAACCAGCTTCTATGGAAGTTTGAAAGATGCTGTCAATCACGACAATTTGGGTATAACATTGACAGAAGCCATTAACAGAATATTCGTGGATCATCAAGCTGGAGCCTTAATAGCTGTATCCAAGACACTAGGAGTCATGTATTATGATAACAAATATTATTTTACTGACTCCCATTCATGTGGTCTTAAAGGTGCTCCCGCAAGTGATGGTAGAGCTTGTGTAATCGAATGCGATAACATTGAAGAACTTGTTCGAATCTGTAAACGAGCAACGGGATCTCTTAACGTCCAATTCACACTCAATTACATTGATGTACATGTAAAGAATGACATTATTGATGATCAACCGTTGCAAGAAAATGAACCACTACCATCACAAGGAGCGCTCAACCAATCACTTCGTGTGACATCACACGTACAAGCAATCCCAGTAGAAACATCTGTAATGTTTCCAATTGATTGCAAGCAACCAGATGTTGAGGAAGGATTAGAAGTATCGGGCAAGATGAATAAAATTATTCGCAAAACAAAAAATAACATCGTGAACCAAGCTCATGAGCGAAAAGCAGAAGAGTTTGCTTGGTTCTATCTGTTCCCTTATGGTGTGAACGGCTTGAACGAACAAACGAGACCAGTGAAAATAACTCCATTAGATTACTTTCAATATCGAATACTAAGCAATGATACAAGATTCCAGCGCAATGACTATTTGTTCTATGCATTGTCTGTGTTTGAGTTTTACCGAATAAAGTCTACGATGGCAGCTTGCGCGAAGAAGATTGAGGGTCAAGATGGGATGGTTGAAGATGTGCATCTCTTAATTAGGAACTTAAGAGGGACATCAGCATATTGGCGAATGGCTCTAAATGAACTGATTGCACAAATTAGATGTATTGGACACCCAACATACTTCGTGACCTTCGGCTGCAATGATTTGATGTTACGTCCCGTAACCCACAGACGACTCCAAAGTACTCCGATAGATGTCTCATCCTCTTTCCTAATTCTCGAAACCACTCAAATATCACCCTATAACAATATATAGAACTCCTAAACTACCTGACCATAGCGTCTGGGGTAGGGTCCGCCTGCATCAGCCCCACTGATGAGTCTGCAGTCGGACCCAAGACGAAACGCACTTTCCTTTCCCTTTCCTTTTCTAACACCAAACCATCTCCTCAACACCACCATTTCCAAAGGAGTTTCTTCGGAGGACGAATCCGTTACGCGTCCTGAGACCATCGGAATCCGGCACGTAACATCTTGGTGGCAGCGGTACTCCGAGGACTACTACTTTGGAAGAAGGAAGAAGGATGAAGAAGCCAAAATTAACAACATCAAGGAAGCCTCCGAGAAGGATGACAGAAGCTGACCCCTTCGGGCCGACAACAGCGCCTCCGAGAAGCAGCGAGCTCAGCCGGTCCTTCGGGCAACGACGACACAACAAAAATCAAATCGCCTCCGAGAAGGATGACAGAAGCTGACCCCCTTCGGGCCAGAAAACAAGCGCCTCCGAGAAGCGGCGGATCAGCCGGTCCTTCGGGCAACGAAAAATACGAAAAACTATGAACGAAAAGACACAACGATATAGAACTTCTTCATCCTACGAGAAGGTTCGCAGAACGAACGCTTCTCTACTAGAAGGGGGGAGGTGTTACGTCCCGTAACCCTTTTTTTTTTTTTTTTTAATCATCATCGGCCTAGCTCCAGAAGGGAACAACAGCCTCAGAATTCCCCCGGCCGTCGTCTGTGACAGACCTTGCGGTATATCATCTCCAGACGCGGCCTTGGACGGGGGTCCCTATCATACCACCCCCCTTCCCCTCGATTCTACCACCCGCAACCCCGCAAAGACGGGCCAAGTCCCTTTCGGGAGGCCCTACCCCCAACCTTTGTGCCACCCCAGCTCCTGGGACGGCACAAAGGCCTCATCTCTAGATACCCCTCGGCCAAGTCCCTCACGGGAGGCCCTTCTCCCCAGTTGGAACTCTGTCCCGCTCCAGGTTACCCTGGGACGGGGCAGAGGCCAACCACTCTTCACACTCACACTCACACTCTCACATGCATTCTCTCCTGGCCCCTGTAGAGGGGGGAACCGTGCAATTAAAAACCTAGTCAAAAGTAAAAGTAAAAGTAAAAGTCAATGCTGAGATAGTTAGCTAAAATGCCGTTGAGGTCATTAGATAAAAGTCATAAATAAGTAAGTAGATAAAATGGGAGTCGTCAATATATAAAAGTCAAATAAATAAAATAGATAAAAATAGATAAAATCAGATAAATAAAATAAATAAAATAAATAATTAAAATAAAATAAGGCTGGCTAAATACCTTGCAGGGCTCCCTCCTAGGGCGGACGCGCGCCGGCCGGCCACCCCCTATCTGCCTCCATTCTCTTCCGCAGGACGTCTCTCACCATCGTTTCCACCGTATCCCACACCTTCTTATCCCTCAGCATGTGTCTTATAATGTTGTCCGGCGTTATACTCTCCCCTATGACCCGCTCAACTTTTGCCTTTTCCTCCCTACTCCCCTGACACCCAAAGAAGGCGTGCCTGGCGTCGTCCGGTCCTTCCCCGCACAGCCGGCACGCGTCCGTCTCCCTTTTCCTATATTTGTGGAGGTAGGCACCAAAATCCCCATGTCCCGACAAGAACTGGGTCAGATGGTAGCCTACCTCCCCGTACCTCCAGCTTACCCATGCTCTCACCTGGGGGATGAGCTCCCGCGTCCAGGCCCCTTTGTTGCTCCGCTCCCACTCCCCCTGCCAGGCCTCCAGGGTTTCCTCCTTTTCCTGTTTCTCGATCTCCTTTTTTCTCCTTGACCTCTCCACCCTGTCCTCAGTCCTCGCCATCAGCTCTTTGGTCCTCCTCCACCTTTCTTTTCGTCCCCTCGCTGCCAGAGCTAGCGGCGGTACCCCCGCGATGACGCCAACCGCATCCCCAGACACCGTCTTGTAGGCGCTGGAGATGCGGATGGCTCCTCTCCTATCGATTGGCGCCATTACCCTGTTTAATGTGCTGGGCGCCATAACACCCGCCCAGATCGGCGCGGCGTAGAGCAGCGTAGCTCTCGCCACCGACGCCAACAGCCTCCTTCTTGGCGGCTTTGGGCCCCCTATGTTCGGCATTAACATGCCTATGGCTTTCTCAGCCATCGCCGCTTTGGCCGCCGATTTGATCGCATGTTGGCGGAAGGACCATTTTTGATCTATGATCACTCCCAAATACTTCAGGCTTTCTCCCGGCACAATCTCGGTCCGGCCTAGTTTGAACTTGTGCCGGAAGGCCCCCCTGCTCCTCTTGAACACTATAGCCTCCGTTTTTTCTTCGGCCAGGGCCAGGCCAACTCCCCTAAGCCACTCGTTTACTCTTTCCAGGGCACCGTTTACCGCCGCCTGGAGCCTCCTGGGCGTAGAGGCTTTGGCGATAACGGCGAGGTCATCCGCGTAGGCTACCAGCCACACCCCCTCTGGTAGCTCTATTTCCAGAACGCCATCAAACGAGGCATCCCACAGAGCCGGTCCAAGGACAGAGCCCTGTGGGACGCCCACCTCCACGTCGACCTCGCCGCTACCGTCCTCCGCCTCAAGGAGGAGACGCCTATCCTTGAGGTAGCTGGCCAGTATCCTTTTCAGATAAACTGGCGCTCGCCACCTGTCCGCCAAGACCCTTTTTATCACCCCCCAGCTGGCCGAGTTGGAGGCGTTTCTCACGTCTAGCGTGACCAACGCCATCAACCCGGCCTGGCTGGCCCTCCCCCTTTTATACTCGGCGACCGCCTCGGCCAGGTCCCCTAAGGCATCCAGGACGGATCGCTCCGCCCTGAAGCCGTACTGCCTGTCCGACAGTCCGCCGGCCTCCTCGACCGCCCTATCCAGCCTAGCCAGAATCAGGCGCTCGAGGAGCTTGCCGGCGGTGTCCAACAGGCAGAGGGGCCTGTACGAGGCAGCCCCCCCCACCCCCTTATTTTTTGGAAGGAGTACAAGCCTTTGCACTTTCCACTCGAGGGGGAACACCCCCTCCACCAGGCACCGGTTGAACACCCCCAAGAGCCATTCCGGCTCAGCGTCGTGGGCCAGTCGGAGCACCTCGTTGGGTACTCCGTCTGGCCCCGGCGCCTTACCCCCAGCTAGCTTTTTTGTCGCGATCTCCAGTTCCTGCCTGGTGAAGAGGGGGATCCTCCCCGGGTCCAGCAGCTCCCCATTGTCCTCCCTGGCGGTCTCCTCCCCCCGGGGGAACAGCTCTCCGACAACCCGGCGCATCTCAGCCAGGTTGCCGGGGGCTGCACCCCCGGTACGCCCCTTAATTTCCCTGGTTACCATCTTGTATGGTAGGCCCCAGGGGTCGGCATCCACTCCTTTAAGAAAAGCATCCCATGACTTACCCTTCGCCCTCTGAATGGCAAGCTTGAAATTCCTCCTAGCTGCATCGTACGCTCCCTTGGCCCTTTCGATGTCCCCGTCCCTGGCTCTGGCCCTGGTCACCCTCCTCCTGGCTATGTTAACCTCCCATCGGAGCGCCGCCAATTCGTCGCTCCACCAGTATACGGGCCTCCTATTTCCATGCCCGCTTTCGCGGCATGGACCGGTCGCATGCCGTTCTAATTATTGCCATCGCTGTAGTGGCGTCGGTGGCCCCCCTCGCAGTCCCGATCCCCTCTCTGAGTGCCTGACGGAACACCTCATTGTTTAACTTTTTAAGGGCCCATCCCCTAGGGTCTGGCGGCCTCCCCCCCTCCCTTCCCTCTTGAATTCGTACACTATGTGCTGATGATCACTGAGGGTGTCACCTTCCAGCACCTGCCACCCTACCAGCCTAGACGCGGCCCCCTCCGCCACAAAGGTGACGTCGATGACCGATCCCCCAGCCCCCCTCCGGCACGTGAGCGTCGAACCTACGTTCGCCACCACGAGCCGAAGAGAGGCGACGGTCTCGGCCACCAACGCCCCCCTGCGGTCCTCCCTGTCGGACCCCCACGCAGGTGACTTCGCGTTTAGGTCTCCTGCTACTATCACCGGTCCCTGGATGCCTCTTACAGCCCCCTCCAACTCCTCCAAGGCTCCCTCAAACTCCCCCACGGTGCAGTTGGGGGTGTAGTAGCAGGAGACCAGACAGGTACCCCCCACCCTACCCGCCACGAATCCCCTTCCCACCGCCACCACCTCCACGTCACCGAGCCGCCTATCAAGGACCCATATGGCCGCCAGGCCCGTGAAGTCCGCCGCCCATGATCTTCCCCGGACCTGTCTACAGGGTTCCGATATAACTGCCACACCTGCTCCTCTCTCCACCGCCACCTGGCACAGCAGGTTCTGTGCCGCTGAGCTACGGTTAAGCTTGGCCTGTAGGATCTTCAGGGCCATTTCCGACTTTACTTACTCCCTCCTCCCTTCCACCACCTTCGGCCCCCTTCTCCGTTCCCCGCCCGCAATTCCGCGCCATGTGCCCGGTCTCTCCACACCGGAAGCATTCCCTCCTTCTGTCCCCTTGTGCCCGGCACTGTACCGCCCAGTGCCCCATCTCGTGGCACTTTGCACATTTTGAGGCCCCCTCTTTACTCCGGAGTCTAACCTCGGCCCACCCCACCGTGATCCTCCCCTTATTAAGGAGTGCCCTGCCCGCGGCTACCGGTAGGACCACGCTCGCCGTCCTGGTTCCTCTGTAACCCTCCCTCAGCCACACGGTGACGTGATCGGGGTTGCCCCCTACCGCGCCCACCACCGCGTCCCTTACCTCCTGGGGCTGGACTCCCGCATCCAGCTCCAGCGCCTCCACCGTATTCTTGGGGGTGAGGAATTCCACCCTTGCCTCATTCCCCAGTGCTTTGGCCACTCCCTCCCTGAGGGCCGCCACCTTGGCCTCGTCTTGTTCCCTCGCTAACTCTATTAGAGCATGCCTCGCCATCGTGCGTTTGACGCCCGTCACCCTTACCCCAGTCGCGTCCAATTTTACACCCTCCCTCAACCTTTTGACAATCTCCTCGTAGGAGACCCCCTCCCATTTCCTTACCAGTATCGCATCTCTTACGGGCCTCACCACAGGCGGGGCTGTGGTCCTTGCTGGCAGCGCCTGAGGGGCCCTGTCCTTTTCCTCTTCCGGGAGTACGATGAGCGGCACTTCCCTCCTAGCCCCCTTTTTTGCTTTTCTACCTACTACCGTGGCCCATCTCGGTTCCTGTTCCTCCTCCCCAAGGGGCGGGGGGGAGGGGTGTAGGGCCGCTCCTCGACCACCACCCCTCCCTCCCTCCACCTCCCGTGGTGCGCTGCTGTCGGCCTTCCTGCGCCCTTCCAGGGTAGTCCTAACCGACCTGACGAAGAGGCTATCCTCTACTGTGCTTTCCGGCGTTTTCGCCCTTTCTCTCTCTTTCCCTCCCACCCAGATCTCCTCCACCCGTCTGGCTATACCCCTTAATGCCGCCATAATCTCCGCGAGTGAATTCGCGCTCGGAGCGGAGCTCGCGCAAAAGGACGAACAAGGGCGGATGGGAGTAATAGCGTTTGCGAGCCGGACATTGAAGGGAGCGGAAAAACGATATTACACGACGGAAAAGGAGCTCCTCGCGATAGTATGGGCGCTGCAAAAATTTCGCTCATATCTAATCGGTACAAAGGTCATAATTCGAACGGATCATAAAGGGTTAACGTTTCTGAAAACGTGTCGGTTCACAAGCGCAAGACTTATGCGGTGGGCGATTATCATACAAGAATATGATATGGAAATAGAGCATTGTCCAGGCAGAGAAAATAAGGTTGCGGACGCGCTGAGCAGAATCCCACGTGGCGAAGGTGACACCAGAGATGGAGAAATAATAATAGCAAACATCATCGCCGAGAAACCATCGACGACTTTGACGAGTTACTTCGCGGACATCGAAAATAAACAGAAAGCGGACGAACGTTTGAACGATATACGAAAGGCGCTAGAAAAACTACCGAACGCGCAAAACGATAAGTACAGTCTGTTCCAAAATCTACTATACAAGCAATGTGGACAAAATATCTGGAAATTGTTATACCGGAAGAAATAGAAGAAACGCTCATCGAGGATTGCCACCGAGTATACGGACACGTCGGAACCTACAAATGTTATAAAATAATTTCAGAAGATTTATTCATTCCAAAGCTACTGAAGAAAATCGCGAAAACGATTAGGACATGCGATATATGTCAGAGGAACAAAGTCACCAACCAAGAAAGTTACGCAGAAATGCAAAATATCGTAATGGAGGGACCACGCGAATTACTGTCCATCGACTTTTACGGACCGCTACCAGCGACGAAAGGAGGGTTCAAGCATATTCTTGTAACCATCGATGCATTCAGCAAATACGTTGCATTGTATCCGTTACGAAAAGCGGACGCGGAAGCAACCATAAGAAGTATTTTCGGTCACTACATCCCGAACCATGGGAAACCAAAACGAATTCAATTTGATCATCGGACGCAATTCACCTCGAAAAAATGGCTAGCGAAATTGAAACAAGAGAACGTACAACCGGTGTTCTCATCCATCAGGCACCCGCAGGGAAACATCGTGGAGCGAGTAAATAGGGAGCTCGGACGATTTTTCCGAACGTTCGTGGGAGAGAAACACACGAACTGGAAAGATTGGATACCCATCGTGGAGAAGTGCATCAACGAAGTCCACCACGAGACGACCGAATTAACACCAGTGGAACTCCACAAAGGAGAAAAACCACAAAGAGCATGGACGGCTTGGATACCGGGACACGCGGAAAATAAGGAGCCACCGTGGGAAGAAAAATTAATGCTCGCGAAAGAAAGAATCCGGAGAAAAGGAAAGAAACGCGCAGAGCGATTCAATAAAACGCATAAATTAACGGATTTTAAAGTCGGAGACTGGGTATTAGTAAAGGCGTGCAACGTGTCCGATCCGGCAAATAAAAAAATCGCGAAATTTCTCGCACTGTACGAAGGACCATACGTGCTGGAAAATAAAATCGGCGCAGCTACCTTTGTCATAAGAGAGCCTACGACGGGGAAGGAGCGGGGAAGATTCCACGCGAACAAGATGAAACTATACCATCGAAAAGAAATAAGAAAGAAAGAGAGCGATGGAAAAGAGTTAGGAAAGAAAGAGAGCGACGAGAAAGAAGCGACAAAGAAAGCGAGCGTTGAAGCGGTAATGATAGGGACAGAGAAGGAGATAGATCTGCGAGAAATAGAAAAGGACGGAAAACATACAAAAAACAACGACAACGTGACAACTAAGCCGAGGTATGACTTCTAACGAGTATAACAAAGTCACGAGCACGAGAGAGGGAGGTAAAAAGTACCGAAAAAGGCTTAGTTGGTAATTAGCTACGACGAGCGACTTATCTCCGAAATGAATGTAATACGGTTTTGCGAGGCGCGCGAACGGACGGGGAGTTCTGGGCGGCTATGGGCACCATACCCAATATGTGTAACTCCAAGGAGTCTTCCCGTGCTCCACGATCGGCAGGACTTGTGGAGGTTACAAACCGGGAGGGCAATCCGCGCCCTCACCCCGCGGAGGATCGCCGTACGACGGAGAGAAGATGAAGGAACATACCGCTTCCTCCAGGAAGCGTTAAGAAGGACGCTGGAAGGAAGAGGCCGCCTGGTCCCCATCCCGCCAGATATTATACGGGAAGGAACTCCGTGTATAGTACGATACCACGGGAGACTGGAAAGGGACCAGGTGCAATGCGAGGCGCACGAAAGAATATGGGTGTTTCTCATAGATACGTGTCAGGTGGTGTGTCGACAGAGGGAACGGATATACCTCATGCCGAGCGCATATGTAGGCATAAGGGCCCTCGCCATCATAATAGCCCTACGAAGACTACGGCCAAGCGGGCGAGGAGGGTGGAGTGTCCACGAACGCTGGTTCATCGAGCAGGAGATCAGGGACCAGTGGATCATCCTGGATATGAGGCCGAGAGGAGACGAGCTGCCGACCCAGATCCCGATTCCGACCGAGGTTGGATATCGCCGAAGGGGAACCCTGTGCAACCTGGGGAGCATTGCGAGGCTCCACTTCGAGTCATGGAGAGAGGAGCGGGAGGCAATAGAACGGGAGCTCGGTATCGAGCTGTAACCATAGATTAAAATAAAATTTATTTTTTATGAAAGGTAACTAACAAATTTTATTTTGGGGGACGTTGATACGGTATAGCTGAGGTGACAATTAAAGTACAATAAATCATAAGTAACACGACATGAAAGTTATAATCCCACGAACGAAGGAATGCGCGAATAATCTAAAAATAGAAGTTATAAAGGTAAACGCACCGCGAGATCGGCACGCGAGCACGAAAACATAAAAAAAACGTTGAAGAAAGACAAGGTAGGAAGATACGCGAAATAGATCGGAATTCGGCGAGATAGGAATTTGATGGCCAACGAGTTCAGGGCCAGCCGCGAGGACAATAACCGCAGGTAATAATTAAAAGAGGGGATCGTAATAGACAATAGAAATTCGATCGCGCACAAGTAAGAGCGGTGGGGACAAGCATTTAAATAGCAAGCCCACGCAAGGGAAGATAGTGCATTCCGAGTTTTCTCTTAAAGATCGCAGTTCGTAGAAATTACAGTTTTGTGCATAATCAGAAATTTAAAGTACGTGAAACGCTCTTAAAATCACGGGTTGAAAAAGTGCTTTCGCGAGTATCGAGAAGCGGCGACGCAAGGATCGTGACAAACGGAGGGTGAGAGGGGAAGCCACGAACACAGATACAGTGCTACGGCGAGCGAAGCTATACCATACAACGTTACCTAAAGTAATGTGTATCTTTTCAGTTCTATTACCTCAGAATACCATTAGTCATAGGCAGTAGATTAAGAGTGTGTGTAAGAGCGAATGTCCGTGTGAGCAAGCGTCTGGGTGTGTGTGTGGAAGTGAGCGTCTTAGTAGAACCGAGCGAGCATACGTGTGTGCGAACGTGGGTAGGCGTGTGACTGCGTGTGTGAGTCAGGCGAGATCGGCGAAGACATAGACACGTAGAAAAAACGTAAACACGGCGCGATCAGCTGCTCGGGACCTACGAGCGAGCGACGAAGAATAAAAGACTTTAAATAAACGCAATTTTACCGAAATTTCGCGTGCATTATTTATTAAATTTCCCACTTTCCTCTGCCAGTCCCAAAAGGACCGAACCGTTCGGTAACGTAACGTGAGCATTAAAAAGGTAAGAGAGGCGAAACGTTACAATACACATACTGTAATGTAACGCATGAAATGAGGTTAGAATAATTAATATTAAAAAGATAACAATAGAAATAGAAATAGACAAGCTAGGAAATTCGATTGATCGGACAATAGATCAGAAGTAGTATAAGAAACGGGAAGCAAGCTAAATTTAGAACGCGAAAAGTCGTCAACAAGCAAGAAACGGCGAAAGAAATTAAGACGGGTAGGAACGAGGAAACCCGATCGGAGACGACGCGTGCCGATGTCGATCGGCAAGTTCAGGGCCGCGCGAGGCCAGCGGCGCGCGACGAAAGGTTCACACGGGGGGGACCCAATTAGGTAATATAATTCAAATCTCGCGAGATGAGGTAAGAGTGGGAATAGTACTTTATAAGCAAGGAAATCGAATAGCTCAAGACCGAGAGTTTCTCAGAGTTTCAAAAAGTTATAGTGTTGCGTTCAATCTTAAATTTCGGAGTGTGCAGAAAGTGTTTGATTTAAAATCATTTAGACGCGTGTGTCGGCGCCAGGGCAATCAAAAGCGAGGTAGCTGTTGATCCAATTAGGAAACAAAAGCGTGACATCGTTACAAAGTCTCCTCAGATAAGTGTCAACAATTCTTGTGTACATCCTAAATCCCAGTAATATAAGGCATAGGCTAAGAGTATGTGTGAGCCGCGTATCTAAGAGAGTGTGTGTGTGTGTGTGTGAAAAGCGAGAGCGACGAAATATCAACAAACCCGGGAGCGATCAGCTGTTCGAGCGCCAATAATAACAAAGGTATTAAAAGGCTTTGAATAAACGCAATTAAAGTGATATTTCGCGGAATTCATTTCATTTTCTTCCCACTTTCCACTGCCAGTCCTCAAAAGACCGAACGAGGAGAAAAAGTAGCGTACCGATAAAAAGGTAAGGAAGGCGATACGTTACAATACATATTATTACAATTATAAATTACACATAGAAGCGTGCGCAACACAGATATCACAATGTATTCCACCCCTCTATGTGGGGTGCCCTTAATCGATTAATAATCGATTATTAATCGATGCATCGATTTAGACGTCAAATCATAATCGATTAATCGATTACAAAAAATAATCGGTTCTGCACATCACTAATTTAATTCATTTATACGCGTGTGTCTGCGCCAGAGCAATCAAAAGTGAGGTAGCGGGTAAACCGATTAGGGACAAAAGCGGGACATCGTTACAACCTCTCCACAGATAAGTGTAAACATTTCTTGAGTACATCCTCAAATCCCGGTAGTATAAGGCATAGGCTAAGTGTAGGTGTGAGCCGCGTATCTGAGAGAGTGTGTGTGCGTGTATGTGGATCGAGAGCGAGGACGAGTTCGCCGGTGTACCAAAACATCACGCGCGTGATCAGCTGTTCAAGAGCCACTGCCGATCGATACAAAAACAACCGAAAGCTTTGAATAAACGTAATTTAATATAAATTTCGCGGGAATCATTTTATTCTTTTCCCACTTTTCTCTGCCAGTACCAAAAGGACCGAACGAGTCCGAAAAGTAACGTAAGATAAGAAAGGTAAGAAAGGCGATACGTTACAATACATATCTAAAGTTTTTATATTTTTAACCCTTTGCACTCCGCTGTCCCCTCTGAGGCACCATATTTCCAACATAATATCATTTCATTTCATGTGATATATCATTACTTATATTGTAAAAAAAATTATTCGAGTTGTTGGTAGGTGAATTGGAGTAAAATCTGTGACTATACAAAAAATTGAGCGTCGAGGACCATTCGACATCGTATTATCCTAAAAATCGGTCTTGTCGAGTCAGACTCGACGAGGAGTGCAAAGAGTTAATATTTTTACCCGATGTTTTACATAAATAAAAAAATAAAATTATATGAATAAAAAATTTTAAAAACAAACTTTTATTTTTTGTACTAAAAACACAATAATAAGAATATTTTTTGATTAAGAAAAAAAAAAAAATGAATGCATGAATGAATGCTATTTATAAGTGGTCATAGTTCGAGTGGGTAGATCTTCATAAAAAGTAGTATCAAAGTTATGGCTGTAACACATTTAACATATTATCTAGCATTATTTATCTTAAATACTTGTCGTATAAATAGAAAATAAAGATACATATTTAAATACTTCTAATCTCTGTCGATTCAACATAATATATTATTATGTGTTACAGCCATAACTTTGATGCTACTTTTTAGTGCTTTTTAGGAGGATCCCCCATTCGAACTATAACCACTTATAAGAAGCATTCAACACTGTCTTAATCTAAAAATATTCTTACTATTGTCTTTTTAGTACACTAAATAAAAGTTTGTTTTTAAAGTTTTTTTTTCATATAATTTAATTTAATATTTATATGATATTGTAAAGTAATAATGTGATTAAAAGGAAGATTGTGATTTTTAGGATGAATTATCAGATATGAGACAGATGAACCTTGTGTACAAATTGAAGTACCTAATGTAGGTTCACTTCAAGACTTTAAGGATTCTTTAACATTTAATTATGATGTTCTTCTTGGTTTTTTGACTACACGGAAGTCGGAGCACGATCAGAAAAAGTTCTAAAATCAACATCTAATCGAGTACGTATATCCAATTTGATAGTTGCTGTATGTTTATATATATTGTAACGTAACGCAACTAGAGACAATTAATTGAAATAAAAATAATTAGGAAAAGATTAAGATTCGCAGGAATAAGATTAAAGGAAACGAAAACGTAAGTAAAAACGCGAGGAAAGCTAAAAATAGAAATCGGTAACGCGACAAACATCTAAAAAAGTGAGGAAGATAGACAAGGACGGGAATACAGGTAGGCAACGCTACGGATGACGTGTACGCGTCAATAACCGCCGAAGTTTCCCGAATAAAGGAAATTCGCAAAGAGGGAACCAATTAGAGCGGTCAAATGAACACCACGCGAGGTCAAAGAGTGGGAAAATAGCATTTCAAAAGACGGTCAAGGCTAAGAAGATCAGTCTTGGAGCTTGAGTCTTGAGTCGCGGGTTAAGAGTTTAGAGTTCGGTGTGGCGAGCAAGATTTCGGGAGAAAGAAGAAGAGTGTCGATCGAAGAAGTAAAGATCAACAGGACAAGGAGAGAGAGAGAGAGAGAGAGCAGACGAAACAGTTTGAGAATATATCCCAGTGAGACGAGGAAAGGACACGGCATCACGTCTACTAACAAGGGGACACTACGGCCCCGGAAATTACTTTTGAATGACAACTTGTAGGTTTGTAGTATACCTTTAAAAAATTCGATTTGTAAACTAAGAGCGCGCACTAGCCATAAACTTTCGAGAAAAATGGCTTTAAAGTTTTACGTGTAGGACGTATACCGGTCACTTTGAACACCATCCAAGAGCAGCGAAGTGGCCGAGTTGTAGCGAACTCGCTTGCGACGCGGCGGGTCCATGTTCGATCCCTGCGTGTGGAAACTTTTTTTTTTTTCCAATTCTTTAAAAAATTATAAAAACTGTGAAATAAAGTTAATGATATACTTATATGAAGAATTTAATCATACATAATTTTTTCTATTAATGAAATGACTGTTACTGTTAATTATTGACTCTTGGGGAGGACAAACAAAGCCTGAATTATATGACGAAATCTTTCAGGATGACGAGAAATCACCTACTTGTACGATTAAAGTGATTCCTCCGAAATGTACTCCACTTGTTCAACCTTGCGATGTCTATTTTTATAGACAAGTGAAAAATTTAATAAAGCGACTACAGAATTGCGCTTATTTGATTGAAAATGAGAGAGAAATAAATTCACGCGAGGACTGCATAAAAATTCAATCCATAGTGCACCATCAATTAGCATCGCCAATATTTAATGAAATGATCCGGTATGCCTGGTACGCTTGCAAGCTCTCCGACGAAAGAGAAATGTTTAGGAATGTGAATGAAGTATGTTTTCCGGTCGAACTTTTAAAAAAGGGTTGTTCATGTGGACAATCTTCATTCATAAATTGTGCGAGATGTAATAATATTTTGTGTTTATATGTTTTTATGACAATTATCATTATGGATCTTGTAAATAAAATAAAAAATTGAGCAAGAAAGACGATATTCCCCAAATTTCATTAATAGAAAAAATTATGTATGATTAAATTCTTCATATTAGTATGTCAGTAACTTTATTTCACAGTTTTTATAATATTTTAAAGAATTGGAAAAAAAAAAAAAAGTTTCCACACGCAGGGATCGAACACGGACCCGCCGCGTCGCAAGCGAGTTCGCTACAACTCGGCCACTTCGCTGCTCTTGGATGGTGTTCAAAGTGACCGGTATACGTCCTACACGTAAAACTTTAAAGCCATTTTTCTCGAAAGTTTATGGCTAGTGCGCGCTCTTAGTTTACAAATCGAATTTTTTAAAGGTATACTACAAACCTACAAGTTGTCATTCAAAAGTAATTTCCGGGGCCGTAGTGTCCCCTTGTAAGATAAGTTGACGTACAGTAATTTCTTTTACCTAAGATTTCTGTAGGCTAAACGATAGAATAAGTGTGTGAGTGTGTATACTGCGGGAGTATCGACGACCGGCGCGTCGAAAACTAAAGAACAGTAAACACTCGGCGATCAGCTGTACGAGGACATTGACCGAACGTCAATACATCTTTAGAAGATCTTAGCAAATAAAGAAATTTCACGGGACATTTTGTGTCACTCTTTTCCGAATTTCCTACACTTTCCCACTGCCAGTCCTTATAAGGATAGAACTCGGTTAGGAGGTAACGCGCTTCAGAAAGGTAAGGGAAGCGTTACGTTACAATATATTGCAACGACAATCTCTCCTCTCGCGGATTCGTAAGTCGGGGGAAAGGGTTAAGCCCTGCCGAGAATCGTTTCCACCCGGATTGTCGATGTCAAAAAAAGTAAGATACGGTATAGAAGATAATTTCTCGAAGGCGGAATACGATAGTTCTCGGTACAAAATGTCGGTAACAGAACGCTAAATAAATTAAAGAGGATTCTGTCCAAAGAAGGATTCGCGTTCGTAACCAGAAGGGTTAGGGGCTCGATAACTCTCTACTCGAGACAATAAAGACGACACAAGATATGAAATATAATAAAATCCAAGTTTATTCTATAATAATTCGGTTTGTCGGAGTCTCATACAAAATAAATAAAAGAATCAAAGAAATCAAAGAATTACAATTTCTCCCGTATTCGAATTCGCTAACGGTTTCGTCCCGGCCGAACTCTCTCGAATTACGGTTAATAAAGACTCGCTCAAGAAAAGAATTTTACAAAGATCTCGGATACGAATTCCGAATTTCATAAATTATTCGATACAATTTCTTCCGATACGCAATCGGATTCGGTACTTTACAAAATTTTACGATAAAAGAAATCGTCTCTTCACGGAGACCGAACGACTTCGCAAGCTCGATTCGCGTGTCCGGAAAAGGTAATAATCTTTACGAAAATAAGAAAAGAAGCTAAATCGAGATAATTTTCAATTTACCAGAACGAATTAAACAAAGAATCTACTCTTTACAGACTCCGAGGAACCGGTATTCAAAAATTCAAAATTGAGGTTAAATTCCCTCACCTGTAACCTTTGCAGCGCACGAAACTAGAATAATTTTTCGGGATCTATTGTCCCGAAAATCGAACTCCCGAGCTGGGCCGACGGCGCCCGAACCTACCCGAACGGACTCGTGCGATCCCGCGGATCCTAACCTATCCGCGCTCTTGCTTGTCGCCTCGCAGGCGCGCAATTCGAACGCGTAAGATTTCTTTCGCTACGTTCGCTTCGCTCTCGATGACTTTATCGCACACTTCTCGCTGCTTTTCCGAATTCGTTGCGCTGCTCCTCTGCACGTCGACTACGAAGACTTCGATGACGATTATTCTCGTACTTTCACGTGTTCTTTGCTCGTGTAAGAAGTCAGCTGTCGAATTCGTTGTTCGTAGCTTTCGTTGATTCTCTACGTCGTGTCGATTCTCTCGTGTGAAACGAAGTTCGTTCTTTGTAGCGTCTCTTTTCCGTCGGAGTTCGTCGCTCGGCCCTTTATCTCGAATTCGTTGTCGTTATCTCGTCGGTTCTCTCGGAGTAGTTGCAATTTATGAAAGATATCGAAATTAATAAATAAAAGGTTCGAAATCGCTTTTTCGAGGCCTCGGAAGTCGTTCGATCCCGCTTTTTATCGGTAACGCAGGTCCCTAATTGTCCGGTTCCGTGCGTGTATTATTCTTATGGCTCGATTAAAAAGAGAGGAGAGATTTTGTGGCGTGTATCAAAGATACCACGTCACAATATATATATATATACATTTATTAAGAAAATTTACATATATATTCTATTCTAGGCAGGTGAACTTATTTGAAATAAAGACATAACAACATAAGCTAGTTATTTGGCAGCAGTTACATCATGGTACGTACAAGATAGATTTACACTTTAAACATAAATATCAACGACATTAATTATAGAAAAAGTAGAATAATCAGTAGATATAATTAAATAATTCGAATTTCTTTCTCATTTCAGATGATGGAATCTATAGAATATGTAGACGTTACAAAAAGTTACTCAATCAGAGAGTGGGGAACAATGTTAAGAGTACGGAAAGAAATCTCCAATCTTTTTAAAAGTTCTTTACATACACATAACAATTTAAAAAGACAATACATGTATGAAGAACGTATTCGGCATATGTTTTAGAATAGTCGGGTAACACATTAGTTTTTATAAAAATTATAAAGTCTTATGTGTTTTAAATTATTAAACTTATTACATTATTTTTAGATTTATACGGAATAAATAATATATTGAAACTATCGAGGAAAGAGTAACAGTTCAAGAATCTCCAGGTGGAATTTCTACAGGAAGGATAGCAAAAAGTTGAAAAATCAGTAGATTACTGTGGTTCAGATGCAGCACCATGGAGATTTGATTTTTTATGAAGAATTGTATTATCAATGTTTTAATTAATACATTATTTCGACATCATGTGTACTGAGCATTGTCATTTCAGAATTACTTTATAACTCTATAATATTATATAATATTACAAATATATTGTGTACCAACAATTGTGTTATCAATGTTTTCATTAATAAACTATTTCGACGTCATGTAAACTGAGCATTATCATTTCAAAATTACCTTATTACTCTCCAATATTATATAAATATTAAAAATATATTGTGTACAAAGTTCCACATAAAGTTAGAAGTAAACCAAAGTTATTTAAGAAGGCTTTTATATATCTTTCTAAAATTTTTGTCCAATCATCTGTCATTTGCAATTTTTAATTTGCTACGTCCAGTGGCCGAGCTATTCTGTTTTCTTCATGATCTGTATTCATAACAGATGCTCAATTTGTTTTTGTTCCGTAGTGAAAAACTGAATATATCGATTCTCACCTTTTTACGATCATCTCCCGTAATTTTGGATGTGAGTAAAATTTGTTACCCTGATTGGTGCAAGCGATGCTATACTAGAAAATAGGCGTATCACAAGGAATACAACTGGTTCGAAAGTTTTTAGTGAATTTATTTAAAAATTAACAAATTAAGTGGTAGCTTTAACCTATATTCATACCAGATGCCCCATTTGTTTCTTTGCCTTCGCGCTCGATAGACGTGTAAAAATTCGGTAAATATATGTTAAAAATTTATTACAGACTAACGGCAGTTAGGCCTGTCCGTCGCAAAAAAGTAGGACTAACGCCGGTGGTACATTTACAGCAAAATCGAAATTTCAAGGGAGGGGGAAACCTTAAAATGCTAATATCTCTTTGACGCGAAGTGCTACATAATTTTGGTTTGTTTTCGTAATGTTACACATATGTGCCCAAATATCTTATTTGACTAGATTATAGAAAAAGTTGAAGAATCAGTAAATATAATTAAATAATTCGAATTTATTTCTCATTTCAGATGATGGAAGCTCTAGAATATGTAGCCGCGAAAAAATCTTTACTATTCGAGGCAGGTTAACTTATTTCTGATAAATACATTACAACGTAAGCTGGTTATTTAGCAGCAGCTATATCATGGTCTGTACGAGGTAAATTTATACATTTTACTTAAATAGGAACGACATTAATTATAGACAATATAATATGTTATGTGTTTTAAATTCTAAAATTATTAAACCTAATAAAGTATTTTCAGATTAATGTGGAACAAATAATATCTCGAAATTGTCGATGAAAGAATAACAGCACAAGAATCTCCAGGTGGAATTTCTGCGGGAAGTATAGCATGAAGTTGGAAAATCAGCATATTACTGTGATGCAGATGCATTAGCATGGAGATTGAATTTTCTATGTATGTATGTATGTACTTTATTGATCCCCTTAGGGTTACAATGGCTCCAGTTCCTCTCTTTACATCCTTACTCTCTTACTCTATTTCTTATCCTAGATCTTACCCCTAGCCTTATTCTAGTCTTAAATGACCTTAATTCTAACGCACGCTCTGTACCCGCCGCTTGCTCTCCCTCTCTCGCAACCTTTCTTAACCTATTGCCTATCGGGCTTCCGGTTCATTTTCTTTTTTTTTTTTCTCACTCATCCCTCCATTCTCTCATTCTCATCTCCCTCCCTGTCCGTCCCAGCCTCCCCGCCTCTCTCTCCTCTTCCTCTCACCTCTTCTAGTCTCCTCATCCACCCTTCTCCCCTTCCTTCCTCTCCTAGTACCTCCCTCATATTTTCCCTCCATGTCTCTTCTCCGCCTCCTCCTCTTCCACACCTCTCCCATACATGATCCCATGTTTCCTCCTCTCCTTCACACAGTCTACATTTCCTCTCATCCTCCTCCATCCAGTATTTCGCCTCCTTCATTGCGTTCCCTAATCTAAATCTGGCTACTCTCTTCCACCTACTTTCTCCCCATCCTTTCTTTAGGTATTCCGCTACCCCTTTCCCTTTCACCTCTCTGTACCATGGGTTGCTCCGTGAACTGATTATCCTCTCCCATCTTTCCCTTCTTTGCCTCTCTGTTTCTCCTCTTTCTATTTCTCCCTAATCCCACCCTCCCAGCCCCCTCTCCTACTCCTTTCTTCTTCATTCATCCCCATCCTGTCTAGCCCTTGTCTCCTCTCCTCCTCCCATCCTGATAGTCTTATCCCTTGCCTTTCCCTTTCCTTTATTTCCAACCAGCATCTCCTTGTCCATACATTTCCTCCTTCTCCCGATTCCAGCTTCTTCTCAAAACCCCATGCCCTCTTCCAGCTTCCTACCGTCGCTGTTATCCTATCCGTTTCCTCTCTTACTAAATATCCTGGCGTCCATCTGTCTACCCCTATCACCCACCTAATATATCTTTCGTGAAGTCCGTCCATCTGTTCTCTTCCCTTCCATCCCCATATTTCGGCTCCATAATTTGCTATTGCCCCTACTAGCCTCTCATACAGCCATATCCTTTTTGACCAGTCTGCCCCGAATCTCGTTTTCCCTATTCCCCATACCTGCTTCATCACTCCTGCCGCTTTCTTTACTCTCTCCCTCACATGTTCCTCTTGGATCCCATTCCTTTTAAGCGTATACCCCAGGTACTTGAAGGTCTTCACTTCCTCTATTCTCTCTCCTCCCCATCTCCATATCTCCTTACTCATCCTACCTCCCCCTTTCCTGAACCTCATCATCTTGCTCTTTTTGGCGTTCATTGTTAATTTGTTCTCCTCCAAGTACTTCCTAAATCCCCTTAATATCATTTTTAGTGCTCCTTCCTCCTCCGCCATCAGTACTATATCGTCCGCATACGCTAGCATATATAACCTTTCCCCCCCCCACTCTAACTCCTCCCCATCCTTCCTTCCTCAGCCTTTCCTCCAGATCCGCAATCGTCAGGTTGAATAAAACCGGGCTCAGTGGACACCCCTGCCTCACCCCCCTTCCCATCCAAAACTTTTCCCCTGTCACCCCTTTCACCTTCACCTTACTCCATGTTTCCCTATAAATTTCCTCTATCCTTCTCACTAATCCTTCCCTCACTCCTGCCTCTCTTAACGCCTTGACCATCACCCTTCTCTCCACGGAGTCAAATGCCGCCTTCAGGTCTACGAATAGCGCGACTAGTTTCCCTCCCCTACTCTCTACCTGCCTGTTTATTATGTAATTCAGAACATATATATTGTCCGCTACTCCCATTCCCTTCCTAAAGCCTGTTTGTGATTGTGGAATCAGGTTTTTTTGTTTCCACCTCCCTCCTCACTCTCTCCGCTAATATACTTGCGTATATTCTATAGCTGGTCGGCATTAACGTTACTCTTCTATAATCCTCCACCTTCTCCCTATTTCCCTTCTTCCTGATTGGCACGATTATGCCTCCCTTCCAGCTCTCCGGCCACCCCTCCCCCTCCATACTCTGTTACAGAGTTCCGCCATCCACATCCACATCCTCCTACCTCCATATTTCCACACCTCGTTCGGTATTTCATCTTCCCCTGCCGCCTTTTCGTCCTTCATCTTCCTTATCACCTTTTCCACTTCCTCCTCATTTAACCCTTCCTCCTCGTCCTCCTCCCCCCTCCTTTCCCCTCCCCATATTACCTTCCCATCTACGCTTCCTAACATTCCTTTGAAATATTCTTTCCATTCTTCCTCCCCTATTTCCTCGTTTACCCTCTTTCTTACTCTTCTCTCCCGATTTATTATCTCCCATACTTCTCCTTCTGTCCTCGCCCACTTCACTTCTCTTTCCCATCTTTCCTTCTCTTCTTTCTTCTTCTTCTCGCATAGCTCTTTATACTCCCGCTTCTCTCTTCTGTATTCTTCTTCCCCCAATCTCCTTTGCCTTTCTTACAACCCCTTAGCGCCCTCCTGGCCTCCTCTTTCTTTTCCTTACACTCCTCGTCCCACCACCCTTTGCTTTTCCTTCTCTCTTCCTCTTCATCTCCTTTCGCTCTCATAGCCCTCCTAAATTCCTCTCCTTTCCGTTCCATTTCTGTGTTTATATCCCCTCCCTCCTCCCCCTCCTCCACCTCCTCCCATCTTACCCTCCCTTCGAACCTTTCCTTCTTTCTCTCTGTCCATTCTACCCTTGCACTCCTCTTCTCCTCCTTCTTTCTCTTTTTCTGTTTCCTTTCCTCTCCTCTTATTCTAACCTCTATTGGGTGATGGTCTGACGTTACTGCCTCCCCGACCCTCATTTCTTCTACCCTTTCCCATGCGTCTTCCTCCCCCAAAATATAATCTATTACTGTTTCCCTCCCCCCTCCTGTATACGTGAATTCTCCTTCCTCATCTCCTTTTGTTCCCCCATTCATGATCCTCCACCCTGTCTCTCCTATTACCTCTAGCATCCTCCTTCCCTCCCTATTCACCTTTCCGTCCTTCGACTTCCTTTGTTGGCCTTCTTCCTCCTCCCCCCATACCCTTCCTCCCTGTACTCCCGTCCTTGCATTGAAGTCTCCTCCCATTAGTTTTATTGTCCCTTCTCCTCTTTCCTCTCCCCATTCCTTTATCTTCCTCATCTTCCTTTCCACATCTCCATTTATATATACCCCCGTAATCTTCCACCTCTCTTTATCTATCCATACCTCTCGCTTCATCCATCCTTCTTCTATTTCCATTACTCCTTTTTCTTTTCCTCTCAGCATCACTTTTTTTACCCCCATTATCATTCCCCCCATTGCCCTCCCTTTCTTGTTTTTCCTTGTTGCTTGTTTACATTCCCAGTCATATTCCTGCGGCATCCTTTCCCTCAGCCTTGCCCACCCCTTTTCCTCTATCCATGTCTCTATCATGATGACCACGTCCCATCTCCTTATTCTATTCCAGAAGTCCCTGTCTTTGTTACTTAAACCCGCCACGTTCCATACTCCCACCGTCCATCCCTCCTTACAATCGGCCCTTCCCTCCGTTGTTCCCCCCTCCCTTTCCCTTCTTCCTATTCCTTTCATATTTCTACTTTCCACTTTCCTTTCTTGTTTTTCCCCCTCCTTCCCCTTACCCTTTCCTTCCACCTCCTCGTCTCCTCTCTCTATTTCTTCCCTTTTCCTCCCTGTTCCCCCCCTTCCCCCTCTCGCTCTTTCCTTCCCTCCTCTCTAATTTTCACCTTCTCCTTCTCATTATCCCATAACCACCACTCCCCGTTCACCTTCAACGCTCCTTTACCCACCCATACTCTATTCCCTTTCCTCGCTTCTTCTTTCGCTATATTCCTTAGCTTCCACTGTACCCTTCTCTCTTCCCATGTTAAATCTTCCTCTATCCATACCTCCCTGTTCTTAATAAATTTCTTCTTTCCCATCACTTCCCTTTTTATTTCTACCGTCTTCATTTCTACCACTATTATCTTGTTCCCTTCCTTCACTCCTATTTCCCCCATAATCTCCTCCAGTTTTTCCTTTACTTCCTCTCTTTTCGCCCTCACTCCTCTCACTACCACATTCTTTCTTCTCTCTTCCTTTTCCTTTGCCTCTAGCTTCCCCTCCATCCTTCTAAGAGCCTCCCTAAGCTCCTCTTTTTCTGTCCTCTCCTCTCTTTCTCTCACTACTCTTACCTCCTTCTCTATCTCTTCTATCTTCTTCTTAATCCCACCCATCCTCTCCTCCTCATCTCCTTTCTTCTCTAGAGTATCCATTCTTTTGACTACGTCTTCCATCCCTTTCCTAAGCTTTTCCCTCTCCTCCCTCCATTCCTCTTTCCATTTTCTCAGCTCCTGTCTCCATGTCTCCATCTCCTCTCTTACCTCCTCCTTTATCATCATGGACATTTTTTTCATCTCCTCTCTCATTTCCTTCATTCCCTCTCTCATTCCTTCCTTCATCGTTTTTTTTACCTCCTCCACTATCCCTCCTACCTCTCCCCCAACCTCTTTCTCCTCACCTCTTCCGTTCCTCGGTGACCTGTCTACAAGCCAACTTCTTTTGAAAGCCCATTTCTCTCCCCCTACTTCCTCCTCTCTATTCCCTTCTCCCCCTACGTCGTCTCGTTCTTCCTCCCTTTTTTTTTCCATATTTCCTCTAGTCTCCCCGCGCTCATGCTTCTCTCTCTCCCTGCCTTTTTTAACTCCTCCGCCTTTCCCATCTTCACCTTATCCTTTTTCTCTTTTCCTTCCATTACCTCACCCTTCCTCTTTTTTCTCCCTTTCTTCCTTACCTTCCTGCCTATATTCTAACCTAGGTCCCTTCCTACTTTATCTACCGTGCACCTTCTTTCCTCTTCGCTCCCGCTAGGTGTCTCCACCTTTCTACCGCCTTTATCGCCTGCCGTCACCGGCTCTTTCCTAACCTTACTTTTCTCCGTCTCCCAAACCTTCTCCCTTTCTCTCTTTTCTCTCTTTTTTCCCTCTCGTTATATATCTCCCTTTTCTCTCTTGCCTTCCCTTCCTTTTTCTCTATCGTACCTTCCTTCCCTTCTCTCACTTTCTCATCCACTCTACAAAATCTCCGCTCGCTTTTCACTTCGTCCTCACTCTCTCCACACCGGAACCGGAAGCCGCATAGTACCCAATTGCTCGACCTGTTCCATCAAATTTGAGCACCTTGTACCTCTGCTCTGGCTTTCGAGTGTTGAGAAATACGCACTTTCTTGTGCTATCCCGAAGTTTTAAGATGACACAGCCGGAAAGCGCATTCACATGCCGAAACTTGTCGTTCTTTAATTATCCTCATGCAGATTTTGAAAAGCTTGCGAGACATATCCGATTTTTCTCGTCTGATCTGTCGTATCGCTTGTGCAAAATCAAAGCCGAGTTCTATTGGTTCCGACTTTGATATGTACTTGGCGACGTAATATGCTATAGCCTCGTTCGAACCACACGGTTGAATGTCCATGTTGGCTTGCCAGAGTCGAAGAAGTATTGGATTGTAGTTATTAACCCATCGTTCTTCTTTTCCTCGCTTTAGTAAGCATATTCTTCCTCCGTTTCTGAGAAAGTCATCTGATGAGTGAGCGACAATGCGGGACTCGGCACATTCTTGTCTATGGAAATTGAACCAACACGTTGTTGCTGTATGGTTCTTCTTGCATGAGTGTGTATGACGATGGATCTGAGTCTTTTTCACCAACTCGTATAATTCTGATCCTTCAGGCGGCATTAGGCAAGTACATACTTGATCCAGCAGACGTATTCCCTCCTCTGTGTTAAATGATGGATAATTTTCAATCCATACGACTATGTGAAGGTGTGGACTTCCACGATTCTGGAACTCTATTCGCCACCAAAAATCTTGTTATCGTCCACCGAAAACTTCCTTACTACACTTGATAAATGTCATCAGCGCATTGACGCGAACCATGAAGTGACGACTTACAATTACTGGATACTGTTCGATCAATCGTTGCGTCGCAATTATGTCGAGACTATTTGGATCTTCATCTGGTCTTCCGTCTGCAATTAAGAGAGTTTTTCGCATATCCAACCAATTCAAATGTTACGTGCCGGATTCCGATGGTCTCAGGACGCGTAACGGATTCGTCCTCCGAAGAAACTCCTTTGGAAATAGTGGTGTTGAGGAGATGGTTTGGTGTTAGAAAAGGAAAGGGAAAGGAAAGTGCGTTTCGTCTTGGGTCCGACTGCAGACTCATCAGTGGGGCTGATGCAGGCGGACCCTACCCCAGACGCTATGGTCAGGTAGTTTAGGAGTTCTATATATTGTTATAGGGTGATATTTGAGTGGTTTCGAGAATTAGGAAAGAGGATGAGACATCTATCGGAGTACTTTGGAGTCGTCTGTGGGTTACGGGACGTACTCGCCTCTTGGGCGGTGCAAGGTAAGTCAGTACCTGACTTGCCCCTGCGATTCTATTCCGGAGTAAGCCCTGAAATTACGGCATCCGGGATCGAACCGTGGGGGCGAGTTCAATGTGGGAGGACCGCTGCCTTGCACCGTCCTGGAGGGCGCCTGGCCAGGGCGATCGAGCGCGTCCCCGGGTTGCGGATAGGGGAAGAGCCAACTCAGGCGTCTCGCGGAACACTAGATGTTCGGAGGCGTTTGAGGGGGCCAGCCGTGAATAGGGGGTGGCGCGAGTCACTCCTGAATAAGCGGCCGCGGACAGCTGGCAGGGCTGGATGGGCTCTTAAGGCGGCATGGCCACCATCCTGCGGGAAGGAAAACCCAAAGAAAAACCAAGCACACTCACAGCACACTGACACGCACACACACAACACCCATGCATGCCACAACACACAGAAACAACGGGACGCGGGCCCGGGCGGGTCTGACTCATGGAGACGTGGGCCAGAGCCTCCCGGTCCCGTCTTACACATATCGGGACACTCACACACGCACAAACATTAACACGAAATTTTGGGCATGCATGGTTAGAGTCAACGCGCCACCAAGACCCAACCCCGACCCAGGGCGGACCATGGGGGACCCTGCACAGACCAACCCCGGTGGGGCTGTGTCTGGGCTGGATCTCTGACGGGCCCGGGCTGTGTCTGGGTTGGAACACACACACTGCGGCCCTTCGCCGGGCGCGGTCGGACTCGCGGGCGCGTTCTCGTATTCGGTGACAGGGTCAGAGCGGCATGGAGGGTACAGCGGATAAACTGGGTTGGGTACTCCCAGGGCGCCGGATAGTACAGGGGCCCGGGCTAGCCTAACCAGCATAGCCTAGCTGCCCTATCAGCCGGCGAATAATCTTGTCGGGTGTAGTACTGCCGGTTGGTGACCGGAAAAGGGCCGTGCTGCATCCGGCGGGGGCCTCCGCCGAGGCCACCATACGCTCTGTCCCTGGAGCCGGGTACGGGGTATAGCGCGTGCGTGGGGACGGCCGGGGACGACGAAGGTGCGGACCACTACACATCACGGGAGTAGGCTGGGAGTTGAGAAAAATGAAAAATGAACAAGCACAAAGGTAAAGGACAGAAAGGTACCGTAGCAGAGGCGGGGCGCCCTGGCCCAAACAACAGCGAGGAGATTGTAACCGTAGACGACACTACGGGTTTCGAAGAAAGCAAGGATGGGAGTATGGACATCTCCACCTTGCATAAGGAGTATAGGGGAGGGGGCAGCGGAGGGGCCCGGGATAACTCCACGGTCAATAGGCCGTGGAGTGAGGAGAATGCGCCAACCGGGCTTACCCCGCCGGACCAGGCGCGAATGAATAGGGAGCTCGCCATGGCGCTTGGAAAGGCCAAGGACGGCGAAGCCGAGCGGGAAGCCAGGCGGTTGAGAAGGGAGGAGGCGAGAGGAAATGCCTCGGAACTAGACGGGAGCTACGACCCGGGACCCACCCCTCCCAGGCTCGTAGTCCCAGCCAAGAAAAAGACCATGGCTAACAGGGTGGAGGCTTTATGGGAGGCAGAGGGTGGCAAGGGTGCCTGCACCCCTCTCAAAGCTAAAGGGCAGCCGGAACATATCCCCGGAGAGGTGAAAGAGGGGGATATGTTCAACGCGGCGAATGAGGCGAACGCCGCGGTGAATGCCCTCATGAGGGTATACGAGGAGGCGTGGGAGGGTTTCTCCTACCTCCGAGAGTACGCCGAATCTAATATCAATTTTAAGGTAAGCAAAAAGGAGGAGTTTGCGGTGTGCCTTAAGATTCTCGAAGAGATGGGCATCGCTCTCAAGAGAACGGTGGCGACGAGAGACGGAATGGAAAGGAAGGTCGCGGAGTATGTCTCCGACCTTATCATGGAGAAAGAGGAACTGGCCAGGGAGCGGGATAACCTGAAGGAGGCGCTCGAAAGGAGAGAGGCCGCGGCGACTGTTTGGTGCCCAAGCGTGAGGTGCGTGGCCACGCAGACGGAGGGGACCGAGGGGGGGGCAAGAGGAAGAAGGCCGATCTCTCGGTGACCTATGAAACGGAAGAGAGAGGGGCTAAAAGGCCAAGGCCTGGAGAGGTGGCGCGGGCGCGTCCACAGATTAGTGACTGTGGGGCTATGGACGGTATGGCCACGAGTACTCCCATAAGGAGGTCAGGGGCGGAAGGGGCCCTAAGGGAAGACTCGCGTCCGTGTGTAAGTAATACGGTTTACGAGGATCGGGATGTTTTAAGACGACGGTCTCTAAGAAGAGATTTTTCACCCTTTCGAACGCCTTCGTCCTTTCTTCACTCCACTCGAATTTGCTGTCCTTCTTGATCATTTCTAGTAGCGGTACGATCTCGTGTGCATGCCTTTGCGTGAACTTTGTGTAAAAATTTATTAATCCTAAGAAACCTCGCAGTTGTTTAATGTTCTTCGGTCTCGGGTAGTTTCGTATCGCCTCTGTTTTTTCGATCTGTGGTTGTATTCCTTCTGTTGTTAGAACGTGACCTAAGAAGTTTACTTCCTTTTGGAAGAATTTCGACTTCTTTAAGTTAAGAGTGACGTTCATTACTTGCAATCTTTCGAATAATTTCCGCAGATGTGTCATATGTTCTTGTGCGCTCGATGACATGCATAGGAGGTCGTCGACGAAGTTAAGAACATTGTCCCCCAGACCTTTTAATACGTGCGCTAATCCTCTTATTAGGCTCGCACTGCTGGTTTTTAATCCGAACGGCGTTACGCGAAATTCATAACACTGTCCGTTGTGAAGAAATGCAGTATATTTTCTTGATTCCGGAGTAAGTGGTATTTGCCAGAAACTACTGACCATGTCTAAACTTGACATTATTTTAGCTCTTCCACATTGCTGGAATATCGTTTCCGGCGGCACGGGACACTCGTGATCCGGTAATAGGATTTTATTTAATTGTCGCGCGTCGAGACATAATCTTATCCGTCCGTCCTTCTTTATTACCGTTACGAGCGGATTCACGTATGGGCTGTTCGATCGCTGTATAATCCCTTGCTCCAACATCTTCTCGATTTCTTGGCTTACCCGTTCCCGATACGCCATAGGAATCGGGTATGACCGATGAATATACGCCGTTTTGTCGCTCACCTCCAACTTATGTGAATAAACCTCGATTCTCCCAGGTTGGTCGCTGAACACATCCTTGAACTGCCATAACAAACTTCGAAAATTTTCCTTCTCCTCAGTGGTAAGCCCTTGACACTCCTCCGCCTTTACCCTTATCTCCTCTGCCTTCCTCCATGTCTCCTCTTCTCTCGAGTTCGCCTCTGGGACGCCACGCTTTGGGCCCGTCCCCCCGAACTCCTCCACTACTTCTATCCTCCCTTCTTCTTTTAACTCCTCCAAGCTTTCCACCTTCACCTCGTCTTCCTTTTCCCCGTCGCTTACTCTTACCACTCCTTTTCTCATGTCGATATGGCTGCTCAAGTGTGACAAACTGTCCATCCCCAGGATGCACGGTCTCACTAAGTTCGGTATTATCAAAAACGTTAAGTTCGTTTCGATGCTCCCCATCTTCGTCGTTGCCATTAGTTGCTTTTTTATGAATGTTGATTTCCTGCCGTCGCGCCCACCACTCTCATCGTCCTTGTCGGTAGCGTGGGACATTTTCCCCACCTGTCTTTATTCTCTTCATATTTTTCTTCGGCGATACACGTTACTTCGCTTCCTGTATCTACTAGCGCTTTAACTTCTCTCCCTTCTATGTTTATTTTGATGATAGGGCATTGCCCTCTCGTGCTTGCTTGCACTTCTCGCGTTTCTTCTCCTTTTCTCTCTCGCGTTACGAGATTTATCTTTGTCCCGCATTCCTTTTTCCGCACACTAATTTCTGTTGTTGTTTTGCTTGTCGTTTCCGTCTTAGTTTTCCGTGTCGTACTATCGCATGTGTGCGTGGGCCTTATGTGCGGTACGACACTTCGGCCTTTCCCCATTCCGAAGTCGGGATGATGTGTGCGTCTGCCGAGCTTGTTTTCGTATTTTGGTCCGTTGAACTTGTTTCGCCGACCATCGCGTTCACTTGCGGCGGTCTCGTTGACCATCCTCGCTCCCCGTCCCGTCTTACATTTGACGTACTATTCCCTCCTCGATTCGCTATTGGAGTCGAGTGATTCGTCGGTGGTGCTGCGAAGGTTTGTCCTCCGAATCTCCGTGAAGGTACGTTCGGCGCTTAAGTTGGCGGTCCCCGTTGCGCGTTCACGGGTCGCTTCAGGTCATGTCTCTCCAAGATCCTGATTAACCCTTCCACGTTCGTGACTCCTTTCAGGATGATTTCATCCCGGATCTCCGGTGTGAAATGCGCCGCTAATGCCTCCACGACTTCCTCCTCGCCGATCCGCGGAGTGAGGTCATATGCACTCGCACACAGTCGCGAGGCATACTCAACTCTCGTCGTATTCGCCCGCTCTTCGTAAAATCCGTTGTTAAGATGTCTCCGTATTCTCACCTGCTGTTCCCGGCTCCAGAAACGCTCAGTGAACTTTTGGGCGAATTCTTCGAAAGTTCTTATTCGTCCCTCCACGATGTTCCACCAGTCCCGAGCCGTGCGTGTTAAACTTTGTTCTACCACGAACTTAAATTCGTGATCGCCTATCCGCGCGGCCTGGCAATAGTTTTCTATCTCCCGGAGGTATTTCATTGGCCGTTCTCGTCCGGACCCGTCAAAATTTGGCGGTGTCCTCCGTAAAGCCATCTCCCGGATGTTCGAGTGTGTTCCGATGTTTGTATCTCTCGTCGTCTCCGGATGCGTCTCCCGTGCGCTTCGCATCTCTTCGATGCTTCTTCTGAGCGTCTCCATTTCCCTGCGATAGTCGTCCACGGAGTTCCTTGTTTCTCGAAAACTCCTTGCCACCTCGTCGACGATGTTTTCGTTCTCGGCGACCCTTCTGCCGAGTTCTTCTATGGCCCTTTTTACAGGGCCGAGGATGATGCGCACGGTTTCGGTGTGCCCTTCCAACGTCCGCGAGATATTCCGTGCCATGGCGTCGGACCACTCATCGAATTTCTCTTCCATCTTCTTTTCTAAGTCTCTCACCTTTCGATCGATTTTTAAGTTGATCCGTTCACATTGATGCCCCATTTCTTTGATTGCTTCCAGGACTTCTGCCATCGATACGTTGCTTTGCTGCGGAGTATGGTCGTCCTCTTCCGTCGCCGTTTCCTCGAGGATTATCTCCTCTTCACGCGTCGGTGGTCGTCGAGTCATTTCTTCTGCCCCTGCATGGGCGAGCTCCTCCGCGAGCGTAACACTTCGTCGGGTACTTGCCGCCGGTGGTACCGAGAACGTGAATTCATGGTGGTCGCCTGTCGCGAGCGTGCCCACCCCCGTATCTGACACCGTGCTGCACGATTCTTTTTCCGCCATGGTTGTTTTTAACGTTTTCTCGCACTTTTCGCAACTGCCAGCCCCACATTGGGCGCCAAATGTAACGTTTCGCCTCTCTTACCTTTTTAATGCTCACGTTACGTTACCGAACGGTTCGGTCCTTTTGGGACTGGCAGAGGAAAGTGGGAAATTTAATAAATAATGCACGCGAAATTTCGGTAAAATTGCGTTTATTTAAAGTCTTTTATTCTTCGTCGCTCGCTCGTAGGTCCCGAGCAGCTGATCGCGCCGTGTTTACGTTTTTTCTACGTGTCTATGTCTTCGCCGATCTCGCCTGACTCACACACGCAGTCACACGCCTACCCACGTTCGCACACACGTATGCTCGCTCGGTTCTACTAAGACGCTCACTTCCACACACACACCCAGACGCTTGCTCACACGGACATTCGCTCTTACACACACTCTTAATCTACTGCCTATGACTAATGGTATTCTGAGGTAATAGAACTGAAAAGATACACATTACTTTAGGTAACGTTGTATGGTATAGCTTCGCTCGCCGTAGCACTGTATCTGTGTTCGTGGCTTCCCCTCTCACCCTCCGTTTGTCACGATCCTTGCGTCGCCGCTTCTCGATACTCGCGAAAGCACTTTTTCAACCCGTGATTTTAAGAGCGTTTCACGTACTTTAAATTTCTGATTATGCACAAAACTGTAATTTCTACGAACTGCGATCTTTAAGAGAAAACTCGGAATGCACTATCTTCCCTTGCGTGGGCTTGCTATTTAAATGCTTGTCCCCACCGCTCTTACTTGCGCGCGATCGAATTTCTATTGTCTATTACGATCCCCTCTTTTAATTATTACCTGCGGTTATTGTCCTCGCGGCTGGCCCTGAACTCGTTGGCCATCAAATTTCTATCTCGCCGAATTCCGATCTATTTCGCGTATCTTCCTACCTTGTCTTTCTTCAACGTTTTTTTTATGTTTTCGTGCTCGCGTGCCGATCTCGCGGTGCGTTTACCTTTATAACTTCTATTTTTAGATTATTCGCGCATTCCTTCGTTCGTGGGATTATAACTTTCATGTCGTGTTACTTATGATTTATTGTACTTTAATTGTCACCTCAGCTATACCGTATCAGTATGTGTACTATAATTGTAATAATCAATTTTGATTTAGATACTTAATAAAACTAGATTTAAAGTTTTACATAATCTTTAATTTTATTTCAGTCAACTTAACTGCTGTCACCAAAAACTCAACTTAACTGTTCAGTTAACTTAAACAGTCTCTTACATTTCCTTTTAGACATAAATCAAATTCTAAAGTAAATTGCACTTAGTTACAATTAAACATTATCACATTTGTTTACTTATTTAGTACCAATCACTGTCCTTTCTCAGGCGGGGAGCTTAATATTTGTAAACGATTCGGCAAATAGCGCGCTGGAGTCTAAAATGCGTTTGAACTCTACCCAATAAGACCAGCATTTCTGCCAGAAGACTTTTTTCGTGCTCCGACTGTAGGTCCATGATATGCACTATGCATTGAATGTTATGTTAGCAACTTTGGTTATCTACTAGTCATTAACACGGTAAATAGATGACGCTTATCGCTATTGTGGAACAAAATAAAATAGATTTTAAATAGGTATTAAAAGTTAAAATAAATAATCACATACATGACTGTAATACAAAAAGTTCGATTATTTTGAATAATCGATTATGATTTCGATTATTTACATTAATCGATTACGATTACGATTACTAAAAAAGATCGATTAATCGATTCTTTGAATCGATTCTGCACATCACTAAATTAAATCGAACACCTTCTTCTATACACTTCGAATTAAAGATTTCTATACCACACGTTTTGCTTTTAATACTTAGAGAAAATTCTCGGTCTTGAGATATTCGGTTCCTCGGCTTATAAAGGATTTTCCCCACCCTTTTCTCATCTCGCGGGATTCGATTTCTATGAGCTAATTGGGTCCCCCCCGTGTCCCTTTCGTCGTGCCCCGCTGGCCTAGCTTGGCCCTGAACTTGCCGATCGTCTTCGGCACGAGCCATCTCCGATCGGGCTTCCTCGTGCCTTCCCGTCTGAGTACAGGACGTTTAGCCGCCGCCGTTTAGCCGCTGGGACGTTTAGCCGCCAGCCGTTTAGCCGCCAGCCGTTTAGCCTCCGAGACGTTTAACCGCCGCCGTTTAGCCGCCACCGTTTAGCCGCCGAGACGTTCCTCTTTTCAGTAACTTACGTAATAACTAAACAATCATTTCCTTTGGTTTTAAAATTTTTTTAATTATGTTTCGTTATAAATATATATATATATATATATATTTAATATATATAATTTTTTATTATATATATAATATACAGGGTGTCTCTTTTTAATCTTTAAATGCGATTATTAAATTCGAAATTTAAATGCGAAATTAAATAATTTAATTAATAATAATAATTTAATTAATATTAAAAAATAATTACAATATAATAAAATAAAAAAAAAATAAAATAAATTTAATTAATAATAATAAAAAAAAAAAAAATTAAATAACATTTCAAGGTCAACATAATGCATGTCGATGGATTCGTCTTGAGCTAGGCTACATGTCTGGAATAACAAAAATATATAGTTCCATTTAAAAAATCAAAGGTCAACTTCAAATCTCGGAGGCGCCTCCACCCAGAGAAAAAAAGGTCCACCATTGAATGTCCCCTTCAAGGTAGAATATGTTTTGTTCAAAAAATTTTAACAAATAATTAATATTTTTCGAAATAATCGCATTTAAAGATTAAAAAGAGACACCCTGTATATAATTATATATAAAATATATATAAATAATATATAAGATTATATATAAAATATATATAAATAATATATAAGATTAATAAATCTTTCTACAAATACATACATGTATGCATGTAACATATACATGGTGTCCAATTTAAATCGAATCATGTAAATATCATCGAAATTGTAAGCGAAAGTAAAAAATTAATTAGAAACGAATATTGTCGTCACTGTTTTGCCACCTAGAGATCGCGCCGCCGAGCCGTACCTCTTCTAGTAACTTTTGCAGTTACAAAAGTATAAGTTACTCCGATTTTTTAACATTTTAAAGTTTATGTGTAAGTGCGTGCGTGAGTGCGTGTATGTGTATAAGTATTAAAATTCTTTATATACATATACATACATAGATACATACATACAAAGTTATTTTTTCCACTTGTCCCTATTAAATACCTTTTATTTTAAACACCTTTCTGCTCGCAACCCAGACCCAAACCAACCCGGATCACTTTTATTTTCCTTTCGTTTCCCGTAAAACACCCTTTATTTTAAAACACTTTTCTGGTCGCAACATAGACCCCCCCCCCACCTGGATAACTTTTATTTTCCTTTAACATCATATTATAGAGCACTCGATTTTGAGCAAGTTCAGTCTAATCGATTTCTGCCTAGCACCAATAGTAGCAGAGATACACAGGTGGCCTGTTTTAAATAACAATGTTTTTATAGACATATGCATGTATTTATGTGTACATACACAATATAAGTAGGGTGAGACACTTAAAACAGGCCACCTGTGTATCTTAGCTACTATTGGTGATAGACAGAAATCGATAATTAAAAATGTTAAAAAACTAGAGGAAATGATCGTTTTGTTACTACGAAAGTTATTAAAACGAGGAGCGTCCCGGCGGCGAAACGTTCTGGCGGCTAAACGATAGCAGCGAAACGTTCTGGCGACTAAACGGCAGCGGCGAAACGTTTTGGCGGCTAAAGAGCAGCGGCGAAACGTTCTGGCGGCTAAACGACAGCAGCGAAACGTTCTAGCGGCTAAACGGCAGCGGCGAAACATTTTGGCGGCTAAACGGCAGCGGCGAAACGCTCTGGCGGCTAAACGGCAGCGGCGAAACGTTCTGGCGGCGAAACAGCGGCGGTTAGACGGCGGCGGCTAAAAGGCGGCGGTTAAACGTCTCGGCGGCTAAACGGCTGGCGGCTAAACGTCCCAGCGGCTAAACGGCGGCGGCTAAACGATAGCAGCGAAACGTTCTGGCGACTAAACGGCAGCGGCGAAACGTTTTGGCGGCTAAAGAGCAGCGGCGAAACGTTCTGGCGGCTAAACGACAGCAGCGAAACGTTCTGGCGGCTAAACGGCAGCGGCGAAACATTTTGGCGGCTAAACGGCAGCGGCGAAACGCTCTGGCGGCTAAACGGCAGCGGCGAAACGTTCTGGCGGCTAAACGGCGGCGGTTAGACGGCGGCGGCTAAAAGGCGGCGGTTAAACGTCTCGGCGGCTAAACGGCTGGCGGCTAAACGTCCCAGCGGCTAAACGGCGGCGGCTAAACGGCAGCGGCTAAACGGCGGCGGCTAACCGTCCTGCTTCGTTCCCGTCTTTATTTCTTTTCCCGTTTCTTATGTGTTTGCGACTTTCTGAATTCTAAATTTAGATTTCGTACCATTTCTTATGCTACCTACGATCTATTGTCCCGAATTCTTCTATTTTCTCGTTTGCCTACTGCTATTCCTATGACTATCTTTTTAATTCTATTTGTTTTAACTCCGATATCTAGCGTTACGTTACAACGTCCCCCCAAAATTACTTTAATTTTTATTTATTTATAAGATTAAATTTATTTTTTACTTTTCCTTTTTCTTTTTCTACTCTGTTTCCGAGTCCTCCTCGAATTCTTCCTCCTCTTCTCGCCATTGCCGAATCCGCTGCTTGAGGACGTTGCCTAGGTTGCACAGGATTCCCTGGTCCCGGTATCCTATTACCGCCTTCATCGGGATGTCGTCGTCCGCTTCATCCTCCGTCGTCCGGAGGTCCATGATGATTTTCTTGTCCCTAATTTTATCCGCGACGAAGGCGACCTCCCTCTCCGTCCACCGTCTGCCGTGCATCGGTTCGACCTGCCTGAGGGCCACTAATAGGGCTAACGCCCTTAGGGTTGTCAGCCTCTGGGGCATAAAAAATATGTCGTTGTGCCGCCTTCTCACCACCTGGCATATGTCCTCAAGAAACACGCAACATAAGCTTCGACCCACACACTCGATCTGGCCTCTTTCTACTCGTCCATGATAGCGGGTCAGACATGGCGTTCCTAGCCTCCTCAGGATCTCTGGGATCGGTGTCTGACTTCCCTTTTTCTTAAAATGTCTTTCCAGCGTCGGTTGGAGGGTCTGATAGAGCACTTCGTCTCCTCTCGTTCGGACGGCGCTTCTCCTTGGGGTGATTACCCTTATGGCCCTTCCTGGTTGCAATCGGCTTAGTTTCGCCCTGTCGTGGCGCAAAAGGATGGTTCGTGGGATTGCGCCCACCTTAAACGGTACCCATGGCCACGCCGCTCGCCCGTCTCTCTGCCTCGTTTCCAAAAAACGTAATAACGACATATCTCTTCCACTTTCTTTCACTCTTTCTTCACTTCGATTTTCGATCGCTCTGGTTACTTTCGCAAATAGTATCGAACTGTGCCACTTTCGGTTGCGATTCCTCCCGCTTCTTGTCTATTTTCGACTTTGTTGTTTCCCTTAGCGGTCATATCTTCCCGCGGGATTTTGGCCGTTGCAGGTTTCTCGCTCGTCTTCTCCTTGTTTCTCGTATTCGATGTTGTGGTTGTCTCTTTCTCGCTCGTTACCTTCTCGTCGTCAACGTTCCTCTTTCGATCTTCCTTGCGGTGATACACTTTCATGTTGTTAGCATGAAATCTCCCACGCTCCTTCCTGGTCGTCGTGTCTCTTATAATGAACGTTGCCGCTCCGATTTGATTTTCGAATATATACGGCCCTTCATAGAGCGCGAGGAATTTCGCGATCTTTTTGTTCGCAGGATCGGACACGTTACAAGCCTTTACCAGTACCCAATCTCCTTCTTTGAAATCTGTTAGTTTGTGTTTAGTAGAATCTTTCCGCGCGCTTCCTTCCCTTTTTTCTTATTCTTTCTCGTGCGAGCATCAACTTTTCCTCCCATGGCGGTACCTTGTTTTTCCCGTGTCCCGGTATCCACGCCGTCTCGTCTCGTGGTGGACTTCGTTTATACATTTTTCTACGATGGGTAGCCATTCCTTCCAATTCGTGTGTTTTTCTCCAACGAAAGTTCGAAAAAATCGTCCGAGCTCCCTATTCACTTGCTCCACGATATTTCCTTGCGGATGTCTGATGGATGAGAACACCGGTTGTACGTCTTCTTGTTTTAATTTTGCTAGCCATTTTTTCGACGTAAACTGCGTCCCATGATCGAATTGAATTCTCTTTGGTTTCCCATGTTTTGGGATGTAATGGCCGAAAATGCTCCTTATGGTGGCAGCCGCGTCTGCCTTTCGTAGCGGGTAAAGTGCCACGTATTTGCTGAATGCATCGATGGTCACTAGGATGTGCTTAAACCCTCCTTTCGTCGCTGGTAGTGGACCGTAGAAGTCGATGGACAGCAATTCCCGTGGTCCTTTCATTACGATATTTTGCATCGCTGCGTAACTTTCTTGGTTGGCGACTTTACTTCTTTGGCATATATCGCACGTTCTGATGGTTTTCGCTATTTTCTTAAGCAGTTTCGGAATGAATAAGTCTTCGGAAATTATTTTGTAACATTTGTGTGTTCCAACGTGTCCGTACACTCGATGGCAATCCTCGATGAGAGTTTCTTCAATTTCCTCCGGTATTACGAGTTTCCATATGTTTTGTCCACATTGCTTGTATAGCAGATTTTGAAAAAGACTGTATTTATCGTTTTGCGCGTTTGGTAGTTTTTCTAACGCCGTTCGTATAGCGTTTAAACGTTCGTCTTCCTTTTGTTTACTTGCCATGTCCTCGAAATTTTCGGCCAAAGTCGATGACGGTTTCTCGGCGAGGATGCTCGCTATTATGACCTCTCCCTCCCGCGTCTCGCCCTCTTCGCATGGGATTCGGCTTAGCGTGTCCGTGACCATATTTTCCTTTCCCGGGCAGTATTCAATCTCGATATCGTATTCTTGGATTGCAATAGCCCATCGCATTAGTCTTGCACTTGTGAATCGGCATGTTTTGAGAAATGTTAATCCTTTATGGTCCGTCCTAATTATGACTTTCGTTCCGATAAGATATGACCGAAACTTTTGAAGCGCCCACACGATCGCGAGGAGCTCCTTTTCAGTGGTGTAATACCTCACCTCCGCTCCCTTTAGTGTCCTGCTGGCGAACGCTACTACTCCCATATGTCCTTGTTCGTCCTTTTGCGCCAGCTCCGCCCCTAACGCAAATTCACTCGCGTCCGTATGTAGAAAGTATGGCTTCCGCGGATCGGGATGTTTCAAGATGACGGTTTCTAGGAAGAGATTTTTTACACGCTCGAACGCTTTCGTCCTCTCTTCACTCCACTCAAATTAGCTGCCCTTCTTAATCATTTCCAAGAGCGGTACGATCTCATGGGCATGTCTTTGCGTGAACTTCGTGTAGAAGTTGATTAATCCCAGAAAACCTCGCAGTTGTTTAATGTTTTTCGGCCGCGGATATTTTCGTATTGTCTCCGTTTTTTCTACTTGTGGTTGTATTCCCTCGGTTGTTAAAACGTGACCGAGGAAGTTTACTTCCTTTTGGAAAAATTTTGATTTCTTTAAATTGAGCGTAACTTTTATTTCTCTGTCTTTCAAATAATTTTCGTAGGTGTATCATGTGCTCCGTTGCACTCGCTGACATGCATAGGAGGTCGTCGACGAAATTCAGCACATTGTCCCCCAAACCTTTTAATACGTGAGCTAATCCTCTTATTAGGCTCGCACTGCTGGTTTTTAATCCAAACGGGGTTACTCGAAACTCATAACATTGTCCGTTGTGGAGAAATGCTGTGTACGTTCTCGATTCAGGAGTGAGTGGTACTTGCCAGAAACTGCTGACCATATCTAAACTCGACATGATTTTTGCTCGTCCGCATTGCTGGAATATGGTTTCCGGCGGCACAGGGCACTCGTGATCCGGCAGGAGAATTTTATTTAGTTGTCGCGCGTCGAGACATAATCGTATCCGTCCGTCCTTCTTTATTACCGTTACGAGCGGATTTACGTATGGGCTATTTGATCGTTGTATGATTCCCTGCTCCAGCATCTTCTCGATTTCTTGGTTCACCCGCTCTCGATACGCTATGGGGATCGGGTATGACCGATGGATGTACGCCGTTTTGTCGTTCACCTCCAACTTATTTTTAATTTTATGTTTCGACCGAGAATGTTAATCAAAGATAAAAATATATGTTTGGCGTTCGTTCAGGTCGTGTTTAGAAAATGTGATTAGTATAAACTTTTAAATTTTGAAAAAATGAAAGTAAAATAACATACGAATTAGAAGATGGATGTACTACAGTTAAAAGTGGATTATTTCACCTTCCAACGTTTCGGCCATATGTTCATGGCCCTCTTCAAAGGAGCAAAAAACAAATACGATTAATCAATAATACATCATCCTTAATCAAATTCTGAAAATCAAAGAAAGGACGATGTAAAAATCGACTGAGAAAAATTAATAAAACATATACAATACTAGTAATATGTAAGTTTTGATTAACTGGACTACTTACATGATATTATGACAAACAACGGGCTTTTTTTGGTAAAATTATTGCACATATTGAAGTACGAAGTTATAAGACGTAGAATTAATATAAAATCACAAGGCTGAAGAGGTGATACGTGCCATTATAAGTGTGAACTCCACGACGTTCTTCTCACTAAGAGGTACTAATCACTAATCGTATTTGTTTTTTGCTCCTTTGAAGAGGGCCATGAACATATGGCCGAAACGTTGGAAGGTGAAATAATCCACTTTTAACTGTAGTACATCCATCTTCTAATTCGTATGTTATTTTACTTTCATTTTTTCAAAATTTAAAAGTTTATACTAATCACATTTTCTAAACACGACCTGAACGAACGCCAAACATATATTTTTATCTTTGATTAACATTCTCGGTCGAAACATAAAATTAAAACTCTGTTGTATTAAACTATGGCGAATTCTAACGTAAACTTAAATCTTTTAAATCATTATAATTCTTTATATAACTTAGTTGCAAATAATTTTGGGGCTGAAAAAGTCTACTTATTGAAGAATTGGTCTAAGGATCTCCAAAAACTTGCCAGATTATCTAATCAAAAATGTTTATTGTTATCATACAGAAAGCATCGAATTTTTCCTCCACACATTAATAACAAAAAACTCACGGTAGATAGTAGGGTATATAGGGGGCTTCTGGACCACCGCTCCAACGGAAATCGTTCGACGCATCATAGGCGAGGGGAAATGGGGGGAGGTGGGGGGTTCGCTCCATCGGAAAGTGGGTGGTTGGTGGTGGGTGGTAGATGGTGGGGTGTTAGAGGGGGGTTGGTGGGTGGGCGGTTGGGTGTTAGAGGGGGGGGGTGGTAGGATGTGACGTGGTGGGTGGGATGTTAGAGGGGGAGGTGGTAGCATGTGACGTGTGGGTGGGTGGGTTGTGGGGGGGGGGGGGGTAGGTAGGACTCGAACGACAAGTGGGTGGAAGGGGGAAGGGTGGAAGGGGGGAAGGGTGATTCTTAGAAGCGAGCAGAAGTTTAGTTAATAAATTTAACTTTGGATGACAGTTATTGGGTTAATGAATAGAAAAACGTATAATTTATGTTATTGTGACGTTGTGGAATGCACCTGACTGGGAAAGCAGGTGTTGTCTCACACCTGAGACGCACCCCCCACTGAGAGGGTTCGGTTTGCCAACATTGATACTAGGTATTTTATTATATTTTTATTACCTCTCGCATTTAAGATGGGTCAAAAAAATTAGGATACATTGTTCCGTATTTTGCTTGAGGTAACCACTTATGGTGACAACTAACCCTTCGAATTTCCTAGTTTACGTTGCGGAATGTACCTGATCGGGGGAAAGCAGGTATTGTCTAAAAACCTCGGCATGCTTGTGCCGGTCTTCTCGAAAAAAATATATGGGGGTGTAAACTCTCGAGTTTGAGGCGTACCACAGACACGCTGGCGTTGGTCTTCCAAAAATAAATGGGAGGGGTGTAAATTCATAAGTTTTAGGGATGTACCACATTGCGCCAAAAATCGGTCCTAGAAAGTGCAGGTCTAGCCGCACCTCTACTCCTACCCCCAAAAAATTCTAATACGCCCTCCAACGTCTTGGGAGATGTTTGCATCCTCCACTCCCACCCCCTCCGCAAAATTCTAATACCCCCTCCAACGGCTTAGGAGGTTGACTCTTATATAGTCCAACTGACCAGTCTTCGAACTATCATTTATATATATTTTTCCTATCAATATGAGACTTACCGCGTGTATTGAGCACATGAGGAAGCAAAGAGAGCGAATGCTCGCCATGGAGTCGCAAAGTGTAAGTATACCAAACATATTTATACATATATTCTTGGAATTGTACATAACCAATTTTAATTATAGATCAATGCAGCGGATTTCGACAAAAGCTTGTACGAAGAAACGCTTTCAGAAACGCGTGCATTGGAGTATTTGCTGGACTGCACCTCGAGCGATGACGCACAGTGGGCAATTTGTACGATGTAGGCGGACAAAATTCTTCCGAATAGAATTTATGATTTTTTTATCATTATTTAACTTTTTATATATATGTTTATAGTTTTTGAAGGTAAAATCAATGCATATCAATAGTAATAGTAACAGAAATAATAATAATTATAGTGATTACGACAAAATGATAGAAATCAAAGCGACGAGATAAGACAAGAATAAGATAATAACAATATAATTAAGTTCAATACAAGTATTTATCGCATCAATAAAAAAAAACTAAAGGAGATATCCTGGTAATTATTTCAAATTTCCGTGAATACTTACTTCAATTAGGTGTACAGCGCGACTGCCGTTGTTCTCCGTAATAATTCTTTAATAAATTGAAAGAATACACATTGATGCTCTAATCTGAAAAAAAATTTCCTGCCCCAACCTGCCCCTGCCGTTTTTATGAACATTTTCAAAAAACTTGTTTTCAATATGTAATTTTTTATATATATTTACAGTTTCGGAATATTAAAAAAACACAACAATAATAATAGTAACAATAACAACAACAACAACAACAATAATAATTATGATTATAACAAAAAAATATAAATAAAAACGAGATAAGAAAGATATTCTGAAATAAACATATAACATCCGCAACCGCAAGTAATTTATCTATAAACTATTATTTAAATATTAATATTATTACAATAATTTTCCTCGTCTTCAGAATTGCTACTCGAATCTTCGCAATCTGTTCCGGAATCGTGACTCGAGGTAGAAATAGTTGGATTCAATAACAGCGATATCACTTCTCCTGAAAGTTTTTTTAATGATTTTAGTGGCTTATTACGATAGCTATTAATTACTGGGTCTGATGTTACAAACAACATATTTATAACATCTTCCATCGTTGCTTTTCGAGAGTACTTTCTCGAGTTATTTTCCCTATATCGCCTGATTTCTTTATGTCTACATTCCTGTGCATCCTCCGACAACTGGCCGATTGGAAGAATTGCATGTTTTATAACATTTGTCCCATGAATCAACAGTTTATGCAATGTTACTGGCATAAAATACCAGGAATACAATTGAATATATTTATTCCATGTTTCTTGAGCATATTTATTAAACGAATCTAAATTAATTTCGTAGCCACATGAAATCGTCTCTAAAAGTACTGACAATCTTTTAATTAAATTTTCATCTACACCAGTTATAGATGATGATAAAGACGGATTTTGGAAAAAACGGCGAGCAGTATTTCCGTCGTTTGTTGTCCCGTAGCCTGGCTTTATCGCGTCTACGAGAAGTCCCATTTCGGATCTAAACCTTTTTTTTACGATTTCTTTTCGACACTGCATTTTTTGTTTGTCATCTGATGACCTGATTTGCCACTTTTTAATTTCTAAGCGATATGCTAAGTGCAATAAACATTCAAAAGTCCGAATTTTAGCATGCAAAGGCGATAAACCAAATTGATAGCTCTCCGGATTATCAATTTGGTTTATTACCTGAAATGCATCGCGAGTATTCATTTGCTTCGGTGTGCAACCACATATATAACATCTCTGAGATGAAACGTTCAATATCGAATTACAAATTTTTCCATCTACCATAGTCAAAAGGAATTTTGGTGTGATACTTATTGTTTTGTCATTTAGTAATATCTGAATAGGTGTTAATTTTGAAATTTGATAACTCATCTCTGAAATTTCTGATTTTATTAATTCGGCGGTTTCGGATTTCATGAGTAACTTTATGGGACGACAATACCTTGTGCTTGAGGGAGTTAAATTTTGCCATAGTATTATTTTCTTTTCTCTTTTGTCGAGACAATACAACTGTATAGGGACGAGTGATATTACAAAAATCGCGCTATCTTGTTGATTTTCATCACTATTATCGTTAAATTTCTGTTTATACTGCGAATGGCCAGAACTACCATCGCAACCCCATTTAAAAATAAATTCTACATTCGTTAAAATGTCCTGAAATTGCATTAGAACATCATTTTGTACGATACAAAGTCGTTTAACGGTATGTTCTACTAACGATTGCAGTTGGACCTCGGCAGATACTTCCGTTATTACTACATTTTTTGGGTAGCAATCTTTTTTCGCTTTTGTAATATATGGATATGAGGGGAAACATTTGGAACTAACCATTTTTAGACGTTAAAAATTCATAATTTCATTTTCAACTGAGTCCAATATTTATTTTTGTAGCGTCTTCAATGCCAAAATAATTCCAAATGTATGAATATAGTTCTATAATTCTCGCAGATTGTTTTTTTCCGCTAATTGTGAGCCGTACCTCAAAAATACCTAACTTCATTAGAATTATTTGGTTGTCAAGGTAAATAACGCGGTTGCTTGAACAGTAAACTGTAACAGATCAATCAGATATTAAGAAACCTCTGTATTTTTTGATAATTTTCGCTATGGATAATGGAAAAGGTAATATTTATTTTCTTTAACATTTATCAGTTTGTACGTATTAAGTCAATATATGATATTAATGGAGATACTTTCGTAACTTGCAAAATTTCCGTGGAAGACTTACTTAGGTTAAGTGTACAGCTTGATTTCCGTTATATTCTATACTAACTTTTTAATAACTCGAAAAAATAGACATTGATGTACTTATCTGACTACAAATTTACTGCCCTACCCTACCCTTACCGTTTTCATGTACATTTTCAGATAGCTATGTTATCCCTCGTAATACTCTCGTCGAGGTATGGCTCACAATTAAAGAAAAAAAAAAACAATGATAGGATTAAAGAAATTTATTCATTCATTTTGAATTATTTTGGGATTGAAGACGCTCCAAAAAGTATATTGGACTCAGTTAGAAACAAAATTATGAATTTTTGTTGCAAAATTTCTCAAAGATGGGTGAAAAGCAATCGCACAGAAGAAAGATTTTTTAAAACTAATGCGGAATGGTTAAAAAAGGAAATAGAATTTAAAGAATTGAAAGTCAATACTGTTAGCAATCAGGATAGACCAACCTCCTCACGTGGACGCAAGACAATATTGTTTAACGATAGCAGTGACAAAACGAAGAGAAGAAAAGTGCAGAGTTTGATAAGAACTTCTACTAAAGAAGAAATAATATATGCAGCCAAAATCAGTTTACATGCGGCAGGACAACGTGATGCTGCAGCCATCGTTAAGCAAGTAACATCGACAACTCCAAAACGAGCGACGCGAATAAAAAAAGCTTTTCACAGGGAATCTGAAAAAATGTCAACAATTAGTAAGGAAGAAGCACTGGCGACGTTTCTAGATGGGAAAATGAATAAAAGATCCTATATTGCCGTGCAACAACGTCTAAAAATGGTTGGTTCCAAATGTTTCCCCTCATATCCATATATTACAAAAGCGAAAAAAGATTGCTACCCAAAAAATGTAGTAATAACGGAAGTATCTGCCGAGGTCCAACTGCAATCGTTAGTAGAACATACCGTTAAACGACTTTGTATCGTACAAAATGATGTTCTAATGCAATTTCAGGACATTTTAACGAATGTAGAATTTATTTTTAAATGGGGTTGCGATGGTAGTTCTGGCCATTCGCAGTATAAACAGAAATTTAACGATAATAGTGATGAAAATCAACAAGATAGCGCGATTTTTGTAATATCACTCGTCCCTATACAGTTGTATTGTCTCGACAAAAGAGAAAAGAAAATAATACTATGGCAAAATTTAACTCCCTCAAGCACAAGGTATTGTCGTCCCATAAAGTTACTCATGAAATCCGAAACCGCCGAATTAATAAAATCAGAAATTTCAGAGATGAATTATCAAATTTCAAAATTAACACCTATTCAGATATTACTAAATGACAAAACAATAAGTATCACACCAAAATTCCTTTTGACTATGGTAGATGGAAAAATTTGTAATTCGATATTGAACGTTTCATCTCAGAGATGTTATATATGTGGTTGCACACCGAAGCAAATGAATACTCGCGATGCATTTCAGGTAATAAACCAAATTGATAATCCGGAGAGCTATCAATTTGGTTTATCGCCTTTGCATGCTAAAATTCGGACTTTTGAATGTTTATTGCACTTAGCATATCGCTTAGAAATTAAAAAGTGGCAAATCAGGTCATCAGATGACAAACAAAAAATGCAGTGTCGAAAAGAAATCGTAAAAAAAAGGTTTAGATCCGAAATGGGACTTCTCGTAGACGCGATAAAGCCAGGCTACGGGACAACAAACGACGGAAATACTGCTCGCCGTTTTTTCCAAAATCCGTCTTTATCATCATCTATAACTGGTGTAGATGAAAATTTAATTAAAAGATTGTCAGTACTTTTAGAGACGATTTCATGTGGCTACGAAATTAATTTAGATTCGTTTAATAAATATGCTCAAGAAACATGGAATAAATATATTCAATTGTATTCCTGGTATTTTATGCCAGTAACATTGCATAAACTGTTGATTCATGGGACAAATGTTATAAAACATGCAATTCTTCCAATCGGCCAGTTGTCGGAGGATGCACAGGAATGTAGACATAAAGAAATCAGGCGATATAGGGAAAATAACTCGAGAAAGTACTCTCGAAAAGCAACGATGGAAGATGTTATAAATATGTTGTTTGTAACATCAGACCCAGTAATTAATAGCTATCGTAATAAGCCACTAAAATCATTAAAAAAACTTTCAGGAGAAGTGATATCGCTGTTATTGAATCCAACTATTTCTACCTCGAGTCACGATTCCGGAACAGATTGCGAAGATTCGAGTAGCAATTCTGAAGACGAGGAAAATTATTGTAATAATATTAATATTTAAATAATAGTTTATAGATAAATTACTTGCGGTTGCGGATGTTATATGTTTATTTCAGAATATCTTTCTTATCTCGTTTTTATTTATATTTTTTTGTTATAATCATAATTATTATTGTTGTTGTTGTTGTTGTTATTGTTACTATTATTATTGTTGTGTTTTTTTAATATTCCGAAACTGTAAATATATATAAAAAATTACATATTGAAAACAAGTTTTTTGAAAATGTTCATAAAAACGGCAGGGGCAGGTTGGGGCAGGAAATTTTTTTTCAGATTAGAGCATCAATGTGTATTCTTTCAATTTATTAAAGAATTATTACGGAGAACAACGGCAGTCGCGCTGTACACCTAATTGAAGTAAGTATTCACGGAAATTTGAAATAATTACCAGGATATCTCCTTTAGTTTTTTTTATTGATGCGATAAATACTTGTATTGAACTTAATTATATTGTTATTATCTTATTCTTGTCTTATCTCGTCGCTTTGATTTCTATCATTTTGTCGTAATCACTATAATTATTATTATTTCTGTTACTATTACTATTGATATGCATTGATTTTACCTTCAAAAACTATAAACATATATATAAAAAGTTAAATAATGATAAAAAAATCATAAATTCTATTCGGAAGAATTTTGTCCGCCTAGATCGTCCAAATTGCCCACTGTGTGGTGGTGCCAACGACATTGAAAAACATTTAAAATCGGAAAAACACAGTCTTTCCGATCAAGCTGCTGCTTCAAGCTCATCAATGCTTGCTTTTTATAAAAGAATCGATTTACCAACTTCGAAAGATTTGGATATAGCTGCAGCGGAAGGCGCGTGGGCGTATCACACAGTGCAAGAAAATAACAGTTTTCGCTCAAATGACTGTGCTTCTAATTTAATTCAAACATGTTTTGAACAAAAATTTAGATGTGCTCGTACAAAATCTCAGGCTATTGTTGTAAATGTGCTGGTACCTATGGCAATGGATGAATTGAAATAGCATCTTCGCGAAGCCCACTGCATAACTTTATTAACGGATGCTTCAAACCACGGCTCGATAAAATTATTCCCTGTTCTGATCCGCTATTTTTTATCATACGAAGGGGTGAAAGTCAAGGTTTTAGAATTTCGAGAGCAGCCAAACGAAACATCGAATATAATTGTCGATTATTTGAAGGAAGTATTATCTTGCAATAATTTGAATAAGAAAATTGTGGCATTTTGTGGAGACAATACTGACTGCAATTTTGGAGGAAAAAATAGAAAAGGGAGTAATAATGTTTACACAAAATTGAACCTATCACTCGGAAGACAGCTCATTGGGATTGGATGTGGAGCCCACATAGTTCACAACGCGATCAAAACCGCCGCAGATTGTCTTCCTGTTGACTTTGAGTGCATCATTGTAAAAATTTATTCATTTTTCTACATCTACAGCGTTCGAGTAGAAGCTCTGAAAGAGTTCTGTGATTCAACTGACACAGAGTATCAGAAACTGCTAGGCTACAGTAAAACAAGGTGGCTTGCGTTAATGCCCGCGCTTGAGAGAGTTCTGAGAATGTTCCAGCCTTTGAAAAGCTATTTTTTGAGCATTGATAAATGCCCAAATATTTTAAAAACATTTTTCGAAAATCCCAGCGCTGAATTGTGGTTATGCTTTATGCACGCACAGGCAGTGACTTTTCATCAAGTCGTGTTGAAAATCGAAGGACAAAACGTTTCTGCAATAGAGTCTGCGAAGGAAATTAATCGTCTCCGAGATAACTTGGCACTTAAAGAGAATTCGTTTTTCCTTCCTCAGAGGGTACGTAATCTATTGGTAAAATTACAAGAAACTGGTGCTGCTGTTGATCAGCAAAATGTAAAAACTGCAGTGGCTGAATTTTATAGGACAAGTAAAGAATACTTGGAGCAATGGTGTCAGCTCAACGCAGAACTAGAAGTGTTTGAATGGGCAAATTTGACAAAAGTACCTACGTGGGAAGAAGTACAAAATGTGACGGATTTGCTGATCACGCAAGGATTTGTTAGTAGCAATCAAGATACGGAAGTGTTCGACGAGTTGTCGCTTATTTATAACTATGTCACAAATGAAAAAATCACAAGCTGGAACGCTGAGGACGTTGCTGCTGAGGACCGTTGGGTGGAATTATTCAAACACTTTCATGCTAACAATCTCCACTGTACGAATTTTCATATAATTATTGAGTACGTTTTGTGTCTACCTGGAAGTAACGCACCTGTCGAAAGAGTTTTTTCTCTAATGAATAAAATATGGACAAGTGAAAAAACACAATTAAGTGTCGCTGTTTTGAAAGCCATTTTGATTACCAAGACTAACATTAACAAATCATGTAATCAGCTCTATTCGTACTTGAAAACTAGACCCGATATTTTGAAACAGATTTGCTCCGCTGACAAATATAAAACTGTCTAGACGTTATTCATTATTAACATAAATATTATAATTTCTTCGTTTTTTAATAAAAACTAGTAAATTACCAATAAGTTTTTAGTTTTTTTACAAAATTCCGCAGCGTCCCGCTTTGACGAACAGAATAAATGGTCACGTTAAGGATGATGCATACGATGATTTGTATCTATCGGATGACGACGATCTTGAAGCGTTACCCGAAGATAATCCTCCAATCATAGAAGATAACCAGATGGAACCCCACAACAGGGGGCCTGAGTTACGAGATGACGACGATTATCCGGAGTCACTATAACCCATAATGACCAGGAGCCATACGGCTAAAGAAAATCCCAAGGAACCAGACAAAACAACGGAACCTTTACAAGGATCCGAAGACCCAGACACAGGTCAAATACCCATACAGGTCAAAAAGAAAAATCCACAGAAAATCTTAGACGAATCTGACGAAGAAAATTCAGACAATGAACATGGATCTGAAACCGATTCAGAAGAGGAAGTGAATGAATCAAATAATGAATTACAAGAAACTGATACAATAAGAAACTTGAACGTAATAGAGTCGAGAGATATCTTCCAATTTCGCAAAGATGATTTAGTCTACTTTGTTAGTACTGATGGCACACCACTCGATGAAGGATCCAAAAGATTATTCAATAAAAATCTACTACCACAATTCCACCATTTGGAATTGGGAACTGTTAAGGTTATTAAAAAACCAAAGAAATATCACTTAGTTTTACCTATTAGAGAAACAGAAACAGATGGACCCACACTTGTCCTGCAAAATACTCGTAAGGCGTTAATCAACTTGTGCAAGGTCACAGAAGATTTAAAGTTAGTAAGTATTAGTATATCTGCCAGTGAAGACATTAGTAACATACCTTGGAAGGATATACATGCTTTAATAATTAAACAATTCCTGAACTCTGCAACGAAAGTGATAATATGCAATAACCGAATTAAATACCCACCTACAGATTTGAGACTATCGATCATAGAGGAAATGCATAGCACTCCGGGCGGTGGACATAAAGGAGTTACTAAGACTTATAATCGTATTAAACAAAAATACTTCTGGGAAAATATGAAAGCCGATATACAAGAATATATACAACGGTGTTTACAATGTCAATTGAAAAAACTCGTACGTGTAAAAACCAAGCAACCAATGCTAATAACTGATACACCGGGAATTGCCTTCGACAAAATAGCTATGGATATAGTAGGACCATTACCCAAGACAAAGAAGGGGAATGAATATATACTTACTATACAAGATCAATTAACCAAATACTGCCTAGCCATTCCGTTACAAGATCAGACTGCTACAACTATAGCCGATAACTTTGTAAGGAGATTCATATGTATTTTTGGTGCACCAAAAGCGGTTTTAACCGACCAAGGAAGGAATTTTATAAGCGATCTTATGCGAAAGGTAGCGAAACAATTCAGAATTAAAAAAATTAGAACTACAGCATTCCATCCGCAATCTAATGGATCTCTAGAACGTTCACATCACGTTCTAGGAGAATACTTGAAACAATTTGCATCTGAAAAAGTAGAATGGGACGATTGGGTCGATCTAGCTATTTATAATTACAATACAAATGTACAATAAGGAACTCGACACACTCCGTACGAATTAATCTTTGGAAAAATCGCAAGAATTCCCAGCAGCGAACCATTAACGCAAGCCGATAAATTAGAAACCTACGATGACTACTTAATTAAATTAGTAACGACTCTTCACGAATTACAAAATAATGCAAGAGAAAACTTAATCGATTCCAAACACAAACCAAAGAACGATACGACAAAAGGATTAACCCCAAACAATTCAAACCTGGAGATTATGTATTTCTACTCAAAGGACCCAAACCTGAAAAACTTGGAGATCAGTACACCGGTCCTCATGAAATAATAGAAATATTAAATAAAGGAAATATTAGAATTAAAATAAAGAAAAACACGCGAATAGTCCATCCAAACCGACTTAAAATCTCGCATATCCCAGGAGATTAGGAAGTAAATGAATCCTTTTCTTTCAAGATGATATCACCAACTGCGTTAGTACTTTTTGTACTAACACTGACGCCCGTTCAAGCGATAATAGGTTATGATTAACATAACATCCGTCTCACTGCTTAACGTAGAGGAGTGCGACCTACCTCCTTTAAACGTTAACGTAACTAAAGTAGGCATTCAGCTTCTGCAAATTAACGAATTCAAGACTGTTCAGGTAATTCAATGTAAAGTCGAGATCGATCGAACCATCAAAAAATGCGGCATGTTCTCGCACACTTCCGACGTTCTAAATGGACAATATGCATACATAGAAGAGATCTACAAACAAACATGTTTAGAAGCACACCATTACCGGCAAATTAAAATAGGGAACACGGTAATCCACGGCCTTAAAGTCAATTACACTACTTCAAGACCAATAATACTTGCTGGAAACTTAAACAACGACGGAGTATGCGAAGGAACATCGTATTCGGATCCATATGGTAGTTGAAACAACGTAGTAGTAACCGGCTATGTAAAAATAACGCTTCGGGATTACCTAGCTACCGTTAAAATAAACACCGACAAAATCCGGAGTCGTATGCGACCTAGGTGAAGGTCAGTGCGCAGATTTGGAGGGAGGAGACACCTTTTGGGACCCTCTACCCTCGGATACCTGCGATTTTACTAAATATATCGTATTATACGAAGGGATAGCCAACAAGGCCGAAGATGTAATAAATAACCGGAAACAAACTATCTACTCTCTAACAACACGCGATGTAGTATTCGCTCTATCGTCCAAATCCGAATATTCAATCTGTGGCTATAGCCTAATCAAAACTGAACACCCCAAATTAATAATATTCGAAACTAAACAGGGAGAACGATTCTTAAGCCGGAAAGATACAAATGTCGCTAATTTAGACATATTCACATACATCAATTCAAAATTCGTCTACGTAGAAAAACACATACGCACACAAATCAAACAACTATACCACGATATACTCACTCAGCAATGCAATTTAGAACAAAAAATGCTGAAAAACGCTCTATCAATAGCAATTCGAGCACCAGATGTTTTCGCGTATCACCTTATGAAAGGACCAGGTTATATGGCCGTCGCCGCAGGAGAAGTTATACACATAGTTAAATGTATCCCTGTAGAAGTAATACTGGCTAAAACACGAGAGTGTTACAATCAATTACCAGTCCTCAAAGGAAACCAAACCTTTTTCTTAACGCCACAAACACATATACTACTAAAGCAAGCTACACAAATAACCTGTAACACGCTTGTACCACCCATGTTTCACCTCGAGAATTCTTGGTACAAACTAACACCACAACCTATCGAATCATTACCACCAACCATAATGAAACCTATGACTAAACCTACATGGAGATACGTTAGCCCAGGTACGTTGGCCACCAGCGGAATATATTCCGAAGAAGATCTAAATGAACTAAGGGATCACATTATGTTCCCCGCTGAGAAACCTGCTATTCTAAACACATTAGCCCGAGGAGTAGTAGGAAAGACATCTGTTCCACAAGGCATTTCTATATCTAATCTAATGGATGAATCTACCTTAGAAAAAATTACTGCCAATACATGGAACAAAATATGGAGTAAATTCCTCGCATTCGGAAATATTAGTGCTGGAATTTTTGCACTCTTCGTAATAATTCGAGGCATTAAGTTAATTATCGACACTATAATCCATGGTTATGCACTGCACAGTGTCTATGGATGGTCGCTATATCTGTTAGGAGCAATCTGGGACTTTTTAACGTACCTTTTATTGCTTCTAGCTCGTAAACCACCCAAACACAATAAAAAATCAGGAAATACCAAAAGACAATCAACTGTAAATGAAACCTCACTCGAATTAAATGAGTTAATAACCACTCCACCTGAAAAACCCTTATCCCGATCTGGATCACTCAAACCTTCCTCTTATCTTCACTAAAATATCTAATAGACACATCTGGAAAACACACGCAGACGACATACTTGGAAAGAGAAACACTCAACACATCAAGAGAACACACACATCAAACACACTCAATACACCAATACCAGACTAAAGTGATAATTTACAACCTTTTTAGTAACAAAGAAAAGAACCGGAACCAATATGAACGTAGCAGGGAAAAATCTCCGACCAGCCGATTTTTTTTTTGTCTTTTTTTTTTTTTTTTTTTTACGTGGAGGAAATATTGCATAGAGGTAGTGTCGGATTCCTACCGACTAAAACCTCCACGTTGGTCTCTGGCCCAGCCAGTAGACCGCCTCCCCGGACCGCGCCCCCTGGAATCACCCGTTAGGGTATACATCACGAGGGGGGGCCTCTGTGGGAGTATGTGCCGTCAGGACCTACCTTGTGCTGGGTCGTGCCCGGCGAAGGGCACCCCAAAATCTTGACGTGGGGACTCAGCCCCTATACTCTTTCGGCCTTGAGGCCGCACCCCGCACACCCGCTCACCAGCTACCAGGCCCGTGCCGACTTACGCCGACGCCAGGCCGAGCAGCTGGTTCGCGCCCGTTCGCACATCCCCGCGGGTCGCGGCCACCGCACTCACACACCCCACGGCGTCGCGGCGGGCTCGGGCCGACCTAGGCCGACACCGTTCCCGCCGGTCGTCGCGGGTCCCATGCTCTCGCCCCCAGGACCCCGCACGCCCGCACTCCCCAGACCTGGTCCGGGCCAGCTTACATACACACGGTCGGGGGGCTACTACTCCCACCCTTGGTTAGTCTGTGAGGAATATCCACCGGGGTCGACCGCAGCCCACTCATACTGGAAACGCACCACACACATGTAGACAACGGACGCAGTGAGTAAACACAAGGACAAACATGAAACAGTCGGTCTACTTTTAGTTCACGGCCCCGCCCCTAGTGCCGCCCGGTACGAGCCATTGCAGTGCAGTACACCACAGTCCCTCCAGCCGGTCTAAGCACTAGAAGTTAGGCCACTTAAGCTCCTCCGCCACGACAAGGCAGTAGACCATGGAGAAGCCGACCAGCCGATTTAGGGGTACCCCTTCTGCAAACCCCTGGTAAAACCCCGCATAAGCATTGCTACGGACCAGGCGGAATATTGGAAAACACAAAACCGATAGAGACAACGAACATCTGGCGATTGGCTCACCAGCAACAACAACCATTGAAAGAGATCGTGCAAAGGATAAACCAATTAATCCTAGAAGACGAACTACGAAATAAAACACTGCACAAACAAACGGGGAAAACCCTACGACTAACTACCCGCGAATGGAGAAGACAGACACCCTCTAACCCCGTCTCACACTACGGACCCTACCCTTATTAATACGCACACACTTTCATACAAACACACACATACTTATAAGTCTAATATTATTCTTATAATTGTATTTAAATTTAGACTCAAGAGGAATCTCTGTACAATTTTCTTTCTTTTTCACTAATTTTCTTTTCTATACAGGGTGTCCCGTTTCAACACTCAGAGCGGAAAACGGCAGATAGACTGGACCAATCTAAACAGAAATATCGAAAAATATTTAGGTAAATTCGGTCTAGTTAACGAGTTATTAATTAACAACGATCGGCCATTCACGGAGAGCCAGAAGCTATCGACGGCTTGGGACGTCCCCCTCAATCTCGGTAGTATGTAACGGAGGAAGCAATGGGAGGAGTAATCAACAACAAATAGTAACGCGCAGCGGCACGTAATGCCGTCTATCACTGTTTACTGTGAGTACCTGTCTTTCTTTTTCTTACCCAATAGCATCATATCATTTATTTCACGCGTGCGAGGGAGAAGTAGTGTAAGAAAGAGAGAAAGAGAGTCAGCGCGAGCCTCCTGCGTACGGAGGTGTCGCACGGCGAGAAAGAAAGAGAGAGAAAGAGCTACTCACTGTAAACAGTGCCGGGCGGATCGACGCGCGCTACAGCTCTTTCTTTCTCTTTCTTTCTCTTTCTTTCTCGCCGTGCGACACCTCCGTACGCAAGAGGCTCGCGCACTGACCTTCGCTCTCTCTTTCTCTATTTCTTTCTCCCCGACTCTTTTTCTACGACACTACCTTACGCTGAATGCTCGCGCTAAATTCTACGCTAAATTCTACGTGTTAATACAACGGGACTTGTTAAGACACAAAAACGGGAAATAAACAAATAATACCGCCGTATTCCGCGAAGTAAACAAATTATTCAGATAGGTTACAATAACAACACGACTCGACTTTTTTCTCTGGGGAACATTAAAAGATATCGTTTACCGCGAACAGCCAACAACGGAGCAAAATATGAGAGAGAGAATTATTGCAGCATGTCGAACAATTACTCCTGAAGTAATAGAAAGTGCACGGACTTCAACAATTCGACGACTGCAATGTTGCATTGATGCCAACGGGCACCACTTCGAGCATCTCTTATAACGTAAGTTTTGTTGTTTACTCTTTTATTTATTGTCGTATGACCTTGTATAAGGTATCGTTGAAATCGTCTAAAAATCCCCTACGTTGCTATCATTAAAAAAAATAGGCAAGCAATTTAAAAAAATGAAGGTGACCTTGATATCTCCGGAAACCCTCCACTTATAAAAAAATCACTACCTCCATGTCATGGCCCCTTTCGTCCCATTCAACTTTCATATAAGAAGTTTTTTTATATCTCTAAAAACAACAAAAATATTCGAGGTGATCAATAACTTTGCCCCACCCTGTATAAGTATGTGTAATGAATGCGGGTGAATGTTAGTAGATATGGGTGTTTTATGTAAGGAAGGAAATTTTTTTTTTCTTTTATATATATATAGTCGTCTTTCCATAATTTTTGCTTTTCGGTACCTTCATTTTTACTTTATGCGTTATTTCCTAGTGTTCCTGTTTATTGTCTCATAGTTCTGTCTGAAATAGTCTGTTCTTTTATTAGTAACTGGGTTTATAGTTTGATTAAAACGCCGTTTCTGTATGAGGTATAAAAATATTTATTAAAAGATATGAAGGAAAAATATAAATGATTATATATATACTTTTTATAGTTAGAACATATACGTGTGTGTGTTTGTGTGTGATTTTGTGTTATGAGAAAGAAAAAGAGACAAGAAAAATGTAAGTGTTTGCGTTAGTGTAAGTGTTATGTATTTTTAATGTTTTAATTTTTTCCTAGAAATGTCTGTGAAACATGGCCTTTTGATTTGTGTCACTGTTTGCGTCCCTACGGTGTGTTTTTCAGTCGGTTCTGTCTTAACTACTGGAATTTGTGTCTCAGTTTGTGTGCCTATCGTCCTTGAGCTAGTGATTTCTACTTCTGTGTCCATGAATTCCTCCATACATTCTAAATCTTCTAAGGTGATCTCCGTCTGTGTATCTGTTGTCTGTGTCGGTGTGTGTGTTCCATACTATTTCTTTTAATTTCCTTTTCGCGCAATGCGGTATATGTTGTACTATTTCGCTTTTTATTTTTACAGTTTTACAAATGGGACACAAAAAGTCGTTTTCAGCTACTAATGTCAGTTTCTTTAATTGTATGTAACAGTCGATTATATGTCCATCGAATACGCTTTGTGGATTTCTCCTCCGCACAAAAGGCACTTCATTTTTATATGTTTTAATATTGTTAGTTAGATTTAGCTAAAATGGAAGTTATTTTTATGTGTTATGTGAGTTGTTTATCAATGTTTGAATTCGTTTTTGCGGCTTTTTATTAAAATGTATGTATATATATATATATGGAATTATGGTATCAAAACTATGTTTTTGAGTTCAGCACTGCTACATGGTCTGGGTGTTGATGTAACGGGGGTAATTTCTATGTTTTCGTTAGCGTCGTTATGGTCATGTGTTTTTTGTTTGCTGCGACAACAATTTAGTATGCAAGAGAGTAGTTTGGAGCTAAACATTTTTGTGGGTATCGAAAATTTCCAAAGTAGCCCTAAGGTAAACAGTACTGGTGACATTGAATAGCCAATGTATTTAAATATTGTTTCTAATAAAGACAGTCTATGATTTAGATGGTGCATTCCTGATATTTCTTTAGCTTTTGCAATTACTCTTTTTAAGGATATTTCATTTCTAGTTATGTCATTATTAAGATTATTTTGGTCAAAGCTTTGTGTAAGTGTTTCAGTTTCTGCTAGAATTTCCGAAATATTCAAATGATTTGGAATTTTAATTTCGTTTAGCATGATTTGTGTTATGTTCAGGGTTAATGTGTGTGAGAGGTTTATTGTGAACGAGGATGTAATTTCTACCGTTGGTGTTAGTGTTGTTGTCTGTGTTCTCGCATGGCATGTCGGTGAAATTCGTATTATTCCTGTGTTTTGTATAGTGTTAATGAAAGTTTAGTGATTGCTACAAGTGACGTATAAATTTTCTTTTTCTGGGGCTGCATATAACCAGATGTTACTGTTTTCGATTTTAGACCAGTAGGTTTGTTTGAGTGTTTTAAGACGAATGTCGCAAATTCCTAAATTTTTGAATTGGGGGTTTACTACCAGTTGTACTTCACATTCCGCATTTTCATTAATGCGTTGTGCCGGATTATGCTGAATGCAAATATACCGTGAATTATCGATTCTACATGATTCCAAATGTGGTATGTTAAAATACGTTTCAAAATTTTCCGAACTTGCTGTGTGTTTAACAAAGGGTTGTATGAATGCGAATCGTGTGCCATTTGTTCCGTCGTTCTGGTGTACTGGGACTGGTAAGTGTCTATATAGTTTGTATATTGCATGATCTAATAATGGGATTTTCAGGGCATAGATTAACTTGTCGTGTTTGTGAAAAATTACTAAGTTCGCTAGTTGAATTAAATTTGGTATGTGTTTTGTACTGAGTGATATCGGTAATTCCATATTAGGTGTTCTTGTTTGTATTATTTGAGCACTGTGCAAAATTTGTTTCGGATTGAGTACTTGTGGATGGATTTGTCCTGTTTTCGCGAAAAGAATTGTGTTTATAAGTGTTGTAACGTAACAAGCAAAGGCACAAGTAAATTAATAAAAATAAAGTAAAGTAAAGTAGAAATAGAAACCTCAGAGACATAGAGAACGCGAGAGAAGCGAAATTTCCCATATAGTTCCGCGGAAAGAAAGAAAAAACGGCCGAAATCTAAAAATAGACAGGAAAGGACAAAGGGACACACCTAAGCGAAAGTAGGTCGCGATAGCCTAGGAAACGGGAGACAAGGGGAGAGTCGCGGAGGATAGGAATTCGCATAAAAACGATTAGCAAGTTCAAGGCTAACACCGAGGCCAAACGCGGTCAGCAACGCGCGCCGCTAGACAAATAGAGGGGACCCAATTAAAATAATCAAAATCAGATCATGGAGGTAGGGATAGCACGTATATAAGACCGGTAGCGGAAGGATCTACAATAGATCGAGAATTTTCTCACGTTTTTCAAAGTTGTATATTCGAGTCGGGAGTGATTAGTTCGGAGGCAGGCAGAAGTGCGAGGAAAGAAATCGGCTTTCGCCGCACACGAGTGAGTCAGCACGGCGCAAGACAGCCTAGACCAAAGGTGTGAGTAGGAGAGAGATAGATAGCCAGGCAACGAACACATCAAATCGGTAAGAGAAAGAAAGATAACGTTACAGCGTCTTCTCGAGATACGTGTTTACATTTCTTTCCGATACCTGACTTCCAAATAGGCTAAGCATTAGACTAAGTGTATGCGTGAGCGTGTGGATGAGTGTGAGCGCGTATGAGTGTGCGGGATATAAGCGAGTGACAACAAGAGCGATCAGCTGGGCGAGTGCGTTGACCTCGCGTCAATTCGGCGTGCTATACATCGAAGATTAAATAAAGAAATTAAAGAGATTTCGCGCACTCATTATTTCACGTTTTCCTCCCAATTCCCACTGCCAGTCCTGAAAAGGAAACAACTCGACGAGGAGGTAACAGGAAGCCGAGGTGACAAAAGGCTAAACGTTACAGTGTGTAAGTGTCAAATTCTAATTCCATTAGACTTCCGTCGATTTCTGTTACGTAGTGGATAGCTTTCTGGTCTTGTCGTAAAACCAATGTTTTAGTACGGAGTGCGAGAAGTGCGACGTCTATGCCTGCCATTTCTTTTTCTATTGTTTCTGTCAATGATTTAACTTGTTTGCGGGTGATGCCGAAGCCTGATCTAATTATATGTGTTTGATTTTCAACTATTTCCGCGAGTTCTGCTGTGTGTTTTGCTGTTGCTTTAATTTGACTATAGATTCTTTCGCCGTCCTCTGTGTCTAATGTTCCGAAAAGTGCTTTTTGGATTTTCCCTATGAAGTCTAATGGTGCGCATTTTTTCCTATTATTTATGTATGTGTCTGTGTCGTGAGGGTATGGTATGAGTTCTTACAAAATTGTTTCTGTGTTTTGGATGGTCCTTAATCTTGCATCTATTGTCGCCAGTTGTCCTGTGATTAAACAGCTTGTGCCAAGGAGCTGGCAGTACTGTTTTACTGCGGTTAAGTTTTCCAAAATTTGTAGTCGTCGAATAGAAAGTCCGTCTGTGTTTACGTGTATGAGAAGTGTCCATGTTACATGGGATGATCTCAGTGTTCCTAATGCCTCAGAGTATAACCCTGGATTCCGTGTTAATGGTGTAATTTGTGCACCATCGCCGGTATCTAGCGCATACGAGCAGCATCTGTAACATGTGCCAATTTTACTTGGTCTATGTGAACTATCTTTGTTTTGTTTTCTGCTATTTTTATTTCTAGATTGTTTTTGTCTAACACTCGTACTGTCTTAAATGGTCCTAGGTAGTTACTTTGCAATTTATCTGTTTTTGGTTCGCGAATGAGAAATATGAGTTGGCCTGGTGAAAAATTTATTTGTTTTGCTTTCCTGTCATAATACTGTTTCGTTCTTTCCTTGAACCGTAATTGTTTTTCAACTACTGTCTGTCGTGTGTTTTTTAATTGTCCGACTAAATTAGTGAGATAGTCGTCATATGTTATCAATTTTTCTAATGGAGGGAATTCGGATGGTGTACGTGCTTCTGTGCCGAATATGAGTTCATATGGGTTGAACCCGCTAGTTTCGCGTATTCCCGTGTTATGTGAAAATGTGGCAAATGGAAGCCATTCATCCCAATCGTGTTGTTCGTTTATACAGGGTGTCCCGTTTCAACACTCAAAGCGGAAAACGGCAGATAGACTGGACCAATCTAAACAGAAATATCGAAAAATATTTAGGTAAATTCGGTCTAGTTAACGAGTTATTAATTAACAACGATCGGCCATTCACGGAGAGCCAGAAGCTATCGACGGCTTGGGACGTCCCCTTCAATCTCGGTAGTATGTAACGGAGGAAGCAATGGGAGGAGTAATCAACAACAAATAGTAACGCGCAGCGGCACGTAATGCCGTCTATCACTGTTTACTGTGAGTACCTCTCTTTCTTTTTCTTACCCAATAGCATCATATCATTTATTTCACGCGCGCGAGGGAGAAGTAGTGTAAGAAAGAGAGAAAGAGAGTCAGCGCGAGCCTCCTGCGTACGGAGGTGTCGCACGGCGAGAAAGAGAGAGAAAGAGCTACTCACTGTAAACAGTGACGGGCGGATCGACGCGCGCTACAGCTCTTTCTCTCTCTCCTTGTGTCCATTTGTTTATATTTCGGTGATTCTGCGCTTTCTGTTGAACTATCTCTGGGCCTAATTGGCATAATATTCTCTGGATTTCTAGATAGTGCGTCTGCGACACAATTTAATTTTCCTGGTTGGTGAATAATTTCGAAATCATAATCATTTAGTGTTATTTGCCAACGTTGTAATTGTTGCGGAAGATTTGTTTTATTTTTTAAATATGTTAATGTTCTATTATCTGTTATAAGTGTGAAGCAACGCCCGTATAGATATGGTCGAAAATGTTCTATTGAATTTATTATTGCCAATAATTCCTTACGCATTGTGTCGTATGATTGTTCGGCTTTGGAAAATGTTTTCGAATAAAATGCAATTGGATGGTTAAATTTTTCGTGTTCTTGGCTCAATACTGCGCCCATTGCGTAGTCGGATGCATCGGTTGTGAGTGTGAAGTGTTTTTCGAAATTTGGATAGCGTAAAATAGGTCGTTCGGGAATTTTTGTCTTCAAAGAATCAAATGCTTTTTGTGCTTCTTCCGTCCATTTGAATTCAACAGTTTTCTTAAGTAATTTGGTTAATGGTATTGCAATTTTTGCGTAACTTTTTATGAAACGTCTGTAGTACCCCGTTAGTCCCAGAAATTGACGAATATTTTTCCTACTTAATGGTACCGGATAATCTTTTACAGCGTCGATTATGTCCGAATTCGGTTTTACACCGTGCTCAGTGATAGCGTGCCCTAAATAAGTTACTTCTTTTCTTAAAAATTGGCATTTATCTGTTTGTAAGGTTAGTCCTGCTTTGGTTAAACGTTTCGCTAGTCGGTGAAATTTGGTTGCGTGTTCCAAAAGGGTGTTTGAATAGATTACAATATCGTCCAAATATACAAATAAATCGCTGCCCTGAAGTCCCGTTAAAACAATATCCATAAGCCTTTGAAAAGTTGCTGGTGCATTTTTAAGTCCAAATGGCATTCGATTAAATTCATAGTGACCGTTTTGTGTCGAAAAAGCAGTTGTTTGCTTGTCTTCTGGGTGCATTTCGATTTGGTGAAATCCGGAAGCCAAATCGAAGATTGAGAAATAATGTGCGTTTCCTAATTGGTCTAAAATATCAACAATATTTGGTAGTGGATATGCATCCATGATAGTTTTTTCATTTAATTTTCTAAAATCTACTACCATACGCCATTTTTTCGTTATTTTGCGAGTCACTTTTTTTTGGAACTATCCAGACGGGTGAATTATATGGGTATATTGATGGTTGAATTATTTCTTTTTCTAATAAATTTTGAACTTGATTTTGAATTTCCGTTTTATGTAATTGTGGGTAGCGATATTGTTTTATGTTTATCGGGCTTTCGTCTGTGGTTATGATTTTATGTTTTATTATTTCCGTGTGACCTAATTTATCTCCCGGAATGTAAAATAAATGTGGATATTTAGATACCAACTGAAGGACATGATTTTTTTCATTTTCGTTAAAGTTTTCTAGGTGAAGGAAAGGTTTCAGTTTTTGAAATCGATCTTCGTGTTGCTTAACATTTATCGCGTGGATTTTTGCTTCATATTCCTTTGGAATATGTTGCGAATCCTGGTTTTCTGATTGTAATGTTATTATTTTTTCGATAGGTTGGAGTTCTAAAGTTGGAATTTCGATTTCTACTGCTTGTTGGTTTGTGTTGATGATGTGTAAATATGTTGTGTCATTTGTGTTTTTTACAAGCGCGTTTCCGAAGTAAAGACCCGTGTCTGTTTTAATTTTTCCTATACATATATCCTTCATGGAGGTTCGTAGGTTTTAACCGAATAAGTGCTTGAATTTTTGATCTGGCCGGAACCGAAATTATTTCTCGTGTCGAAAATGGAATTATTTCGTTTTTAAAAATTATACAAGCTTTTGAATATAAAATATCCGATTGTGTTTGTTTAAAGAATTTGTCGTCTAATAATCCATCTTCCTTAATAGGGAAGGAATTTTTTATTGCATGAAATTCTGTTGGTACCCCTCGAAAATTTTTAATGACCATGCCTAACGTTTTTGTTTTTCCGTCTGTAATACCCGAAAGTTCGTAAATAATATTACCGTGAATTTGTGTGTCGTAAGAAATTTTATCGATTTTTATTAAATTTATTTCTGCACCGGTAGTTATAAAAAATGTCGCTCTTTCGCTATTTAAATCTGGTGAATTTATTGTTATTGAAGGTGGTTTATAATTTTGATGTGTGGTATGTGAAATGTTTGTGTGTTTAATTATGGTGTTTCTAACTGTTTCTTGCGCCTTTTTTAGTTGCTTCTCGTCGCGCTCTCTCGAGAAGCGATTTTCAAGTTTTTTAAATCTTCTGTGTTTCTTTCAACGTCTGTAGGGCTGCTATTCCGTGAAGTCGAAACGTTACGTCTTTTAGTCTCGGTCTCGTCGTTATTCGTGCGTCTATCGCGTGAAGTGTTTCCGGTGTCGTATGTCCCGTGCCTGTCGTTTCTGTATCGGTCCTGCGATCTATTTCTTTCAACGTATCGGTTGTTTGAATTGTCTGTGTTATTTCTAGGATATCTATCGCGTGAGTTGTCTCTAAAATTTCCATGTGAGAATCTATCGTATGTATTGTCTCTCTATCTGTTACGTGAATCGTCTCTGTAATTTCTCCGTGAAAATCTGTCGTTTGAGTCGTTTCTATATCTATTACGTGAGTCGTTTTGGTATCTGTCGCGTGAATTGTGGCTGCCGCGTGAATTATATCTATCGCGTGAATCGTACCTGTCGTATGAGTCGTATCTGTCGCGTGTATTGTATCTATCGTATGAATCGTATCTGTCGCGTGAATCGTATTTGTCGCGTGAATTGTATCTGTCGCGTGAATTACTTCTATAGCGGTCGTGTGAATATGTGTCGCGTGGATTTTCTCTGTAAGTGTTTCGTTGTTTTAATTGTCTACAGTCTTCTGTAGCGTGTCCTGGTTGTTTATGATAATCGCAATAATTTTTGGATCTCGCGAAGTGTACTCTCGTGGTAGGATGTTTTTCTGGATTAATGTAACTTTTCCGGACTAATTTTTGTTTGTAAATTTCATGTTCGATCTTATGCGCTCTATCAATTACGTCGTCGAATGTCTGCGTGTCTGTTACCATACAATGATTATTTATTTCTGGGGAAAGAACTCTGATAAATGCCCTTTTTGCTTTTTCTAACTCCTCTACTACCCTTAAATCAAGGTATGCTTTGTGTTCGGGTGTGTTATAGATGTCTTTTAATCTGTCTTTAATTCTATCAAGTGTTTCTTTAATGCGCGCCGCGTACTCAATTACTGACTCATTATAATTTTGTACCATATTATTTAGTTCAATTTCCAAATCATACAGGTCCGTTACTTTACAAAATGCCCTTTTTAGTTCATTTAAGAGTTTAGTTAATGTGTTAGGTGAGGCTGCTTCTATTATTAGTGGCCCTGCGCCACTTAGTTTAAACGGGATAATGTTCAAGAATTTTTCCTGTTCTTCATCGGATAATGAAGCATTCGCTGGTTTACATGATTTGATAAATAATTGTACCGGTATATTTTTCCCGTTAAAAAGGGATATTGCTTTATACGCTTCGCGGAAAGTAAAAGAGGTAGCCATTTTTACGTTTTTATGGAGTTTAAATGGAATTTTACGCGGTTTTCTGTTTGTGTTTCTCTCTTTTTTTTTTTCTTTTTAAATTTTAATTAAAAGATACGTGTCGCGTGATATTTTGTATGTGCGCAAACAAATTCAAACAATGATATTAATGATGTGAAAGGGAAAAGTATGGAGTACTTACCGGAGGAGTATTAATGCGAAGATCATGTGTTGGCGTGTATGTGAGTGTATGTATGTGTTTTCTTTCCTTCCTTCCTTCTTATTTCCTTTTTTGTGTTATGTGTGTTTTGTGTGTATTTGTTGCTTGGTTTTATGAATATTCGCGTGTTCTTGGTTCGAGAAAAACTTCTGACACCACTTTTTACGTGTACGTGTTGTCGGAGATGAAGCCGGGTGGAGAGTGTCGCGTCCAGCTTGGACTCGGAGGCTCTCGCCTAAGAGCCCACCGCTATTCTCCGAATGCTGAGCGTATGCATCAGCATTCTCGGAGCTACGCGATAACAGTCGCTCTCACGGATTTTTGTTCATCACAATCAATTAAATGTTTATTTAATGATCTGATGTTGTGAAATAATACTAATATGTTATCATTGGTTTTATAATCTTGTGGAAATTTCATACTTAATTTTAGTAATTTCGATTCTCTTTAACGATTCATTTCTATTTTGACAGGATCATTTGGATTATATCGAGGACGCGTATATTTTCCATGAATAAATAAGCCGTCAATCGAAGTGACTCTACTAAAGGCAACATATAACATTCGTAGTTCTATACGTTTAATACCAACATGTGAAACGATACATGGAAAAGTACTACCTTGTGATTTATGAATAGTTATACCTTCAGCAGGAACGACTGGAAATTGTTTTCTCATTAATTGATGAATCGTTTTTTGTCTCGTTTGAATGGTTTTAGTAATGTATTCTATAGGAGTCCAATCTAAAATTAGGTTAATAGTTTTATCTTCAAATTCTAAGTATAATCTTGCTGCAATTTTTTGTTGTTTATTATCTGTACCCCATGTTATTAATCGTAATCTTCCAGTTGCACCGTTTGTTAAACCATCTTGCGTATCAATATTTACAGTTATCATATATCTAGCCGTTAATTTTGCTTTTATTTTTAAAGGTAAACCTTGTGTTTTTGTTGTAGGTAATTTTTTAAAATTTGTTAATAAGTTTATTTTTTTTTCATCGGGTATGGCACCAATACAACTATCTATTGCTTCTATGTCACAACATGCTGTGTTTAAATTGTCTAGAAAAGAAATATTAAATGCATCTACTTCTTTATTTGTAGGTAATAAATGAATTGCTTTGGAAGGAATATTTATTATATTAAGTTGTATTAATTTATTTATTTCTCTTGATTTAAATAATTCTTCATCTTCATCGGTTAATCCTTCATTTGCTAAATGATTTACAAGGGGACATTACGGCCTCGGAAATTGACTTCGGGATGAAACTTTGCAGGTTTGTAGTATACCTTTAGACCAGTGTTGGGCGTTAATCAATTAAATTTTCAATCAGATGTTTAATTCACTAAAAAATTAATTGTGATTAATTTAATTGCAATTAAAAGTAATTGCAATTAACTATTAGTTGCATGTTACAATTAATTTATTTGGATTAACTTGCTTTAATCACAACTCGCAATTAAAATAATTGCAATTATTTTCTTAAATTATTCTCAGAAGCAATTACAACAAGCAGTTAATCTATTTAATACTAGATTTACGGACCTATTTTGATGCATTTAGTTACATATTAAATAGATAATTAGATCTAAAACGATGAAATGAAAACTCAATGTCGATTCACTTTTTTACTTAGTAAAAAGTGACATAAAACTTGACAAAAACTGTTTTAGCATGTTGATAAATATAAAATAAAAATACCTGATTAAGTCCAATTGGCTTGCTTAGTAAATCTAGTGTTAGCTCTACGAATACCAGATAAATAAAGTATATATATTGCTTCCTCAACAAAATTCAGTATTACTCTTTGGTAAGAAATATAACTCTTCATAATATTCATTATTTATTGTTTCATCTGTGTTGCTTTCAATCCAAGTACTGAAACCGTAAACTTGCAAGTTCCAAGTTGCGACGTGTTTTGTTTTGATCCCTGCTTCCAGTTATCGCTCCACCGCGCCGCGCAGTCAACTAGTCGTATCGTGCCGTGTAAACGTGTAGTAATTTGCTCTCAATAAAACTCTTAGTGGCATCAAGAAAGTGGCAGCTATTGTTCGTACTACACAGTATTTATGTGATGTATTTACATCGATAGAAACGATTTCGCTGTATTTATTCAATTTAGTGCAGTTTTTGTAACATAAAATGTCGTTGATAGATAATATTGACGAAGACAGCAATATTTCGATGAACGTTTCGGACATTCATGAGTCGCTGGAGTCGGAATCGCCCGTGCCGCTAATCAACGCCTCCTGGCCCTCCTCGTTATTATCGCAATCCCGTCTTCTTTTACTCGATGGAACGTTTTACAAATACTTACCAGAAGAGCCTACAGGTAATCAAATTACGGCTGTGTGTATGAAATGTCCAAATGGTGTCATGACTAAAGTTAAAGGATATAATAATTGTACATCGAACTTTCTAAGCCATTTAAAGAGAAAGCACGGACAAGACTGCGTCGAGGAGTACAAATCATACGCAAAGAAAAAAAGAAAGGACAAAAAGAAACAAGATGTCGCTATAACCGAGAACAGAATAAGTAAAAGAAAGAAATCTTGTCCGGAAAAACTTACCCAAGATCAATTCGATGAAAACATTGTAAAATATTTTATCCACTCTATGATACCATTACGTGCTGTTGAAGATCCATATTTTGCACAAATTTTCACGGACTTAAAAATATTTGAAATGGGTCTAAATCTAATAAGTCGGCGAACCCTAGGGCGTCGTATAGGAAACCATTTCGAAAAACAAATGACGAAAATAAAAACTACATTAAAAGAGGTTGACTATGTGTGCACAGCAATAGATATTTGGTCCAGTAAGAAGAGAAGTTTCATTGGCGTGACAGCGCACTGGATTACAAATGACCTACGCAGATTATCGGTAGCGTTAGCCTGTCAAAGATTCAAAGGCACTCATAGCTACGATCGTCTATATGAAATTATACAAGGAATTAATACCGATTTCGACCTTAATGTCAACAAAATTGTTGCATCGGTGACGGACAATGGCACCAATTTTGTAAAAGCTTTCAATACATTTGGTGTGAAATTAACCAATATTGATCTTGTTGATCAAATTATACCTGACCATCATCCATCTGAAGTCGTTTCTGAGTCTGACGCTGAAGGAGAGGAATCAGAATGTGATTTGATCATGGATCCTCAGGATTTTCATTTACTTCCAGCACATTAACGATGCTCTGCACACACATTAAGCCTATGCGCAACTACGGACGCAAATAAAATTTTAAACGAGAAAAATACACCATTGTCGAATATGCATGTTGGAGTGATGAAGAAATGTAATGTTTTATGGAAGGCTGCAGGGCGACCGACATGTGCTGAAATAATTCAAAACGTATTAAAGCACACCTTAAGCCGACCTGGTGAGACCAGATGGAATAGTCTCTTCGATGCACTCCAGCAAATTTTCACTATCAAAGAAAAAAGCTTCATCTTACATAAGTCATTAAACATAAAAAATGCTATTAAAGAGAACGAATTTGAATATATAAAAGAATACCTGACCTGTGCTGCGCCAGTAGCAGAAGCTCTTGACATCATGCAGAGTGAGACTAATACATTTTACGGGATAGTCCTGCCGTGCCTTCTGGCGTTAAGAAAAAAACTACAGAAAATTGAGAAGAAAAACAATTTTTCTGTTTGCAAACCCTTAATTAAGGCATGCAGGCAGAGCGTCGAAAAGAGGTTTGAAAAAATGTACGATATTAGCACTCCTGAAGCGGAAAATGCGGCTATTGCTGCATTATCGTATCCGCGCTTTAAAAACAAATGGCTAACTTGTTTAGAGCCTGCTGATCGTATAAAAATTCTAAAAACTTTCAAGACTTGCATTTCAAAACAACTGAAAGAAAATGAAGTAGCAACAATTTTAACAAAAAAGAGAAAAGAAGAAAATAGTTTTTTTAATTTTGATTCTGATTCGGACTCCGACATTTCTGGGACCGAAACTTACCGTCTCGCGTCCGATGCTCCTCTGACAAAAGCTGAACTTTTGATGTTACATTTTTTTGCAGAAGAAGATCAAGATGTGTCACTTCTCAATAGATATCCGGAAATAAAAAACGTTTTCATTAAATACAATACGCCCTTACCATCCTCAGCAGCAGTTGAACGGCTTTTTTCTTTCGCTACTATGACAAATCTGCCGAAGAGCCATAAATTATCGGATAACTTGGATAGGGAGGAAAGGACGAGGGAGAAGAATGGAGGGAGACACTGGAGGCATGGCAGACAGGGTGGGAGGCCGAAACGAAGGGCCAATGGACGAGGGAGCTCATACCGCGAGTGAGGGAGTGGGTAACAAGGGGGCACGGAGACGTGGGGTACTATGTAACCCAGTTCATCTCGGGTCACGGGGCATTTGGGGCTTATCTCAAAAAATACCGGAGAAGAGAGACGGACGCGTGCCAGCTCTGCGGAGAGGCGCCGGACGACGCGAGGCATGCGTTTTTCAGCTGCGTGGGGAGCCTCGGGGAAAGGGTGCGGGTGGAGGCGGAGCTGGGTATAAGAGTTACCCCCGCGAACGTCGTGGGGTTGATGCTCAGGGACAGAAGGTCCTGGGCATCAATCGAAGGTATGGTAAGGGGGGTGGTCAAAAGGAGAGAGAACTTGGAGAGGGGATGGGCAGGTGGCACGCGTCCGTCGTAGAAAGGGGCCCGGGCGCGAGAGAGGCGCATGAGTGCGAAGTACACATTTACTTATTTATTTATTTATTAATTTTTACTTTTTGACTAATACATATTTTAAGCTATTTACTTATTTATTCATTTTAATTATTGACCAATGTGGGCATTTATGCATTTTCCTTGCGTGGCAGAGGCCCCCCCTTTACAGGGGCAAGGGTGAATGGAGTGAGTGAATGGTGTGTGTATGTGGTGAATGAGCGGGGGAAGGCCCTTGCTCCGCGTCAGGACAACCTGGGGCGTTGCAAAGGCCGGCACCATGGAAGGGCCTTCCGAATGGGACTTGGCCGGGGTTTGCTGGGACTGGGTTAGAGTCAAGGGGGAAGGGGGTAGGGGATAGGGACCCCCGTTCAAGGCCGCCTCCGGAGATGTGATTCCGCAAAGTCTACCACGGATGGACGGCCGGGGGAATCTGAGGCGGTTGTTCCCTTCTAGAACTAGGCCAATGATGATAAAAAGGACCATCTCAGGATCCCTACCGGGGTTCAACCTGACTTCCTTCCGCAGATCGACCGGAGTACCCACCGGAACCACGTGGAGGTAAGTGTCCGACTTGGGCAGTCAGAGGCTAAGGGACCCACCGTCTATATTCGCTTGATGCCCCTGAGCAGAGAGAGCTCCAGCATCCCGACGCACGCCCTCAATCACCTTGGTATACCTTGGCAGCCGGATTTCGAGGCCCAAGGCGACATAGCACCAACGACTGACTCCATACTCCCCCAGGATAGCAGTCGTAACATAACCTGAGGGACACCAGCTTTGCTGCAGGCTAGATACAGTCACACTGTGCTCCACAGCGCTGCACGTCATCAACTCCCACAGTATAGACCAGAGGCCTACCGGTGGGCCTTACTTGACCGATATGGAGCGTCGGCTTATTGCGCGCTGACAGGGATAGTCCCCATCACAGGTATCGTCCAGTGAAAGAAGGTAGCGCCGGAACGCCAAAGCCCTAACTACTCTCCGGCAGTAGATAGGGACATTTAGTGTATAAGCCCTCACCCTAGAGTGAAGAGCATATGCGACCTCGCCTAGAAAGGCATACGCAACAAATGCCACCCGCTCACCAGCAGCCACCAAAACCAAGAAGAACGAACCCAGAAAAATCCAGCAGCCCCCACACAGCAGTGCGGGGTGAGCAGTTTCGCCATGGTGCGGTGATAGCGCAGCACGCCACACCAGCACCACGCCCACGGGGACCCTCGGTGAGGCCCGTTCACTGTGTCACGTCCCTTGACACAAGCCCTGCAAGGATCGGATCGGTAGGGATGGGAGAAGGAGTAGGGTAGGGAGAGGAAAGACAAGGAACCTGAAAATAAAGTAGAGATTAGTATGGAGATTTATGGGGGCGAAACATCCGAGCTCGCCCCCTTACACACACCCTAAGCCGTTCGGTGACAGGGTTCCTCCGAGAGGGTGACAGGGCCATGCATCCATGGCAGAGGATTCCGACAAATCCTCCGCTGAACGGCCCTCGCACAATACACTTAAAACTACGCGCACTAAGCACTAACACTCACTCGTAACATGACACAGGCACGATCACTGCGCTCGCGCAGGTCACTAACGACTGCACCCATTCCTACTCTGTTGGCCCTAAGCTAACATGCACACGTGCCCCCGGCTGGCAGCATCCATCATTTCATACTCTCACGCGCACACATTCACACCCGAAATCGCATTAGGCCGCTCTACTAACAACCTTCAGCCAGAGGGTCTCGCGGCAGAAATCGTCAAAGAGCGAAAATGCTTCTGGCGACGCCACTAAGCAGTGGGCTGCCTCCGTCCATTCTCGCTCTCCCATAAGTTCCCGCAAAGCGACTCTTTGCGGTTCGAAGACCGGGCAGTCAAAGACATGGTGCCTGGCAGTGTCCACCAACCCGCACTCGCAAGTCTCACTGGGGACGAGTCCGAGTGACTGTAGTCTGGCTCGGAAGTCGCCGTGTCCAGTGAAGGCCTGCGAGACGTAGTGGTTGGGTACAACCCACCTAGCACGCATCCTCTCTCTGACATCCGGGAGGAAGGCAAAAGTGATACGGCCGTACTCCGCAGAAGACTAGCGGGCCTGCCACTTGTTCATCGCCTCATTCTTGGCGCTTCTGATCGCTGCGCCTTTGTCAGAAACGTCCGCGACCTCGGAGTTCTTCCTAATCTTATAGAACGCCCTACTCTGTTGCAGCAAAATATCAATGGGGAGTACACTTGCTACAACTAGGAGCAACTCTTTTGACACCCATTCCCGTTGTCGGAATGAACTACGAGGTATTTAACGTTATCCCTAAATTTAATGCTTTTATTCCCTAGTCGAATGGTAGGCGCCCTACTGCTCAAATCGGTCTTTTTCGCGGTTGTTTTGCGCTTGCGGTCGGGTCGCGCTCCTCCCCGTTTACCTATCGGGGCCCTCTGCACACAGTCGGACTTGAGAATGATTGCCTCAGTCTTCTTTACTGATATGCAGAGTTTGGCCGAAGTACACCAGTCGGCGATCGTGTCAACGACCCGCTGGCCGTTGACTTCAATTTCGCGACGCGAGTCGCCCTCGACGAGGACCAGGAGGTCATCGGCGTAGGCGACGAAGTTCAAACCAAATGAGGCTTCTAGAAGCTTTAGAAGCTGGTCGAACATGAGGTTCCAGCAGGAAGGACCTAGCACAGATCGTTGGGAACAACCCCTCGAAGCCTTTTTGGAGACCTCATGCTCTCCTCATGCGATCTTGACCCTCCGATCGCCGAAGTAGCTCTTCAGCACCTCGAACACGTTCTTCGGGCAATCTCGCTTACGCAACGAATTAAACACTAAGGGCCACCACACGTTTTCGAATGCACCGGAGTTATCGAAGAGCAGCGCGACAGCGTACCTCTTTTCGCAGGCAGAGACCATTTGTCGCAGCTCAACGATTGCATCCTCCGTCGACCGTCCGGCCGTGAAGCCGAACTGCCTATCGGAGATGCTCTCCGGCGCAAGCGACGTGGCGTTGAGGCGCACTTTAAGCAACCTCTCGAAAAGTTTCCTTACGACGGAGAGGAGACAAATCGGGCGGTAGGAATTCGGGTCCTCTTCGTCCTTATCTCGCCTTTCAAGAAAACTCTTAAGGAGCCCTCTCTCCAGGTTGAGGGAAAGACGCCCCACTGAAGGCACCCGTTGAAGAGCCGCACCAGCTGACCGGGAATTACTCGAAGGGCCTCCTTTAGAACACGAACCTCGATAAGATCCGGTCCAGGAGCCTTTCCGTTCTGTAGAGTTTTAACGACCTTGCTCAGTTCCTCCTCCGTGAAAGAGGGAGCATCTGGCGTGTCGGGTGCGAGCCATGCACCATCCCTAATTTCCCGCTGAACGGGAGTATCCTCGATTTCCCGATCTTCGGGGACGTGAGTTTCCAGGAGGCAGCTTGCGGTTTCACGCATATCCATAATGAAGCCATCGCCACACTTGAGAGTACTAAAAACTCTATCAACTCGAAGTTTATTTGCCTGGTGCTTATAAACGAAGCCCCAGGGATCTGAGTTGCCGCGCGACATGACGTAGCTCCTCCAGCTGTCCAGTTTGGTTTTTCTCACCTACCTGCTGTACTTCCGCAAAGACGTGCGGTACTCCAGCTCCTTGGCAAGGCGAGCTTCCCTATCCAGTTCCCCCTGCAAAGCTCGACGAAGCCGGTAAACGGTCTACTTAAGGTTGGTCAGTTTCGGTGTCCACCACGGGTTGGACCGCCTGAAAAACTTCTTTCTTGGCATCGACTCTGTGCAAGCGTCTGTGAGAACGCTCGCAAGTGTGTCTGCCATCTCTTCAACACGGTCCGCAGACGTCAGCTCGGTCGATTCCAGCTTCGAAGCGGAGAGGACGGCAAGCGTCACGGCGAATTGATCCCAGTCAGCCCTTCCGGGTGTTGAACCTTGTGTTCACGGCATGCCGCGCCGCACTGCCACCACCGCTCTTGGCCTTCGGCGGACCAAGCCTAATATCCACGGAGTTGTGGCCGCTATTCGTCCAATCCTCCCTCACCGTCCACTCACCGATAAACTGGCTCATGGTGGCCGACACTAGGGTAATGTCGATATACGACGAACCCCGTGGCGTCCAATAGGTAGGAGGTTGGCGAACATCGTTCACAACTTTTAATCCAAACGCACGAACGAGGTCCTCCAAATTGGATCCTCTCTCGTCGATTTTCTGGGGTCCCCAGAGTGACGAGCGGGCGTTTGCATCTAGCGCAACAAGAACTCTCTGCCCCCTCAGTAAACGGAGCACCATCTCGAGGTGCCTGAGGTGCTTCTCGATGTCGCCTAGATACTGGAAGTAATGCGAGACAGCATAGAACGAGAAGCCGAGTGCCTGCACTTCCACGCAAACGCAGTGGGTTGTGCTCAGCTGCGAGACTTTGACCATGCTATACGCGGGGTTGCAGACTGCAACGGCCGCCCAGGGCTGCTCGACGCGGTCCGCAGCCACCTTAGCAGTGGTCCCAAAACCAACGAAGGCCTAGGTCTTGCCAATCTTTCGGACGTATGGTTCCTGTAATAACAGGAACATTTGGCTAATAACATTTGGCTAATAAGATCTCGGACCTCACCCGGCACTACATTTGAATGGCCCATGTTCAATTGTAGGACTCTGATTCCCGTGGACGCAAGTGCGACCTCCGCCGGCGGAGGTAGAGAAACCGAGGTCCCTCGCGGTGGGACCGGACACGCATGCATCACGGAAGGGGTCGTTGTGGGGAACGCAGGGTTCGCGATCGCGGGTATAATGTGCCTCACGCTTGAGGACTTCGCGTAAGCTAACGCGGAATCTATCTTCGCGATGTCTACGACGCGGACTATAGGGTAAAAATTGACCCTGCGCCCAGCCCTAGAAGGTGGCTTGGGCACCAACCTATCGCACCTTTCTAAAACAACACGGACGGTACGAGGTCCGAAAACCTGGGACTGCAGTCCGTCGCGCGATGGACCAGGGGCGCAGCGGGAAGCAGGTCGGCAAGGCGCCATAGAGGAGCCTCCCCGACGAGTGGCCGCGACCGTGCACTGCCCTTCGCCGGAGCTGCATCTCTTTGTGGCGCGCGCGTCAGGCATCGAACGAGCAGCCAGACGCGCGCTCTTCCTTGCCACGCTGGTTGTCTCTTTACGTTTCTCGGTCCAGACCCGGCCCATCCGACACGAATCCAGCCGCCCCTAGTATAGGCCAAGACCTAATAATGCTGAGCTTGTCTCTCAGAGATAGTGTTTCATGGTCTATTGCCGTGAAATCAATAGCCTTATTAGATTCCCACCAGTGAGGTTTTCGGCTATCTTAAGAGAGTCATAGTTACGACCGCACCGGGGTGTCTGGGGGGGGGGGGGTAGCTAGGCCCCCAGGCACACGCCCGGGTGTTGGCGGCAGTACCAGAGTACCTTATAACGCTAGACGCGGGGGTCAAACCGGGGGAGACCCCATTACAGCGCCCACCAAACGAATCAACATACGCCCGGACAATCACAACCTTCAAACGTAGGAAGCTCAGCACGCCGAACTATGACACTGTGTTGTGTCTGAGGCCGCAGGCAGTACGTATCTGCCAGGGGAAAAGCTACATTGGCTCGGATACTAGGCGGGACTTGACCGCGGTCCCCGACACCTCAAACGCCGTTGCAGCTACCCCTGGCCGACGTGGATTCAGCACGAGTGCCTACCCCATAAAAGACCATGCGCGCACGTCAGGCAACGATCATCCATATTCCATCTCTGAGCGGCACTGCCCCTGGGAGGCCAACACCAATGAAGGGGCACCGGTAGCCAGGCCGGTGGGGCTCCCCCTTCCCCCAGATACTCGTGTTAGCACAAATTTCATCGAGGTTAAACTCCACTTCACTTGTAGCAACGTTTGACGAGTCGCCGCTGTGTCCACTTCCGCGGAAAGACTACCACAATTTCTTAGACGACCGGGCGACATCTCCCCACTTAGAGTGGAATCTGAACGACCTGCGCCGAATTTTAAGGGTAAACGTCGTGTGGTCTGCAACACGGTCTGCCGGGTTCCGGAATAGGAACCGGATTCCCTTTCGCCCGACGGGTGTGTGTCATTTCTTACAAACAACATTGTGTCTGCACACCGTCATCGACATAGGATTTCTCCTAAGGCTTAGGATCGACTGACTCGTGTGCAACGGGTGTTCACACGAAACCCTTCTCCACGTCAGTCCTCCAGGGCCCCGCTGGAGTATTTGCTACTACCATCAAGATCTGCACCGACGGCGGCTCCAGGCAGGCTCACGCCCAGACCCTTCTGCGCACACCACCGCGACCCTCCTTCTCGTCAGGCTTCATGGCGGCACCTTCGAGGGGTGGCCCGCCCTACTTGTCACTGACGGCAAAGTATAGGCGCGACGCTTCAGCGCCATCCATTTTCAGAGCTAGTTGCTTCGGCAGGTGAGTTGTTACACACTCCTTAGCGGATTCCAATTTCCATGGCCACTGTCCTGCTGTTTTAAGCAACCAACGCTTTTCATGGTATCTCATAAGCGTCGGTTCATCCCACAGCGCCAGTTCTGCTTACCAAAATTGGCCCACTTGGCACTCTGATTCAAAATCTCGTGGCTTCAATATTCAAGCAAGCCAGAGATCTCACCCATTTAAAGTTTGAGAATAGGTTGAGGTAGTTTCGGCCCCAAAGCCTATAATCATTCGCTTTACCAGATGAGACTCTCATACGTTCGTGAGAACGGGCGAGTGCCAGCTATCCTGAGGGAAACTTCGGAGGGAACCAGCTACTAGATGGTTCGATTAGTCTTTCGCCCCTTTACCCAGTTCCGACGATCGATTTGTACGTCAGAATCGCTACGGACCTCCATCAGGGTTTCCCTCTGACTTCGTCCTGACCAGGCATAGTTCACCATCTTTCGGGTCCCAACGTGTACGCTCTGGGTGCGACTCTTCTCGCAATGAGAACGAGACGACCTGGGAGTGCGGAGCCGCGTCGTAGCGCGGCCCATCATCCCTCAGTCGACGCGAAGCCGACCTTCACTTTCATTGCGCCTTTAGGCTTTTAGATCTCAATGACTTGCGAACTTGTTAGACTCCTTGGTCCGTGTTTCAAGACGGATCCTGAGAGTACCCAAAGCAGTAGCGTCGCCGACCGGTACCATTATTTCTGTTCGTCTGAGGACTCCGCCTGCCAACAGCTGGCCAGGCTCGGGGACGGCACCGGGTCCGTACCTCCGGGATACTGGCCTCGCTTGCGGCGGGCCCGACGCAGTTCAAAAATTGCGGCCAGATACCGTGCGTTATACCGCCGGGCAGCCGGCCGGGCAACCGAGGGTCTGCCGCGTGCGCCGTAGACCGGCACCCAGCGGGTCGCGACGTTCTACTAGGGGAGAAGTGCACGACGCCGGACGCGGCATAGTGATAACGTGTCGCGATACCGTAATCCGCGACATCGTCTACTTTGCCGAGCCAACGCCGCTGACGCTGAATCTCCCCATTCGATCTTTCCGGTTTCTCAGGTTTACCCTCTGAACGGTTGAACGTACTCTTGAACTCTTTCTTCAAAGTTCTTTTCAACTTCCCCTCACGGTACTTGTTCGCTATTGGTCTCGTGGTCATATTTAGCCTTAGATGAAGTTTACCACCCACTTAGAGTTGCACTCTCAAGCAACCCGACTCTACGGAGAGATCCTCCCAAGATGCTGCATCGATCACTACGGGCCTGGCACCCTCTACGGGTAAGTGGCCCAATTCAAGATGGTCATGCGCCTCGGGATATAAAGCGGATCCTCCCAAACACTACATTTCCCTACGGCTGTACCGGGGGATTTAGTGCTGGGCTATTTCCTGTTCGCTCGCCGCTACTAAGGAAATCCTAGTTAGTTTCTTTTCCTCCGCCTAATAATATGCTTAAATTCAGCGGGCAATCTCGCCTACTCTGAGGTCGTCTTAGATGTTTCGATCGTAGAAAGAGAGCGCGTTCGAGCGCGGTAAAGATACAGAGAGTGGAGGCTAATGGTTCGTAGAGCAACAAGAATTTCGAAACCGTGGTCCTGGCGCGCAGATAGAGTGTCTTCGAAGATCTGCGAGCGCCTCTCGTCGATAGACTAAAGCCCGAATCGAGTCACGCAACGGTGGTCGCTCGTCCGAATCTCACTATCCTCCCGGCTACCGTTTTTCTCGGCAATCTAGGGGAAAGGAGGCAATTCGTGGACAAAACGAGCCACTGGGTAAACGACGCCTCAATGTGGGCGTCGTCGACGACGATGGGATGAATGAATCGTGGCTGGAATACGTTCGACGAAGGCACGCTCGGGCATCGGAAGGAAAAACGAATATTCCAATCGACTCCGAGCCGGACCCGGACTCGATCGCTTTTAATGTTTTTAATGTAAACGAATTCGAATCGACGTCGATACATTCGATAATAAAAGCGAAGAAAGTCCGTGCGTGACGCCTCCTCGCCAGATTCCTCTCCCTTTTGCGTTCGAAAACCAAACGGCAGTTGCGTCTTACTCCTTTCTCTCTAGCTTATATCCGCCATTAGCTACACTTATCTACCATTCATTTCAGGCAACGTCGACGAGATAAACCGAAGTTTTCTCGTCAACGAGTACCCATTATTCGCTCTACGCCGCAATCCAAGTTGCAGCGTGAGCAGTATTATTTATAATAACGACCCTCAGCCAGGCGTAGTCCGGGAATTGTATCCGTGGACCGCAATGTGCGTTCGAAATGTCGATGTTCATGTGTCCTGCACTTCACAAGTTGACGCGCAATTAGCTGCGTTCTTCATCGATCCACGAGCCAAGTGATCCACCGTTCAAGGTAATCGTATATCCTGCAATGATATTTCTTAAATTCCGGAGAGGTGCCGGATGCACGCCCCGCGAAATAATCGTGTCAACAAATTAATATTTATTAATCCGCGAGAATCCTCTCTGCGATAAAGGGCTCACGAAATTACCGTTCAGGCAGTCGCAAGGAGTAGTGGGTTGAGGGGAGGAAAATGAAATTAATAAAGTTCCTTCGGAGTACTTTTTAACAAAACGGCAAAGAGAGAAATTTATTCACATATAACCACACTAGAATATCAGTAATTTTCCGTTAAAAGTAAGAAGTAATATAAAGCCGGACTTTCTTTGTTCCGGGTGTTTACTAGCGCGTCCGTTCAAATTAACCGCCGGTCTCGTGCTCGCTGCCGGCACGTGTTCGCCTCGCTTCTCGAATTTTCTACCGTAGAATCTACGGCTTTAGACTTAATTTAATCTATTAATTTCTTCAATTTACGATTAATAATTAAATCAACAACAATTTACGGCATTAATGAGCGATTACCCGCGAACTCGGACGGTAATCGAGGCTGGTTCCGCCGCTAACAAACTGATACGACGAACAAGAAAGTCAAAGGACTTATTCCTCTAATGAATATAATTATTAAATAATAAAAATCACTATTCCCCTCCTAAACTCGATTATCTACCGGTACACGGTCCTCAATAATCCCCGGAATTCGACCTAGCGATCTGGTCCGCCACCCGGAAGGAACTTTCTTTCAGACAAAGGATCTCCTAATTGCTCGGCTCAAATTCTCACCTCTTATCGGTTTGTACGTTGCGCACAGAGTGATTTTTCGAGTATCTGTTTGAAACAAAGTTTATCAAACATTTTTGTGCGATAAATATACACGTTAAGGTGTTTTTAATGGACTATATCTTCATTTGTACCAATTTATTAAACATTTTGAAGAAACGCGTTATGGATGCAGTGTTCATAGTGTCAATCCGAAGAAGGCTATTTTCTTGGTTCAGTTGAATAATTTCAAATCTGGTAAGTAAAGCCAGGTTTATATCCAGCATGTTAAAGTTTTGGTCCTTTCATAATAAGTATATTTTATTTTAAAGATGTGAGATACCTTATAAATTCTGATAAATTATTTGTAGATTGATATGGAACAAATAATATATAGAAATTATCAATCAAAGAGTAACGGTTTAAAAATTTCCAGGTAGAATGTCTGCGGAAGGATCCCAAGAAGTTAAAACATTATTCGTTTACTACGGTACAGATGCAGTAGCATGGAGATTAACATTTGCAGAAGTTAGACACATTGTATTTTGTGTTTTTTATCTTTTTTTTCGATTTATAAGGTCTTTTAACAACATCTAAGCATGATGCTATAATTAGTCTTTCGACTAAAGAAGTCACAGCATGTTCAGGAAAACTTCTAAAATCAGCTTCTAATCAAGTACGTGGATCCAATTTAATAATTTGTGTATTCTTATTGTAACGTAACGCTAGAAAATCAGATTAAAAATAAAAGAAGAATTAAAAATAGTTATAGGAATAGCATTAGACGAGATATCGCGAACGCGAAAATAGAATAATTTCGAACAATAGATCGCGGGTATCATAAGAAATGGCACGAAATCTAAATTTAGAATCCTAGAAGCCATAAACACATAAGAAACGAGAAAAGAAACAAAGACGGGAAGACACGAGGAAGCCCGATCGGAGATAGCTCGTGCCGAAGACGATCGGCAAGTTCATGGCCAAGCTAGGCCAGCGGCGCGCGACTAGAGGGACACAGGGGGGACCCAATTAGATAATCGAGATCGAATCCCGCGAGATGAGAAAAGGTGGGGAAATTACTTTATAAGCCGAGGAACCGAATATCTCAAGACCGAGAATTTTCTCAAGTCTTACAAGTAAATAGTGTTGCATAGAAATCTTAAATTCGGAGAGTAAAGAAGAAGGTGTTCGCTTTAAATTACTTACACGCGTGTGTCTTCGCCAGAGCAATAGAAAGAGAGGTAGCGGGTAATCCAATTAGTAACAAAAGGAAAGCATCGTTACGACGTCCCTACAGATAAGTGTAAACATTTCTTGTGTACACAGAACCGCATTAATGGCGATTGGTGGGGGTACCCTCTCCAGTCACCCGGCTTTCTCTCTCCACACGTCCGCTGCTCTCGCTCCCCGCCGTATCAGCACGTTACGGAAAGCGTATCGGGCGACTGGTGGCGCTCTCGTTAGTTACCTATCCATGCGTCCATCGCTATCTGCTTGTTTGTATTAATGACGTCTAGCGTCAGGCGCTTGGCGAAGAAGCGACGGACGATCGCTAGTAAAAGAATTGATCTTAATTTATTCTTTTTATTGAGAAAGGACAAAATATGCTAAAAATGCTAGTATTTTCGTGCAATAAATATGGATAATAATTGAGTCCGAAATTGTCTCTAAAACAGACAGGTTCAGTCGTTCTTTTAAACAAATTTACAAGCTTTTATTTAGCTTCATTTGGCAGTAAAATCTTGTAAGCCAAATTTCACTCACTTCAACACGTCAAATCGACTTGAAACTTTGCACCCACGCGTAACACGGATGACGATACATGTCTTTTCGAAAAAATAAAGGGTTCTTTGGACAAATTTGAATACTCTTGTATATCTAAAAGAGTTATCTTTCTTCAATTGAACAAGTATCCGAGTTGGTAGCGTCATGGGATTTCTCTTCCGGAAGTTCGAGTCTCGACGAATTTCTCGCGAATTTTTTTTTTTCTTAAATGTCAGACGTCAAACGTCATCGTCGCTATATTTTTTGATAGCTTAACCTAAAACCACAAAACCTGTTATACCTTGCTCGAAAGATCGATAAAACAGAAATCAATGATATTATCGGCTGAATTTCCACTCTAACAAAGAATTAAAGCAACACCTAATTTTTACCGAAAAGTTGCAAAACTTTGAGCTGCTGTAACTTCTAAGTTAGACTCACAATTAATTAATCGGTAAAAAACCGTGCAATAACGAGGCTCTAGCAGAGATGAAAAGAATTCAAAATTTTCTACTAAAATAAGGACATCTACAGGGTGTCTGGTTTGAAGTGTCTGAGCGGCCAACTACATGTGCACAAGTATGACTTAAGTCGAAAAGTCTAATGAACTTTTTCAAAATTCGGCTTAGTTAACGAGTTATTAATTAAAAAAATTTGCGGAGGAAGGCGGTACGCTGGAGCTCGTAACTAGGTGATAGACGAAGCAGTAGGAGGAGTGATCCACAATAACCAATAACAATCGTCGGAAGGTAACGCTTGATCAACGTATTTACTTATCTCTCTTCTCTCTCACTCTCTCTGTTTCTCTCTTTACGACACTCCCTCCCGCAGGAGGCTCACGATCACTCTTTGTCTCTCTTTTTCTTGCTCGCTCACTCTTTCGACAACACTACCTTACGATGGAGGCTCGCGCTAACGTTCTTCATCCGTTCCTTCCTCTTCTCTCTCTCTCTCTCTCTCTCTCTCTCTCTCTCTCTCTGTTTTTTTCACTATTTATCATATGAGGGGGTAAGGTAGTGTCGTAGAAAGAGCGAGCGAGAAAAAGAGAGACAAAGAGTCATCGTGAGCCTCCTGCGGGAGGGAGTGTCGTAGAGAGAAACAGAGAGAGTGAGAGAGAAGGGAGATAGGTAAACACGTTGATCAAGCGTTACTTTCCGACGATTGTTATTGGTTATTGTGGATCACTCCTCCTACTGCTTCGTCTATCACCTAGTTACGAGCTCCAGCGTACCGCCTTCTTCCGCAAATTTTGTTAATTAATAACTCGTTAAATAAGCCGAATTTTGAAAAAGTTCATTAGACTTTTCGACTCAAGTCATACTTGTGCACATGTAGTTGGCCGCTCAGACACTTCAAACCAGACACCCTGTATACTAAAGTTAAAAGAATTCTATGGAGATTATAAAATAAATTTAAAAAATTTGAAAAATAAACAAACCTTCATTAAACTATACTAAAAATGACGAAATAATTTGTAAACCCGTCTAAATGACTGCCTTCGAGGAATTCTCTCATATGACTAAAAATAAAAGCGTGGGGCGTAAATATTAAATATTATAGCCTGCATTATCAATACTTGAATTAATCAAAAGACATCTATTTTTAAGTCCCGCGCTTTTGTGGTAACCCGCGCTCGTAAGCCGGCTACCGGTTATCTTTGGAAGCGGAAGGAAGGTGGTGTTTGAGGTATAGATCAGGTTCTTCTTGAGTATAAGTATGACTTTTATTAAATAACTGGTTATTGGTGAGGCACAAGTAACCCTCCTAACTCTTTGCTCGCTCTCGATGATCTGTCTATCCGTTTTCTCGCTTCTACGCGTGCCACTCCTTAGCGTTCGGTGCTAAGAAGGGAGAATCGCTGAATTGCATCTTAGGCTCGGGACTCGCGATGTCCAGGCGCTTGGGTGATGCTATGCTTACACATTACTTTTGGGTCGCCTCTTCGGAAGGCGGCCTTGAATATGATACTACTGTGTCGCTTAGGCGACTCGCGGGTACAACACCCCTCCCCCGCGGGAAAAAAGAATGTGCCACCATTCTTACGATTGATTACCTTTGGGTATACTTGTGCATTTATAAAGTACAATTTTTTAATTATTCCCGATAACATATGTGTAATATAATCGTTTACCTATATATATATTCTTTTCTTACGCTTTATTCGTTTATTGGTATTTATTTTATTTATACATATATTCTTCATTTATATATTATAGGAAAATATATTTCTTTATTTCTTTATTTCTTTATTTTATTTTATTTTATTTTAATGTGTTTTTTTTTTTTTTTTTTTTTTTTTGACAATGTTTATTTTTCCCGATGACATGTTTTAATATAATCGTTTATGCTTACATAGATACTTTTCGCTTTTAAATACTAAGTTAGTTTTTTGTTTCTTGTTAGTTTCTACTTCTATTGTTAACTCACGGTTTTACGCTGTTTTCGCTTATAGTATATGTTATAAAGCGCTACTAGTACTAAGATTATAATTCCTATAGCCACAAGTGGAGCATGATTAAATACGTGGTTATTATTTTTATACTTGTTAGTATTTGCCATCCTATGGGAGGTATTCCAATTATTACCGTAATTATTGCGCGTTATCGACTATACGCTTTTACTTCTGTTACGCGATCTAAGAGGTATCCTGCTTCTATATTTAAGGAATCGGAAAGTTTAGTGCTGTCTATAAGTGTGGTAATGCTTTTTGCGAGTATTGAACTATTTGGGTACACGATAATAACGTAATTGTTGGTCTGTCTGTTCAATGGTGTCAACTTTTGAAGAGTGTGTTCTTAGGTTTCGTGCAAAATCTTTACTTATAACATGTTGTAGGTAATCCGCTAGTATTTTATGATTTCGTTCTACCGTTTTCCTCTCTTTAGTTTTTAATTTTCATTCATTAAAGTGTTTCAATCGGTTCGCGTGTACCGTAATTGTTTTCTTTCCTTTCTTTATAATATAGTTGTCCGCGGATTTCTGTTCTATTATTGTATATGGTCCGATCCAGTAATTATCTAATTTCTTTGACCGTCCTCGTCTCGTTGCGTCGTCATATAATAGTACCTTATCTCCTTCGTCAAAAGTTCTCGGTCGCGACGTTTTATCGTAATATTCTTTTGCGTGTTCTTTCGCGCGTGTTAAATTCTCTTTCGCGAACGTGTTAGCCGTCCGGATTCTTTCGCGTAATTCCGTAGCATAGTTATCGTAGTTATATAAAGGTTGCGGTTCGCGCTTGATAGAGGTAGGCATTTCGGCTAATTTTCCGAAGACTAATTCATACGGGGTATAGGTAGTCGCCGTATGTGGGGTTGTATTATATGTGAACATCGCGTATGGTAACCATTCGTCCCAATCCGCTTGATCTTTTCCTACGTAATTTTTTAGATAATCTGCCAACGTCTTGTGGCTCCGCTCTAGCGCACCGTTGGATTGCGGGTGGTAGGCTGTTGTTTGTATCTTTTTTATATTTAATACTTTGCATACTCCTTTAAAAACTTCAGATACAAAGTTAGTTCCTTGATCTGTTAATATTGTTTGCGGTATTCCGTATTCGCAAACTATTTTTATAGCAAATTTTTTCGCCACCGTATTGGCTTCCTGATTTAGTATAGGGATGGCTTTGCTATATTTTGTTAAATTATCTTGAAATGTGAGTATATACTGATTGCCTCTATTAGAAACTGGTAATGGTCCTACTATATCTAGGCTACATTTTTCGAAAGGTTGGGTAGGCGTATCCGTAATTACCATTGGCATTTTTGTTCGCGTGCCTAATTTATTTTGTTGACATTTCGCGCATTTTGATATATAATTCTCTATATCCTTTCGAAGTCCTATCCAATTGTATTTTAATTTAATTCTATTATATGTTCTATCGACTCCTTGATGGCCTCCTAGGGGGGAGTCGTGATATTCGTATAAGATTTGTTTCTTTTCATCGGCGGAAAATTCTCTATGTTCCTTATTTTCGGTGTCGGGTATCGCTTTTGTAACGTATACGCGGCTTAGCGCGTCAGCATTGCTGTTACTCTTTCCTTCTTTGTACGTGATTTGGTAATTGTATTCTTCTAGCATAATACGCCATCGCATGAGGCGTGATCAGGGATCTTTTACATTAAATAGCCACGTCAGCGGTTTATGGTCTGTTACTATCGTGAATTTCGTTCCGTACAAATATGGTCTAAAATGTTTTACTCCCCAGACTATTGCTAATAATTCTTTTTCAGTCGTGCTATAATTTATTTCTGCCTTATTGAGTATTCTACTCGCGTATGCTATTGGTAAATCTTTTCCTACTTCTCCTTGGGATAGAATGGCCCCTACCGCCTTGTCTGACGCGTCCGTGGTTAGCACACAAGGTTTTGAAAAATCTGGGTATTGGAGTAAAGGTGTAGATGTTAGTTTATGTTTTAATAATTCAAATGCTTCCTGTTCTAGATCGGTCCACTGGAATGTTGTTCCCTTTTTTAATAATTGCGTTAATGGTTTCGCTGTTTTTGAAAAATTCTCTATGAATCGCCGGTAGTAACTAGCTAATCCTAGAAATGTCTGAATGTTTTTAGCGTTATTTGGTTTGGGGAAATCCGTCACCGCTTTTGTTTTCATGGGATCCGGTTTAATTCCTTCTGGTGTAATGATATGCCCTAGGAATACGGTTTCTTTTCTGAGGAATTCGCACTTTGTTGGTTGCAAACGCAATTTATGTTTTCTTAATTGCTCAAATATTGCTTTTAGTCGTTTATTGTGTTCTTCTAGGCTTGCCGCGTGAATCACCACGTCGTCCAAGTATACGAAACATTGAATTCCTTGTAGTCCTGATAATACTGAATTCATTAATCTTTGGAAAGTCGCGGGCGCGTTTTTTAATCCGAACGGCATACGGTTATATTCGTAATGTCCGAACGGTGTAGAGAATGCTGTCTTGCATTTATCTTCTTCTCGCATTTTTATCTGGTGGTAACCTGACGCCAGATCTAACGTTGTAAAGTATTTTGCACCGCCTAATTGATCGAATATATCTGCTATATTTGGTAGTGGGAAAGAATCTCCTATCGTTACGTTGTTTAGTTTCCTAAAATCTATTACGACGCGCATTTTTGCTTGTCCGTCGCTGCCTGGTTTTTTGGGTACTACCAGTAATGGTGCGTTCCATGAGCTCTTGCTCTTACTGATTATTCCTGCTCCGAGCATTTCCTTTACTTGCTTACTTACTTCTTCTTTTTGTTTTTGTGGTAACCTATATGGCGCCACATTTATGGGTGCCGTTCCTGATTCTATATTTATGCAATGCTCGGTCGCGTTAGTACTTTCTAATATATCTCCTTCTAGGTAAAATAAATCGTTATATTTCTCGCAAATGTCCCATATTTTTTGTTTTTCCTCCTGGTTTAGATGCTCTGTTCTAATGCTAGTTCTAAGTTTTTCCATTCTTTCGGCTCCGCTGCTTCTTTGTAGCGTATTTATTTTCGCGCTGACTGTATTATTCGCGTGTTCTTTAAAGATAATCGCGGGGTCTTTAACTTCTACTGATATGCCGGTGAGCTCGACTTCGTCGTCGGTCGTATTCATTACGCTGACAATGCATTCCCCTTTTTCGGCTTTGGTTAAGCAATTTGCTATATACACTCCCGATTCTATTTCTCTTTTTTCTACTAATCCTTCCCCTTCTGAGGTTGTTCGTACTGTTATAATTTTTTCTGTTCGCGGTGCTATTACCTTTGTTCCTATTTTTTCTAGCGGTATTTTTACTTCATAAAGCGATATGTGATTGGGTGGTTCTATCTTTACACGGTGTGCTTGCATGAAATCGACGCCTATCAATCCGTCAGCCTCTATTGGAAAATCGTCCCTGACTAAATAGCACCGATGCTTTATCGTCTGTTCTCCTACTTGTACTTTTAAAGTTATCTGACACAGGGGCTTTTGCACTGTTAACCCTATTCCTGTTAATTCTATCTTTGTCGGGCTGGCTTTTGTTTTATTGTGCACTAACCCGATTTTTAAGAGTGTCACTTGTGCTCCTGAATCTACTAGCACAGTGGCGCGTCCGCTTATTAAATCTTTTGAGATAATTTTACAGTGATTTTTGCATTCTGTTGCTGTCATTACGCTATTTATTTTGTATCGTCCTACTTCGTCATTAGCTACGTTACTAGCGTTACTTGTGTTAGGTTGCGTTTGTTGCGCGTTTCGGTTGGTTGTCGTCGTCGTTTGTGATGTCGACGGTCTTTCGTTTGGTCTGTTAGTTAGTCTATTTTCTGGTCTAGTACACTCGGCGGCATATATGGCTCCCCAGTGAAAAAGCCGCCACGGGGAAATGCTTCCCTTTCCATGGCTCCCTTAGAATACGTATAGAGAAAGTATGACTGTATGCCGACGAAATTTCTATGTGTTCAAGACGCAACACATCGCCTAGGCCACACGGATGGAGGAGGCAACTGTTTCGGCTGCTCGACGTAACGCGATTCTCATTTGGTCATCTTGGCGAGTGTCGCGCGTGGTAAAAAGGCAATAATTGTCTGAATTGAGAGCCACTATTAGCTCATCGATGTTGCTTCTTAACTGTGTTGTATTTTTCTCTGCGCACGCACACAGCTTAACCAGCAATAGCGAACGCTACGCGTGACGTAGTCTACTCTCTTTCTCTCTCGCTTTGTCCACCTCTCTTTCTAATCTGGGGAGGCGATAAGCAATTGTTTTTCCTCGTGATTTATACTTTCCCTAACGAAATATTATGTTTAAAATATGAGAATGGAAGAGAACAGTAACACGTATTTAAATAAATGTAATAATGATAATTAAATACTCATATTATAATAGTTGCCCAGAAGAAAATCGCTTTTTTCTTAGGAGATTTTTAACTCATTCCGTCTCACGCGCGTTACCGTGGCGTCAAGCCTGTCGTAACCCCTTCGCCTATTCGCATAAAAGTTGCACAGAAAAAAACATAAATATATTATAAAATATATTTTTTTGGTTTTATATTGCCTAATAAGGTATAAACAAAAATTGTCTAGCCCGAAAATCAATAAATTGAAAAGTTAGGTTTCGCGGTAGGTATTAAGAAAATAACGTGGGACGAAATGGGTTAAGGGACTTGATATGAGGAAATATTTTATTATTTATTAATTTTTTTTTTTATTAGTGAACCATCAAAATTTGCTGGCTTTTCATATGAAAATATTGGTGGCTCTGTTTATACCTTCTTATGCAATATATAACCAAAAAAATATATTGTATAATATATTTCTGTTTTTTTCTGTGAAACTTTTGCGCGAACGGGCGAAGGGGCTCGGATTAGAAAGAGAGGTGGACAAAGCGAGAGAGAAAGAGAGTAGACTACGTCACGCGTAGCGTTCGCTATTGCTGGTTAAGCTGTGTGCGTGCGCAGAGAAAAATACAACACAGTTAAGAAGCAACATCGATGAGCTAATAGTGGCTCTCAATTCAGACAATTATTGCCTTTTTACCACGCGCGACACTCGCCAAGATGACCAAATGAGAATCGCGTTACGTCGAGCAGCCGAAACAGTTGCCTCCTCCATCCGTGTGGCCTAGGCGATGTGTTGCGTCTTGAACACATAGAAATTTCTTCGGCATACAGTCATACTTTCTCTATACGTATTCTAAGGGAGCCATGGAAAGGGAAGCATTTCCCCGTGGCGGCTTTTTCACTGGGGAGCCATATATGCCACCGAGTGTACGACAATTTCGCGCCATGTGCCCGGGCCGTCCACAGGTCAGACACACGATTTGGTCTCTACCGGGGCCCGTGCCTCCTGTACGATTTGGGGTATTTCGCGGGTTTATTCTAGTTCGCGCGTAACAGTCACTAGTCGCGTGCCCTATTCGGTTGCAATTTCCACATCGAGGTGGGGACTTCTTTTTAAATGGGTCCTCATTTTGGGACGATTGCGTGTATTCATCACTTTGACTTTCTCCGTACTTTATTTCTGCCTCTGAGGCTCCTATAATCGCGTCTTCCAGGGTTTTGTACCCTCTCGATTGAACGATAGTCGCTGCACGTCCCTGCAAACCGTTTTCAAAAATAACTTGAGCTTGTCGTTTGAGAGTGGCGGTTATAGCATTGTATCCCGCTTCATCTGGTTCTGATTCGATGGTTAATCTGACTAATAGCATGTGAAGTTCTTCTACGCGCCGTCCAAAAGCTTGCGCGCTTTCTCCCGGCCTTTGCCGACTTTTATTTAACTCGATTTGTACGGACGCTAGCGACCGTCGGTCTAGAAATACTTTTTCTAGTGCTATTTTAAATTCCCCATAAGTATCAAGTTTTTTATATCGCATTTCTTGGTGCGCCTTTCCTGCTAATTTTACGCTTTTAATTGTCCTGAAAAGTTTCGGTTTGTCTGCTTCATTAACTAGTTCGAGCGCACATTCGCATGTCTCTAAAAATTCGGATACTCTGACCGCAGGGCCTCCCGTAAAAACTTTTACGCACCTTAGTGCTTCTGAGATAGTCATATCTCCGTTCGCCATTTCCGGGCTTCGTACTGTTATGCGGAAAACGCGGATAAGTTGTTGAGTACGCGAGATTTTCCGGACAACGAAGAATTCGGACTGTTGAATTCTTATTATTGTATTTAAACAGAGATTTCTAATTTAGAATGAATATATATTTAAACAGAAGTTCTTTAAAATACAGACAAGTAAGTTTCTTAAATTTTAATTTAATCTTTAGCAAAGCGTTTCTTAATAGTGATGGTTCAATTAATTGTGGTGATATTTCTCCTTGTCTAGCATTTATGACGGCCTGATTTAACAAATCTAGAGTTCTAGTATATTCAACAATTGATATTTCTAATTCAAATTCATGATTCATTAAATTCTGATTCCTATCATTTCGTTTTCACGTTTTGAAATATCTTTAAAATTACTTCGAATAACTTCTAACTTATCCTTATAGTCTATAAGCATCTCGTTAGTTTTTTTTCCAAAGATATCTTAACTAGCTGCGTTTGATTTTTGAAAAGCTCAGCGTTTCGCTTATTATCGATATGTATTAAATCTATTTCTCTATTATAATATTCGGCATCGCTTGCGCTCATAGTACCGAATAAGATCTTACAAATTTCGCCGAGAGGATCTAACAAACCCCTTCGTCGTCGTAGATTAATCGAATGGTGTCCGATGGATGAGAATAGTCGCTCACGACTATTTTTTTTGCCATCTTCAGCTGGTGTTGTAGGTTGCGCACAGCTGTTTTCTGTAAGCAATCCTTGCATTGTTCTGCAAGGAAGCTCACTCCTTGGAAGAGGTGCCGTTCGTGGACCTCGAGATCGTTCAGCTCGACATATGCCAGCAAGGTCCATGTCGAGTGGTATAGGCGAACCTCGTCTAGCTGCTCCATGTGGACTGCAGGTAGCACGTCAAAGGTACGGACGTGGTACGGTAATTCTTACTCCTGTGAATTACTCGCCAGATGGCCCGGCCACAGGCTCATCATCGTTAGGATTCTCAACATCCTGCAACAAATTAATATTAGCAAACTTGCAACGATTACAATGGACTAATAAAGGTTTCCCTTTTACGTCAATTAATATATTGACATCGCTAGGTACGTCGAGGACTTCGTACGGTCCTTCGAATGGTACATTGAGACCAGTATTTTTGTCTCTTTTCTCGCGCTTCATCCAAACCATATCTCCTTGTTTGAAATTATTCGGACGAGCAAATCTGTCATATCTTTCCTTGGAAGTCCTCTTGGCTTCCTTCAATGCTTCTCGTGCATTGTTGCGCATTTCTTTCAAATGCAATCCGAGTTCCTGAACGTGGTCCTCGTACGTGTTTTTAAATTCACTCGCATGAGTGCTAATTGGGTTTGGTGGTGCTCCGAATACAAGCTCGTATGGTGTGTATCCTGTGGACTCGTGACAAGAAGTGTTATAGTTATATATAGCTAATTCAATGAAATCATCCCATTTATCTTGTTGCTTATTGCAATAACTTTTCAAATAATCTTTGAGCATTTGATGGCTCCGCTCGAGGCTACCATTACTCTCAGGGTGTATAGCTGTTGTTTTAATATGTTGTATTCCTAACCGTTTCTCAAATTCTTTCATAAATTTAGAAGTGAAGTTTTGTGCGTTATCTGTTAATATTTTCTTAGGCGCTCCGTAACGACAAACGTAATGTTTTAAGAATGCAACTGCACAATTTTCTGACGTATAACTGGCTAATGGCCACGCCCAACTATGTTTTGTGAGCAAACATTGTAAAGTTAGAATGTATTTATTTCCACGGTTAGTTTCTTTAAGCGGTCCTACAATATCCATTGCAATTTTTTCGTTGAATGTCTTTGGTGTATCGGTGATTACCATCGGCATTTTTGTGGGTCTTCTATTAGCTTTTGTCCTTTGACAAATTTCACAATGTTTTATGTATTCGGTGATATCGCGTAGCATACCACTCCAATAATATTGATTAATAATACGTAGATACGTTTTATGAACACCTCGGTGTCCACCTACAGGAGAGTCATGATTCTCCTTTAAGATTCTACCGATATCTTCTCTATCGGGCAATACTAAATCAGTATCGTGTATAAATATAATTCCATCCGTATTTTCCTTGAACTTCGTTTTAATAGTCTTAATAGTGCTTTCCCTATTCTGACCTGCGACCCTCTCGAGGTGTCGTAAATATACATGGGTATTTCTTTCCCCATATGGTAGTACTATTGAGCCAGGCCTTACTTTAAGAATCGACATGTGCGGTTCGGGTAGAAGGACCTCTTCGTGTCCGTTTACAGAGTCGTCTAGCTCGTAAAATATTATCTTATCCTCCTCGGAGGCTTGAGGCATTGGTTCGTCGGTTACTCTAATATTTCGAACTAAGGTTTCTATTTTTAAAACCGGGTTGCGCGATAACGCGTCAGCGTTCACATTTAATTTTCCCTTTTTATAAACTATCTCGTAGTTATACTCTTCTAGCTTAATTCTTCATCTCATTAATCGCGATGAAGGATCTTTATTCTTCATTAACCATTGAAGTGGCTTATGGTCCGTTACAATTTTAAATTTCCTTCCAAGCAAATACGGTCTAAAATGTTTAACGCTCCAAATGATAGCTAAAAGTTCTTTTTCCGTAGTCGAATAATTTCGCTCGGCACTGTTTAAAGTTCTACTAGCGTACGCGCAAGGCAAATCCTTTCCTATTTCTCCTTGCGATAGTATTGCTCCTATAGCGTCATTAGAAGCATCCGTCGTTAATACAAAATCTTTTGAAAAGTCTGGATATTGCAATATTTTATCGGAGCATAGCTCATTTTTCAATGTGTTAAAAGCTTTTTCTTCTTCTTTCTCAAATACAAAATCTACATCTTTCTGAAGCAACCTAGTCAATGGTTTTGCGATTTTACTAAAGTTCCTAACAAACCGACGATAATATCCGACCAATCCTAAAAATTGCTTTATTTGTTTCTCATTTCGTGGTTGTGGGAAGTCCTTAACGGCTCTACATTTCTCTGGGTTAGGCTTTACACCCTCGGGTGATATAAGATGACCCAAATATTGCAATTCTTGTCGCAGATATTCGCATTTATCTGGTTGCAATTTTAATCGAACATCTCTAAGTCTTTGTAATAAAATTTCGAGTTTCTTATTATGTTCCTCTAACGTACTTCCGTAAATTACGATATCATCAAGATATACGAAACAAACTGTCCCTATCAAACCTCTCAAGGCTTGGTCCATCATTCTTTGAAACGTGGCAGGGGCATTTTTTAGTCCAAACGGCATTCTTAAGTACTCGAAGTGCCCTTGACTCGTAGAAAATGCAGTCTTCTCTCGACTCTTTTCGTTTAACGGAATCTGGTGAAAACCGCTAGCCAAATCGAAGGCTGAAAAATAACGTGCGCGTCCTAATTGCTCGAGAATTTCCTCTATATTAGGAATCGGATAGGCATCCTGCCTAGTTAATTCGTTAAGCTTTCTAAAGTCTATAACGATTCTCCATTTCTTTTTACCGCTTGCGTCGCTTTTCTTCGGCACTACCCAAAGGGGTGCGTTATACGGTGACGAACTCTCTTGAATTACCTGTCTATCCAACATTTCTTTTACCTGCGTGTCTACCTCGACTTGATGACAACGCGCGTATCGATACTGCTTCTGATTAATTATTTTATCATCTACAACCTCGATTGTATGAGAAGTTAAATTAGTGCATGGCAACGGATCTCCCGGTAATGCAAATACATCTGAGAACTTCGATATGATATTCCAAATATCTTGTTGATCATTAAAGGAATTAATATGCTCGAGACGTGTATTGGTCCTCAATACTTCTAATCTATTTTCATTCACTTCTGCGTGATAAACAGGGTATTTACTAATTTTTCTTCCTTTGAAAATGATTGCGCGATTTTTAACATCAACTAGAGCATTTTCTTCTGCTAGAAATGGGCGTCCAAGAATTCCATCATTTTCTAGTGGGAAATCGTCATCTACGACGATAAATACGTGAGCGTTACCGTTTGTTTTTAATAATGCTTCGCGAGTAGAGATAACGGGTTCCGAGTTTATTCCCGTAATTTCATTATGTTTTTCGCGTTGTTGCAAAGTTTGAGCTGCTGATTTTTTTATAACATTTACAGAGGCTCCTGTGTCGGCCAAAAAGCTTCGGTAGTTTCCTCCGATTCTAATTCTAAGCTCGGCTCCAGGGTTTCTTCGGTTTCTCGCGAGATAAATTTTATGTCCGGCGGGGCGCGATTGAGGCTTGCCGTTTGAAAATTTCGTTTAGGACAAACGTTAGCGAGATGCTGCGTGCTTCCACATATGTAACATTTACCTTGAGTATTTGTTTGAGCGCGTTGGTTATTGAAATTTTGCGACGGTGCTGATTGCTTGGTTTTCTCGATTCTATGATCATAATTTATATTCATATTCTGGTTTCTATTAACTTGAGGAGACGCGTATCGATTAACTTGATTATATGAAGTACGTGCTATTCTCTCTTCGCGTTCTATATCTAAGGCTAAACTTTGTGCCTTTTTTAAAGATTCGGGTCTACAAGCTCGAACTGCAATTCTTATATATTCATTAAGTCCGCAAATATATTCCATTAAACCATGCTGTTCTTCATCTGACAGACTAAACCTCTTGTGCCTTGTTGATAAGGAGGAATTATTAATAATTGATCTCCTAACGTCTAACTGAGCTAATGAGAATCTCTTGTTATAATTTAATATAGAATCTTTTCCTTGTTTACAGTTGCTCCTATCTATTCTTGAACCTGAAAGCGTTTTTCCGTCTCCGAAATATAAACGAAGCATTTCTATAAAATCTTCTGTTGTGCGAATATCGCATCCATCTAACGTGCTCCTAGCTTCTCCTATTATTTTCTTCGTTTTAATTAATTTTACAAATAAAATTTTCTCTTCCGCTGGGAGATTACGCAATACTGCCTTTATTTCTGAGATAAATCCTTCTACTGATGTACTTTTTCCATCAAACTCCTGTACAAAATGTAAATGTTCTATTAATTTTTTAATATTGATGCCTCGGCCATTAGTACTAGGAGAACTATCGTCTTCGTCTTCGTCTTCAGTTATATCTACTCTTTCGTTTAATATATCGTCTCCCGGTGTAACTTTCCGTTCAGGTAAAGTAAAAGTATTCGACTCGTTTATACTTAATCCGGATTCAATCTTTGACATTCTAACCGCCATTTGTTGCATTGAATTGCATAGCGCGTCAATCTTTCCTGATACGACCTCAGAGAATTGCTCTAAGTTGCTCGTTGTATCAGTCATTTTTGTACTTTTCAACGTCAATTGCTTAAAATCTTTACTAATTGACTCGTCAGTGGAGATAACAGTATCTCAGATAACAGAACCTCAGTATCTGTATCTGAATTATCTCGAGCTGTACGATAAGTTGAAAAGCTCATGGAATACAATAGATAACTTGTACTTACTGTACAATCTTCGTCATTGATGATTCTTGTCTGTCTTCCAAGTTCCCTCAGGCTACTTGATGAACTTTGTTTCTTCAGGACCCTCAAGTCACTGATTCCTTCCGTTAGAAATCCCGACGCTGCCACCAGAATTGTTATGCGGAAAACGCGGATAAGTTGTTGAGTACGCGAGATTTTCCGGACAACGAAGAATTCGGACTGTTGAATTCTTATTATTGTATTTAAACAGAGATTTCTAATTTAGAATGAATATATATTTAAACAGAAGTTCTTTAAAATACAGACAAGTAAGTTTCTTAAATGTTACGAGCGCAACGGTTCGGTTAGAAGTGAAGATTTTGGGACGCTGTGGGAAGCTTGTCGGAAAGAGGAAAATTGCGGAAGGAGTAGGGATGAGGCCCTAGGATGACGTGGAAAGGAATGCAGTGGGAAAAAGGGCGCTAGGACTAGGCGACGCGCCCGACTTGGTGGCGCCGTTCGGATTTTGAATGCGCTCTATTCATAGTGTTTACAAGACCTTAACCTAAGAAATAAACCTAAGGACTATAAACTAAAAGGGTCTTGAGCGAGGTGACCGCTAGGGCCTTGTGGTATCGTAACAGTACGTCTAACAGAGAAAAATCTAATCGTTCTATCGGGTATTCTCGTCTGATTTCTATTCGGTCACTAATCGGTGATTGTAATCCCGATGCACCGTGGTCTGATTCGCTAAGATCGCTATCCGTACAGAGATGCTTTACAGCTGTCGCGGACAATTTCCTACGTTTACATTCGCTTTCTGGGGTGGTAAATATTAATTTTACGTCGAAAAACGATTCGAGTGATCGACTAAAATGCCGTTTATCTGGCAGGAAATATACTTTTGCGGATTTGCCCTGGTCGGACATACGATCGCTACTTTAACGTTTGTCTTGCGTGCTGAGCTAGGTGTGGATGTTACTCACAGTAGAAGTGTTCGCCACATTCTGCTGGGCTGTCGTTGTTGCTGTCACCTGTTCGCTGGGAGTTGGCTGCCCTATCTCTCGTTCTACGCGCCGTCCGCAGATAAGCTCGGTGAACTGGCTCGTGCCGTAAGCTGAGCTGTCGATAAGGCTCGTCTCCTCCTTGTCGCTCGTCCAGTCGTCTACTTCCTCGTATGAACCTTGGCTGCCGCCTGGTGTTAGATTGCCTGGTCTGCTTCCTCCGTCTCGGTGTAGTTTACACCGTCCTTCACCTTGGCCTTTGCTTCTTCTGGCGATAACTGCCACGTATTTGCAAAAAATTTTTTGCAAAACGATCCCACTCGCTGCCACCAATGTGGTAACCCGCGCTCGTAAGCCGGCTACCGGTTATCTTTGGAAGCGGAAGGAAGGTGGTGTTTGAGGTATAGATCAGGTTCTTCTTGAGTATAAGTATGACTTTTATTAAATAACTGGTTATTGGTGAGGCACAAGTAACCCTCCTAACTCTTTGCTCGCTCTCGATGATCTGTCTATCCGTTTTCTCGCTTCTACGCGTGCCACTCCTTAGCGTTCGGTGCTAAGAAGGGAGAATCGCTGAATTGCATCTTAGGCTCGGGACTCGCGATGTCCAGGCGCTTGGGTGATGCAATGCTTACACATTACTTTTGGGTCGCCTCTTCGGAAGGCGGCCTTGAATATGATACTACTGTGTCGCTTAGGCGACTCGCGGGTACAACACTTTTATTTTTAGACATATGAGATAATTCTTCAAAGGCAGTCATTTAGACTGATTTATAAATTATTTATGTTCTCGAGAGTTGTTCCCTTTTTTAATATTTTTGTGGCTCTTAAAAGAGCCGGTTATTATCATCCTTTTAGTAATCCGTCCAGAAACCATTTCTTTCTATAACTTGTTCCAATCTTCTGGGCACAGAATCACGTAAATTTTGGAAGAACCCAGGATTTCCCCGAAGATTCTCCCAAATGTCCTGCGCGTGTCTTATCAGGGCAGCCTTGGTACGCTCGTTCCTCGCGTCCCACGTGTTAACAATTTTTGCCCAAACATTTTCGATGAGATTGAGGTCAGGCGATTTGACTGGCCAATCGACGAGTGTGATTTCTGGGTTGCGCCGAAACCATTCCTGCACGATATGTGTTGAGATTAATTACTTTTAATTTAGTCTGCTAGTCAATGAAAATTAGGCTTAAGATTATTTCCATATATGAGCGCGCCCTATCGCATGCGCAGTACGTTACCTTTTTTTTAACGAACAAGTAAGCGTTAAAGTTAGTTTAAGAAAGGACAGTCATCAGACAGAATGTAAGAATGTAAGACTGTTCATTACCGTTTTATAATTGCCGTATAACCAAATATATAGAAGTTCGTTTATACAAAACTTCCTTACACAACCTGATTATCCCTAAATACAGTAAGTCCCAACAGGTTATGGGCCCAGTCAGTAATTCAGGTTATGTGAGAGTTTTTTCTTGAAAGTAAAATTAACGAACGCCTGGAAAGTTAACCATCCAAGCATGGATACAGTCAGATCGCAACTAGAAAATCTAACTGAAGACAGTCAAGGCGAAGTAAATTATGAGTCGTGGAGGTTCTAACTGAATCTAACACTGAAAATGAAAGATTTATTTCTAGTAGCGACCGGAAGTGAGTTTAGACCGCATGGGCTAGAGACGGACGTCAATGTTAAGGCTTGGTTGAAAAAGGACATTGAAGCTCAAACACTTATAGGACTAAATGTGAGTGGTAATATAGCCAAGAAAATCTGTAATTGTACGACTGCAAGTTCTATGCTTGAAAAACTAGAAATGTTATACGAAAAAAAGTCAGATATTACCATTGAAAGTTTGCAGAGATCATTTTTTAGCTATAAGTATGATGAAAATAAGTCTGTCATAGAAAATTGTATGCAAATCCAGCAATATTCAGACAAACTAACGGCTGGAGGCGAAGAAATGAAAGAAAGTTGGATTATGTCCAGAATTTTAAACATGCTACTGTCAAAACTACATCACTTCAGAACTTCTTGGGACTGCATGAGTAGTGTAGATAAAAATCTAAATAAACTCTTTGAGTTCTTACGTCTGGAGGAAGACAGATTAAATGAAAGTAAAGGCGAAACTCAAAGTGTTCGAAGCGCTCTGATATCTAAACAAACAAGAAAAGATTCAACTCAGAAAGTTGAATGCCACAAGTGTGGAAGGACAGGTCATATGAAGAAAGATTGTAAAGGTAAGCCATGTGCCAAATATATAGAATACTGTAAGAGAAACTATGGATGCTATATATGTAAGAAAAAGGGTCATTTTGCGAAAGAATGTTGGAGTAATAAAGAGAAGAATGAAAAGACTGATAAAAATGATTCACATAATGATAAAAGCGATCGACGAGCGTTTATAACGATTGGATTATCAGCAGCAAATGTAAGTTATATAAATTCTAAGCAAGATTGTAGTGAACTATGGTATCAAGACTGTGCTGCAACACAGCATATGACATCTCATGTAGAATGGATGAGCGATTATGTGAAACTAGAAGAACCTATAATGGTCGTAATTGGTGATGCAACCAGAATTGGAGGAGTTGGTCTGGGGAATGTGAAGTTAGAAGCCTTTAATGGTAAAGAATGGTGCAAAATTGAATTAAAGAATGTATTGCACACACCAAAGATGCCTTTCAATCTATTCTTTGTTACTACTAGAATATTAGATAAGGGTTATACTCAGACTGCTGATTCAAAAAATTCTATTTTTATGACCAAAGAACAAAGTGATATTGTAGCGATAGCAAATAGAGATGGAAATCTATTTAGAATGAACTTTCGCAGGGATGAGCCAGGCAGTATTAAAAATGAGTCAATATGTGCAGTAAGTTGTCTAGTCAATGTCTCTGTTAAACAGTGGCATGAAAGAATGGCACATCAAAATGTCAAGTATGTCAGAAGTGTATTGGATAAGCAGGGTATTAAATATATAAACGACTGGAATGATTATGTTTGTCAAGGATGTGCGTACGGGAAGCAACATAGAGTTTCTCACCCCAAAAATACCAAAGTGGCCTCGCAACCGCTTGATTTAATACATGTAGACTTGGGTGAAATGGACAGCAGATCTCTAGGAGGAGCCAAGTATTTTCTACTACTAAAAGACGATTTTACACATTATCGGACAGTATACTTTCTTAAAACTAAGGACGAGGCAGCTACTAAACTTGGCATATTCCTTAAGTTAGTTGAAAATCAATTTGGTAAAAAAATTAAAAACTTAAGATCCGATAATGGCATTGAAATTAAAAATTCGGAAACTAAACAATTGTTAGATAATCCAGGAGTGTTTCATAGTAAATCAAATGCATACACGCCAGAGCAAAACGGCAGAGTTGAACGAGAAATGCGCACGATTGTTGAAGCAGCTAGGACTGCAATACATGCAAAAAAGCTAAACGAAAATTTATGGGCTGAAGCAATTAATTATGCAGTTTTTACAATTAACCAGACGGGTACCAGTTCACAAGAAGGAAAAACACCATCTGAACTATGGTTCGGGCGTATGATCGATATAAATAAGTTAAGAACTTTCGGATGCGATTGTTATGTTCTATTGCCAGATCATAAGCGAACGAAGCTGGGTAAGAAGTCGTTAAAGGGTATTTTCGTTGGCTACGACTTGGACTCGCCAAGCTATAGAATCTACATCAACGAGAAAAATGATGTGGTCAGTTCCGAGAATGTAATCTTTGACGAAAAATTCCAATCAAGTCTAAATTATACTGAACTGCAGGTACCATTAAGTCAAAGTGAAGACGTAGATGGATCCCTTGTAGACGAGTCTGTAAATTCAGAGTACGAGTCACTTGAGTCTGAAACGTCATCTGACAGTGAAAATTCGGAAACAACCGAGAATATCGAAGACAAAAATCAAGCCGAGGGAATGAAGCTGCGAAGTCGTCGTGATCTAAAAAGGCCTGGAAAATTTAATGATTATGAAACAGAGTGGACAGATGGAATGGCCAACCTTGCAATGAGTGCGGAAGTAGAAAATATATCTGTATCTGAAGCCTTAAAGGATAAAAATTGGTATGAAGCAATGCACAGCGAATACAAATCCCTGCTTAAAATGAATACATGGAAACTAGTCGATCTACCAGAGAATGTAAGGCCACTGTCCTGTCGATGGGTCTTACGCCAGAAGTCCGACGGTGTCTTGAAGGCTAGACTGGTAGTACGAGGATTTGAACAAGAAAAAGGCATAGATTATTTTGAAACTTTTAGTCCAGTTGCTCGGCATGCATCTATTCGACTTTTACTAAGTCTTGCCGCCTCAAATAAGATGAAACTGATGACATTCGACGTTAAAACAGCCTTTTTACACGGTGAATTGGAAGAAAGCTTATATATGTATCAACCAGAAGGATTTGATGATAATTCAGGACGTGTTTGTCGATTAATTAAAAGTTTATATGGTTTAAAGCAATCGCCTAAAAACTGGAATGAGAAAATTTCAGCGTATTTAAAAAGTCTGGGATTTGAAAGCACTGACGATGATCCGTGTGTTTACTATAATAAGGATAAAAGCGTTATTATCATTCTATTCGTGGATGATGGGATAATTGCAGGAAAAGACGAACGAACACTAATTAAAATTTTAAGGAATGTGAATCAAAAGTTCGAAATTACATTTAACACTGCAGTAAATAATCGTTTGTCGTATTTGGGCATGAATATTGAAGTAAGATCGAACGGCATTTTTGTAAATCAATCTATGAATTCCAAGAAAATTCTTAAACGTTTTGGATGTGAAAACGCAAATTCGGCATCCACTCCGATGGAACGTGGTATGTTAACCGATAAACATAAATTTGTTAATGATCAACCTCTCGAAAAGCTGAACCAGTACCGTGAAGCGATAGGCAGTCTACTTTATTTAGCTACAATAAGTCGTCCAGATATCTGTTTTGCGGTAAACTATCTCAGTCGACAAATGAGTAAACCAATGATAAGTCATTGGAAAATGGTGAAACGTGTCTTCCAATATGTAAGGGGAACAGAAAGTTATGGAATCTTCTTTAACACGTTGAATGCCACGCCCATTTTACAGGAATTGTCCGTGGCGCCACAATGAATTTTCTATTATGCGATACATATGAGCGCGCCGGTCACCGGTGGCCCCCATGGCGTCACTGCCAAGTTCAGTGCCGGTCACCGGTGACCCCCGTGGCATTCAACGTGTTAATGGAGATGACAAGCTCATAGCTTATACAGACTCGGATTATGGAGGAGATTCAGTAACCCGTCAGTCAACAAGCGGAGTATGTATTTTGAGAGGAGGTCCTATTGTGTGGTATACACAAAAACAACGTCATGTAGCGAATTCTACGGCCGAAGCTGAATATAGAGCAGCAGTGTCTTCCATCGATGATATCTGCTGGATAAGACGATTGGGAAGCGAGTTAGGTCTTCCCAACTTAGGCAAACCTACTATTCTATATGTTGACAACAGATCCGCTATCTGTATGTTACAAAGTACTCACGAAGGGAAAATTACAAAAGGAAAGAAGCATATAGATATTCCACGAAAATTTATTCAAGAACATTTAGAATCAACTATAACTTTAAAACATCTAAGGAGTGCCGAACAAATAGCGGACATTTTAACAAAACCGTTATCTTGCACAATTTTTAAATATTTACGTAGTAAAGTAATTAAGGAGGAGTGTTGAGATTAATTACTTTTTATTTAGTCTGTTAGTCAATGAAAATTAGGCTTAAGATTATTTCTATATATGAGCGCGTACGTTACCTTTTTTTTAACGAACAAGTAACCGTTAAAGTTAGTTTAAGAAAGGACAGTCATCAGACAGAATGTAAGAATGTAAGACTGTTCATTACCGTTTTATAATTGCCGTATAACCAAATATATAGAAGTTCGTTTATACAAAACTTCCTTACACAACCTGATTATCCCTAAATACAGTAAGTCCCAACAATATGTGAGGTATGGACAGCGCTGTTGTCCTGAACCAGCCGAATTACCGGCACATGTTCCGCGGGATATATCAATCTTACGCTGGGCAATAAAACTTGCTCAAGTAGATTGATATATTCCGCGGAATTCATGTGGGCCGATACTTCGACCAGTTCGCCTGGACAATGAGCGCTGATCCACCCCCACATACCGCAGGTTATTCTTCCACTCCTTTCTACCTGTGCCACGTGCCTTGGCTCCAGAGACTCATTTGCTCGCCTCCACACTCTTAAATATCGGCTATCCGACGAGCAAAAGACCTTCTCATCCGTCCATATCGTAGCATCCCATTCTTCGTCTGTCGTCGTCAGCTCATTTAAGGCGAATCCTACACGTGCTTGTCGATGGTTCTCCGTCAGCCTTATTATCTTCGACACTCGTCGACAATGCATTCCGGCCTCGTGCAACCGCCGCCACGAAGTGTCCTCCGACATTTCCAACCCTAGCGCATTCAAGGATTCCACCGCTGGACGGAAGGGATTTGCTCTTACATTTTCCACGAGCGCGCGATTCTCCTCGGGTAGCGTTATCCAGGGCCGTCTATTATCTTTTCGTGTGTCTTCCAAGGCATCGTCACCACCATCTTCCTACCGTGCTATCCACCGTCTTACGGTGGTCTCGCTACAATTAGTCAATTCCATGATCTCTTCGACTGTCTTGCCAGCCTGCGCTAGACCTGCTATACGCCCACGCGTGGAAACGTTTATCACATGTGCCATTATAAGTTGTTGTTCGTCGAAAGCTATAAACGACACTGAATTGTCTTAATCGTTTATCGAACAAATCGAGAGATTGAGTATTGTTTTGTTCTATGAAGAAATCGACAGATTGCTTATACAGTATCGATAAGAGTATACTTGAAAATGAAGCTAAATAAAAGCTTGTAAATTTGTTTAAAAGAACGACTGAACCTGTCTGTTTTAGAGACAATTTCGGACTCAATTATTATCCATATTTATTGCACGAAAATACTAGAATTTTTAGTATATTTTGTCCTTTCTCAATAAAAAGAATAAATTAAGATCAATTCTTTTACTAGCGATCGTCCGTCGCTTCTTCGCCAAGCGCCTGACGCTAGGCAAACGTGGCATATTCGCGATTTCAATGACGTCATTAATACAAACAAGCAGATAGCGATGGACGCATGGATAGGTAACTAACGAGAGCGCCACCAGTCGCCCGATACGCTTTCCGTAACGTGCTGATACGGCGGGGAGCGAGAGCAGCGGACGTGTGGAGAGGGAAAGCCGGGTGACTGGAGAGGGTACCCCCACCAATCGCCATTAATGCGGTTCTGTGTACATCCTAAATCCCGGTAATATAAGGCGTAGGTTAAGTGTATGTGTGAGCGGTGTATATGAGCGAGAGTGTGCGTGTGTGAGGGGAGCGAGAGCGACGACGAGTTCGCCGGCGTATCATAACAAACACGGGCGCGATCAGCTGTTCGAGAGCGACTGCCGATCGACACAAAAAAGACAAGAAGGCTTTAAATAAACGCAAAGTAATAGAAATTTCGCGTGATTCGTTTTATTATTTTCCCACTTTCCTCTGCCAGTCCCGAAAGGACTGAACGAGTCCGAAAAGTAACGTAAGCTTACGAAAGGTCAGAAAAGCGATACGTTACATTATACATATATATCTAAACTTATTAATACAATTTATATATTTACTATTCTAGGCAGGTGAACTTATTTGAGATAAAGAAATTGTATTAGTCAGTTATTTGGCAGCAGTTACATTATGGTTTGTACAAGATAAATTTACACATTTTACTTAAATTTCAAAGACATTAATTATAGAAAAAGTTGAAGAATCAGTAGATAGAATTAAAATTAAAATGTATTTCTCATTTTAGATGATGGATTCTATAGAATATTTCTACGCTACAAAAAGTTATTCAATCAAAGAGTAGGAAACAATGTCAAGACTACATACAGAAATCTTCTATCTTTTTAAAAGTTCTTTAGGTACACATAGAAATTCCAAACGATAATACATGTATATAGAACCTATTCTGCACATGTGTGAGAGTAGCCAGGTAACAAATCTGTTTTAATAATGTCCTATGTGTTTTAAATCTTGAAATAATTTCAATTATAATCCATAAATTCTCTAATTGTTATGATAGTCTAGCTTTGTTATGGAATTTCTTATATTTGCAATTGAAGAGCATATATCTACATTTATTAATGAAATGTTTATATTTACTTTTCTAGGCACGAGGAATTAGATTTGAGATAAAGAAATTATACTAAACAAGTTGTATGAAGTATCAACGACATTAAGTATAGAAAAAGTTGAAGAATCAGAGAAAGTAAGTAAGAAAAAAATCAGAGAATAAAAGAAAAGTAGAAAGAATTAAAATTAGAATATACTATTTCTCATTTCAGATGATGGAAAATTAGTAGATCACTACGGTGGAGATGCAACTGCATGGAGACGAACACTTGGACAAGTAAAATCTGAAGGCATACAAATATTGCAAATGTAAAATTGAAGTTTTTCTTAATCCTAAGTTTACAGTGATGTTCATTTAGTTTAATATAAACATATAAGTCAAATATACACGAAACTTTACTATAATATTTGTAAACTATTAATTAATAAAGAACACACGCACATATGTTCATTGTCATATATTATAATAAACCTTACCATATTCTATAGTATTTTCAATACCTTTCGCATCCATTTCAAATACTTTAATCATTAATATATCTATATATAATGCTACGTATAGTTTTTTATTTAAATTACACCTTAAATATAATATTAAAAGAAACTTACCGTATTTTTTCGTATTTTTCTTACTACGAAAAGTACATTTTACGCCCGCGATAATAAATCTCGGGACGGCACAGGAGTAAGAGGCGTCTTTCGCTAGAACCAATCACCGTTCTTTGTCCGGCGAGACGCTTAGCGTGTGTGATCGTTTCGACCAATAGTGCGCTAGAGTCGAAAATGTGTGTGAATTCTGACCAATTGAAGTAAAAGTAAACGATTGAAGTAAATATAGTATAGAAATTATAACTAATTTGCGGGTACATGGCATTAATAATTTAATTGGAACATGTTCCCATCTTCTGTCTTTTAGGCATGTATAGAACAAAATGTAATCTAAACATACTAATAGGACAAGTTAAAAATGTGACTAGGTAAACACCCTATTGTGAGCCGATATTTCATGTGACAATTCCTTAATATTGCATTTTGTCTATCGAAAGCTTCAATCTACCAAAAACAGCTTCGCTGTAAAAAACCTTCGCCAAGTATATGCACGAGTTTTATAGGGTAGATTAGAATATAGGGTAGAATAGAATATGTATCCATACAAAAACAATTTAAGATCACTTAATGTTGCCAAGCTCCTTGTCGGTTGAATATTATTTATAACAGACCGTGCACAAGTTACATGTAACGATAGAAAGCTATTATAAAAGTTAAGAAAATCTGTACGAAAAATACTTGGCGCAAGAAATTTGTTTTATTAATAATTACTGTCCAATAGAGATGGGCGATACACCCTTATTGTATCGATACAGCGTATCGATATGTATCAAAAGACTGTGTATCGATACACCTAAAATATCGGAACAGATGTATCGATAGAATCAGTATCAAATGATTTTGTTGTAAAGGCCGGGTTGCTCCACCCTCCCTGTAAAGTTATTCGGTCCGTAAATATCGGTATGTAGCTTTTAGGCCGGGTTTATTGAACTTCTTGGTAAAGTTATCAGGCTGGTAAATATCCTAACGTGGCATTTAATTGGCCAATGACTAGGGAACTAAGCATTTATTCCTCCCGTAGCTTTACGAGGAAGTTGAAACAACACAGCCTAAGTATTAAAAAAGGTAAAACATATTAAAAAATATATAAAAAATAGATAGGTATAAAAATGTAGAATTTAAATTTAAAAGAAATCAAAAGGATAGCATTTATAATAAAAACAATTCAAATTACAATATTTCTTTTATTATAAAAATTTTGGGTTTACAATAGTCTATTCCTAAATCCCCTAGTCCTCAAATGGCAACGAATTTAAAAATAATAGCTGCTGCAGATGTAAACAGCTGAGTCTGTTTCTTTTGTCGGTCATTATATTTCCTGCTCTGGAAAAGAGACGTTCAGATGGTACCGAAGTTGCAGAAACTATTAGATATCGTTTTGCTATTTTCGATAACGTGGATTGCATTTGCAGGTTCCAAAAGTCAATGGGATCAGTTGTCATGTCTACAACGTCTTGATGTAAATAATATCTAAGATCTTCAGGGATGTCATTATTGTCACGGTTTAGAGATTTTCTGGTCTTACTTGAATTGGTGATCGTTTCGTGAAATGACCAAAAGCTTTGTGTTTTATCAGAGTCCTCATTTTGACAAGTCTTCTCCTCTGCCAAGTTAACATTACTCTCTTGTTCTTGTCAAGAATTTAATATTCTTGCCAATTTTCCTATTACATGCGAACAAGCTACAGGATTTTCAAAATGAAGCTTCTTAAAACGAGGATCCATTATTGTTGCAGTAGATAATAATGTTATATCTTCGATTTTTTCAAATCTTTTTTTAAATTCGTCGCATAAACGCTTCTTTAGGTGGACACCTGTCGCAGTACAGACTGATGAACTGTTTAACTTGTTTTTAATGGTCCTTACTACCGGAATGGTTTTGCTCCCAGTAAAATATTTTTCTTTGGAGATGATTTGAGTAGCCTCATAGAACGGTTGCAATAACTGAATAAATTCTTTAATAACTTTTAATTCCGAGGATAATAACATTTCCGGCCCATTATCTGATTGCAATAAAATTACTGATATTTTGTCTGATAATTCCAGAAATCTACATAGCATTTCATAGTAGGAATTCCATCGGGTTTCGCAACATTGAATAAGTTTTAAACTTGATACGTCTCTAAGACTATCGGCGGCATTTACAGACTTTTTAAAATATGTCACTATTTTCTTAATTTTAGTAATTAAAACACTAACCATTTGATCATCCTAAATAATTTTGGAGGGCACCAAGTTTAATAAATGCGCAAAACATGGTAGCCACTTATCTGGTCCAAATGCTTCTATTCTAGCTTTTTTAATATTTGCTGCACTATCACTAACTACAGCTACGATACTATCTGATTTAATATTCTACTTTGTTGTAAATTCCAATAATTTGAAACTTAAATATTCTGCTGTGTGATTTTCTGATAATTCTTCAACTCCAATTGTAATGTTCTGTAGCTAATGATTAGATAAGTAATGAGCCGTCAAGTCAATAAAACTTTTTGTATTAGTTGGATCCGTCCAAACATCGGTAGTCAAACATATATCAGAAACTTTGGAAAGTTCCTCTTTCACTTTTTCAGATATGGCATCATACCTCTCTTCCATTAGCTTCGTTATTGTATTTCGCGAGGGTACTTGATACAACGGCGATGCTTTACGCATAAGGACTAAAAATCCATCACTTTCTACCAGATTGAATGGTAAATTATTTGTTGCAATAAAATACAATATTGAATTTGTAATTTCCTTGGCTTTGACTTCTCCAACTATAAAAAATATAAAATGAAAAGAATAAAATAATCATAATGAGTTATATTTAAAATTTGTATTTAAATTGAAATGTTATTATTTTTTTAAATTATTATATTTCTCTTTATTTATAAAAAAAAATAGAAACTGTAACATATAAAATAGGTCATTTAACATTTTTTTAATGTAAACCATTATAAATGACATAGATGAGACGTACTTGCTTAAGACTGTATTTTGTAAAATCATTGTGATAATTGGAAATGGAAAAAAAGAAGATTGAATAATTTATTAGTTTTAAATGTTGAATTAATTTTTATACACATTTTGAATTACCTTGGAAAGATCTTTGACTGTCAAAAGCTGCATAAAGTTTTATTTGTTTATTTGTATGTCAGAGAGTGTTAGTTAGAAAGTTCGCTCTGAGTTTCGAAACGTTTTCTGATTGGCTGCCGGCGCCTACCAATGAGGGAGAAGTTAGAAGACCGGAGAGGAGCGCTCTGGTGGTCAGGAGCTGAGAGCGGTCGCGGGGGTTTTGAACGGAAGGGTTACTGGGGAACACGTTGCCTAAACAGAAGGGATGTTTATTTTAAAAAAGAAGAAACGAAAAAGAGCAGAATCTTGAAGACCATCGACAAGAACGGACGAATTTATAAACGTGTATATTTTCTTGAACTTTCGGTCATCTGATTTGGGTACAGGACGTTTAGCCGCCGCCGTTTAGCCACCAGCCGTTTAGCCGCCAGTCGTTTAGCCGCCAGCCGTTTAGCCGACGGGACGTTTAGCCGCCAGCCGTTTAGCCGACGGGACGTTTAGCCGCCGCCGTTTAGCCGCCAGAACGTTTCGCCGCCGAGACGTTCCTCTTTTCAGTAACTTACGTAATAACAAAACAATCATTTCCTTTGGTTTTTAAATATTTTTAATTGTGTTTCGTTATAAATATATATACATAATACATATATATATATATATTGTAACAAAACGCTTTTCTTACCCCTTTTACGCTTGTTACTTTTCGACTCGTTCGGTCTGATGACAGACTAGCAGTGGGAAAGATAAGGAAAATATTGAAATAATCTACGCTCGAGTCTAAGGATTTTCTTTATTTTCGATCTCTATCGTGACGTAATGTTCTTGTCCTCGCTCAGCTGATCGCTTTTTCCCTGCTTATTTCTAGGTTTCGACGCGCTCGTCGATGCTACTCGCTCTACAATCACGCTCTCACACATACTTAAAATACGGCTAACAAGACGGTTAACAATACGGCTGTAAGACTATTGGAGATCAAGGTATAAGAAATTAGACTAAACACGCTTACTTTGGGAGACGTGGTGACGTAATTTTGCGACAATAGGTCGACGTTGTTGTCGTTCGCTCTCTTTCTATCGCTTGCTGTCCCGGTATGCTCTCTCCCTCTCGTTCTTACTCTCGTCGCGCAGCTTGGGAATCTGGTGATGATTTACTCTCACTTCGAAAACGTCTCGATGCTCGAAATTTCAAAGATCGAATGTCTCACTCGTAATAACCGATTTAAAGGATTGGAAATGCTTGCTACTCGCTCTTGAACTCTATCGCTTCTAATCTCCCTTCTTGTCCTCGGCCTTCCTTTTAATCGTCTTTTTCCCACCTGGTTTCCCATCGCGTGATTCCCTTTGCCTAATTTAATTGGATCGCCTCTTCTAGTTTTCGTGGGTCGTTGGCCGCTCGTTGCCCGCTTTGATTTTCGCGAACCTTCGACGTTCCTCGTGCGTCCGCGAAATCCCTTTTTTCTACCCAGGTTGGTGTTCTGCCTGTTCCCATCCTTTTCTCTTAACGCTCGGTTTTTTAGGTGTTTGTCACTTTCGCTATTTCTAAATATAGAATTCTGCGCGCTTTTTTATCGTTTTTTGGTGCTACCGCGACGTTATGCTTACGTTTACCTTTTTCTCGTTTTCCTACGACTAACTTTATTTTATCCTTACCTTATTCTAATAATTAATCTGACCTTATCCTATTACGTCACAATATATATATATATATATATATATATATATATATATATATATATAAACATACAAAATATATACAAAACTTGACAATCAAGGATTACCAAGGCACTCTCTCATTCACATCTCACATTCATTCAATCCACACTCGTTCCATTAATTACAATAGTATGACGACACCTAGACGTAAATACAGGAAAGAAAAATATATACATTAGTAAGATGAAGGTGAAGTCAGGCACACTCGCGTTTACAAACACACCACGAACTATGTTGTGCAATCACAAGCACTCATAGTCTCACTCAACCAATTGAAAGGTTTCGCCTTCGCGCAGGCGCATTCACACTCGAGTACACGTGCATACATAGGACCCATTCTACAATGAATATGAATAATATACGCGTCACCGCGCGTCACATGGGGGGTCCGCTCAGGCCTATATTTCGCCATTTATCCAATCACGTGTCGCGTCGCCTCACGATGAAATTGCACCACTCAGTAAAGAGTGATGCAACTCACGCTTGAACGACGCGACAGTGCGCGCTTCGCGAATCTGCAACGGAATCAAATTTCAAAATTTTGCGCCCTGCAACGCGAGAGAGTGAGAAAGTGTTGCAGTGCGATGAAGAGGTGTGTTAAACACTACACGCGGACGCGAACGCGGAGAGGACCTCACATCTAAGTCCGATCTTCGCTCGAACAAAGCCTGGAGAGATTCCGGCATGGCGCCTCGATGCACACCGAGCATGAAGACGCCGAGGAAATACAGCCGCCTTTGACGGACCTTCAACCATCTGAGATGTTCGAAGTACGGCGTGATGTGTGCACATCACGTCGCACGTCAAAAACGAAGCGGACGCACACATTCAAGGCCCGTTGCAGCCGGATCTCATCGACGGCTTGCATGTCGACGAGCACGAGGCAGCAATAGTCGAAGTGAGGAAATGCAAGGCTTTGGATGAGTCTCGCCTTTAACGGCAGGGGGAGCGTGCGCCGGTTTTTACTAAGCGATGCAAGCATCGCGTAAATTTTCCGACACACGCTCGTGACGTGCTCGTGCCACCCCAGATTACTCTGAAGATGGACACCGAGCGACTTCACCACTGTCGAGAAAGGAATAGACGTATCCGCAACTCTTATCGGAGGTAGGGAATCTTTATCTATAATATTCAAAGCGCGAGAGGATCCTAAAAGCATACATTGCGTCTTCCCAGGGTTCAAGAGGAGGCCGTTTTCCCTCGTCCATGCCACCACGCGTGCAATGTCGCGATTAATCCCACAGATTCCCTCCTCAAGCCCATGAAAGGCAACGTGGAGGTACAACTGGAGATCATCAGCGTACTTGAGGAGCCTGGAGAGGGGAACGACATCATTGAGGTCCCATAGGAAGAGAGAAAATAAAAACGGTCCCAGTACAGAGCCCTGTGGCACACCGGAGAAAACATGCTCCCACGAGGAAAGTTTACCGTACACCCTCATCGCTTGATACCTCTCAGTGAGGTATGACCAGAACCACTGCAAAACTGGAGTGGAGAAATTCAATCTCTTGAGTTTCTCCATCAGCTTGCAGTGGTCGACCGTATCGAAGGCCTTTGAAAAGTCGAAGCAGACGAGGATGGTTATCTTACGTTCATCCACTGCCCGTCTGACGTCTTCAGTGAGGGTAAGCAAGGCAGTCTGGGTGGACCGACCCTTGACGAACCCATGTTGGAAGGGGTCCTGAAGTCCACGACTACGGAGGAAGTCCTGAACGTCACGCAGGACCACCTACTCAAGTACCTTAGACAGTTCAGGAAGGAGTGAGATAGGACGCAGGTGAGAAGATTCAGTAGGAGAGTTAGTCTTCGGTATGGGAGTGATGTAGCAGTGTTTCCACAAGCGTGGAAAGGTAGAAGAAAGAAGAGAGGCATTGAATATACGGAGAAGTACAGTGATGAGTGAAGGAGTGCAGAGCGAAATGAATGAGGACGGAAGACCATCCGGAAGAATAGTCATAGAGGAGCGAAAGGTTAGAAGAGGATATAGTGAGGAAGGAGTGACATGAGAGAAATAGAATTTCTCGTCATTCTAAGGTGAAGAGGTAGAGAGAAAGTTTGGTGGAGAAGGAGGAGTTTGCGCATGCGCAGAGAGAAAGCAGTTGAGAAGAGAAGGAGTGAGGTTAGGAGGAAGTGACTGAGGACGTTTTGGAGTAGGAGTTATGTGGAACCGTCTAAGATCACGCCAGAGCGTAGCCGGGCAGTGGAGGTTTGAAAAATGCTGGAGGAGGAACAACGAGCGTCCCTCCTCGATAATGATTTTGAGACGGTTGCGGAGAGCTTTGTACTGACTTAAAGCTATTTGACTCCTGGTCCTCAGGTAAGAGCGACGGTATGAATTTCTCAGTTTCATTAATTTCCTCACTTCTGGAGTGATCCATGGAGCGGATAGGCGCCTTGCGTTGACAGCTCGCAAAGGCGCCATTCTATCCAAAACATTAAGGAGCTCGCCGGAGAAAGTGCTACCCAATCCGTCCACGTCATCCCCAGATAAGCCCAGGACCATGGAGGCTAGGTTCTCCAGAGATGAGTGCAATGCGGAGGGATTGACAGAGTGCAAGTTCCGGGAGACAACACTACGCCTTCTCCATGAATCACTTGCGTCGTAAACAATCGAGATGAGGTCGTGCCCAGAAAGGAAAGGCTCATTCGACTATCCAGAGGACACAACACGTCCTTCATCTCCTACGAGGCAGAGGTCAATTCTGGTGGAGGAGGTTGGTGTATGGTGTGTGTCACCGTGCTCTACAAGATGCAGATTTAACTGAGCTATAAGTGCTCTTAGGTAGATGGAATCAGGTGAGTCGCAGTTAACGTTAATATTCCAGTCACCAAGAATTAACCTCTGCTCGTATCCACAGGAATGATCAGCGAGGATCGGCTCAAAGGTGGTGAGGGGAGCATGCGGCGGACGGTAAACCACTCTAACGAAGACTCGAGTCGACGGAGGGATAATGACTTCGACAAAAAGGAATTCCACCTCGACACCGCACTGCAACAAAGAAGAAGATGTGATTATTCGAGATAAGAATCGGTCCTGGACGAAGAGGCATACACCTCCGCCAGGCCTACCCAGGCGATCGCTGCAGTGCAAGGTATAACCCTCTAGAGCGCATAGGTCGGACCGATAGCCCGGGCCCAGCCACGACTCAGAGACGGCAATCAGATTTTCATGAACTGTATTAGTGAAGTGATGTTTGAAAAGAGAAAAAGTGAGCAGGAAGAAGCCAGCATTTAAATGACAGGCTCGTATGAGCTTGTGATGGACACATACATTTAGATTTTGTTATGAAACGTAAAGATCCAAAAGGGTTTTTGGATATCTCGAATAGTTTCGGAGAAAATCGTCCGTAACACTTTTTGCTCGATCGAGAGCATAAGGAACTCCCTGCGGTCGTGCCTAAAAACTAGAAGACAGCTAAATTTAGAACGTTAGAAGCGACAAACACCAAAAAAACATGAGAAGAGACAAAAACGGGAAGCCACGGGGAAACGAGATCACGCGGAATCAAGGAGGTGGGGGGTAAACGCTTATAAGACCGGTAACCAAAACTCTCGATCTCGAGAATTTTCTCACCCTTTTTCTAGTGTCTTAGTGTTGCGTCAGGAATTTATATTTCAGAGTGAAGCAAAGAGAGCGTTCGCTTTTAAAAACTTCTCGCGTTGGAAAGTGCTGGTTTTCTGGAGAGAGAGAGAGACTGACTGACTGACTGACTGACTTTATTAGTCCTGGGGACAGGCCCCGTCAGGACACATACAGAAATGCATACATGTGTATATATAAAGACTGAAAGAACATAAGAAAGAGAAAATACATGAAGTTTAGGAATATATAGAATAAGATAAGATAAAATAAAGTAGAGTAAAGTAAAATATAAAATAATATATACAGGGTGTCCCGTTTCAACACTCCAAGCGGGAAACGGCAGATAGAATGGACCAATCTAAACAGAAATATCGAAAAATATTTAGATAAATTCGGTCTAGTTAACGAGTTATTAATTAACAACGATCGGCCATTCACGGAGAGCCATAAGCTATCGACGGCTTGGGACGTCCCCTTCAATCTCGGTAGTATGTAACGGAGGAAGCAATGGGAGATGTAATCAACAACAAATAGTAACGCGCAGCGGCACGTAATGCCGTCTATCACTGTTTACTGTGAGTACCTCTCTTTCTTTTTCTTACCCAATAGCATCATATCATTTATTTCATGCGTGCGAGAGAGAAATAGTGTAAGAAAGAGAGAAAGAGAGTCAGCGCGAGCATTCAGCGTAAGGTAGTGTCGTAGAAAGAGAGTCGGAGAGAAAGAAATAGAGAAAGAGAGAGCGAAGGTCAGTGCGCGAGCCTCTTGCGTACGGAAGTGTCGCACGGCGAGAAAGAAAGAGAAAGAAAGAGCTGTAGCGCGCGTCGATCCGCCCGTCACTGTTTACAGTGAGTAGCTCTTTCTCTCTCTTTCTTTCTCGCCGTGCGACACCTCCGTACGCAGGAGGCTCGCGCTGACTCTCTTTTTCTCTTTCTTACACTATTTCTCCCTCGCACGCATGAAATAAATGATATGATGCTATTGGGTAAGACAAAGAAAGAGAGGTACTCACAGTAAACAGTGATAGACGGCATTACGTGTCGCTGCGCGTTATTATTTGTTGTTGATTACTCCTCCCATTGCTTCCTCCGTTACATGCTACCGAGATTGAAGGGGACGTCCCAAGCCGTCGATAGCTTCTGGCTCTCCGTGAATGGCCGATCGTTGTTAATTAATAACTCGTTAACTTGACCGAATTTACCTAAATATTTTTCGATATTTCTGTTTAGATTGGTCCAGTCTATCTGCCGTTTTCCGCTTTGAGTGTTGAAACGGGACACCCTGTATATTCATTCTAAATTAGAAATCTTTGTTTAAATACATTAATAAGAATTCAACAGTCCGAATTCTTCGTTGTCCGGAAAATCTCGAGTATTCAACAACTTATCCGCGTTTTCCGCATAACAGATCGACGATTGGAGATCGACAACGTGAGGCGAGGGCGAAACAGAGAAGGAGAGCTAGGCAGCGGGCGAACATAATCGATGCGAAATGGAAAGAATCAGTTACAACGTCTTCCCAGATGTATGTTTACGTTTCTTTTGCATACCCGGAATTCCTGTAGGTTAAGCAGTAGTCTAAGCGTGTGTGTGAGCGCGCGCATAAGTAAGGGGTGTGTTTGTGTGTGTGGCGAGCGCGGCGAAAAAGAGCTAGGCGAGCGAACGACAACACTAGCGATCAGCTGTACGAAAGTGTTGACCTAGTGTCAACTCGGCTCGAAAAACCACGGAAGCTAATAAAAGAAAATTAAAGGGATTCTTAGTTTGAGTTCTTTCGAAATTATCCTTAATTTCCCACTGCCAGTCCTGAAAAGGAAAGGACCCGACGAGGAGGTAACGGAGTAAACAAAGGTTGAGAAAGGCTTAACGTTACAATATATTATATATACAGAGTGTGTTCGACCATATAGTCGTGAGCAAAATTACGTGTAGCCAGAACGAAATTGAGCCGAAATAAGTCATAAAAGGTGACATAAGCCAGGATAGTTATCGAGTTATTAATTAAAAAAGATAGGGCAAATCACGACGCGCGGAAGCAGTAAGCGGCGCGCCGCGGCCATGCAAATCTGGCGGCGCGAGGCGAGTGGCGAGCGGGCGCACAGTGGTCCCAAATCGATTCTAGTCGGCCAAAAATCCATAACTTTGCGACAAAAAATCGCAGAGACCTCGGCGATACGGCGTTGTTTTCGCCTCGAAAAGCCCTTTCAAACCAGCCCTCACTCAATCTCATATGCCATTTTATATTTGTTGGCCTGCGGGGGGGGGGGGATTGATGCTTTTTAGGTTATATAGTAGATTGATTTATCTCATTTTATCCCTATAAATTTCAATCCATTCGAACAAAAGCAACTCAAACAATTAATCCAAATTGTAACGTAACGCTAGATATAATAGTTAAAATAATTAGAATTAAAAAGATAGGCTTAGGAATAGCAGTAGGCAAACGAGAAAATAGAATAATTCGGAACAATAGATTGTAGGCAATATAAGAAATGGGACGAAATCTAAATTTAGAATTCAGAAAGCCGTAAACACGTAAGAAACGTAAGAAGAAATAAAGACGGGAAGGCACGAGGAAGCCCGATCGGAGATGACTCGTGCCGAAGACGATCGGCAAACTCAGGGCCAAGTTAGGCCAGCGGCGCGCGACGAAAGGGACACGGGGGGGGACCCAATTAGCGCATAGAAATCGAATCCCGCGAGATGAGAAAAGGGTGGGGAAAGTCCTTTATAAGCCGAAGAACCAAATATCTCGAGACCGAGAATTTTCTCTGAGTATTAAAAAGCAAAACGTGTGGTATAGAAATCTTTAACTTGAAGTGTATAGAAGACGGTGTTCGATTTAAAATCATTTATACGCGTGTCTGCGCCAGAGCAATCAAAAGTGAGGTAGCGGGTAATCCGATTAGGAGACAAAAGCGGGACATCGTTACAACATCCCCACAGATAAGTGTAAACATTTCTTGGGTACATCCTCAAATCCCGGTAGTATAAGGCATAGGGTAAGTGTATGTGTGAGCCGCGTATCAGAGCGAGTGTGTGTGCGTGTGTGTGGAGCGAGAGCGACGACGAGTTCGCCGGCATACCAAAACATCACGAGCGCGATCAGCTGTTCACGAGCGACTGCCGATCGACATAAACACAAACGAAAGCTTTGAATAAACGTAATTTAATATAATTTTCACGGGAATCATTTTATTCTTTTTCCACTTTCCTCTGCCAGCCCCAAAAGGACCGAACGAGTCCTAAAAGTATCGTCAGCTTAAAAAGGTAAGAAAGGCGATACGTTACAAAATATATAGCGATTATTAGTTATTGTGTAGACTAATAAAATTTGTTTTCCTTAAATTTATCAACATGTAAGCCTCCAAATTACCACTGATATCATTCTTAAATTAATTCACACTCACTTGTCAGAAGAATTTAGTTTGTAAATTGTCTACAAACACTTTATCTAATGCAACATAGTCGACATATCATGTCGCAGAAAAAAACTTGTATCGACATCTGCGATGAGACTTCTCCTACATAAGGTGAATACTCTTAGGAACAAATATGCAAAACGAGAAGGCGCGATTCCCAGCGATTTTCAAGATACAACAGATTTTGTATCATTACGTGTGGCGTAAATGCTACACGTTTACGGCTGCCTGGATCTGTCCATAAAACACCACGTGTAGTGACAGAAAATCTATTACATACTACTGTATAATATATGGTATACTGTATACTGTATAATATATATAGTCTTTGAAATATATTCAACTTATATAATAAATATAATATATAAATATAATATAATATATATTATATTTTTTGTTGCTTTCTCTTTTTATTCTAAATATTTTAACAGTTTTGTCCCATTTATCAAAATTTAGTTTTCATCGTTATTTTCATTATCATCATTATCAGGCTCATTTTCTGTAATGATATCGGGTTGTTTTGGTAGGTTTAAAACCTCAGCAGAAACAGCGCCACGTTTTTTGGGACGAATTCGTCTAAGAGAAGTAATATAAGGATCAGACGAAACAAGCAATCTTTTAAATAGATCTTCATTTGTGGCTACTCGCGAACATTTTCTCGTGTGATGCTCTCGGAAGTATCGACAATCCTTATTTCTTGCTTCTTGAGCTTTTTCAGATAAGAGTCCAAGTAGAAGCATGGCTGTCGATACAATCATCTCGCCATGATCTAATAATTTTTGTACAGTTGGGGGCATTGGGTACCAACTATAAACCTTCCTGTACAAGTCTGCAGTTTCCTTGCAATATTCACCGAATTTAATGAAATCGAATATTGTCGGTATACATAAAAAATTATTTCACTCTTTTTAGCGCTTTTTTCGAAGTCGGTTTCTATTTTTTTTGTTAAAAATTTTTTTTTAGGGATTCATTTCATTATCACTCCGATAATGTATAAATACATAGATAAACAGAATGTTTAACGCAACATCGCCGATAGTGACTACATTGGTCATGGCTGTCCACGGTGCGATCAGCTCTTATGTTTCAAACACTTTTTCGAAGAATTTCATTATCACTCCGATAATGTGTAAATATATACATAATAAGAATATACAATATAATATAAAATATTTATGGACATAAAAACACACATTATGTGTATATACACGGCATCGTATAATATACACCATATAAACATTATATGAAAAAAAAATTTTTTTTAATGTTATTTTAAGTGTTTTGTAAACTAGACAACGTAACTAGAGTAGGTATATATATAAATTGCATATATATACGCATTTTACATAATAAAATATATGTTATAAAAAATTGAAAACTTTTTGAAAATTTTTTTCACCGCAGTCTGACAGATCTTTAAAAACCATGCAAGGTTTACATTTAAAGTTTTTTTCTATCTCTTATAGTTTGGCAGTTATATTGAAAAAACGAAAAATTCCGAAAACTTTGAGGGGTGATTCCACCCCCTTAAAGTGAATTTCCGCAGAAAAAAAATTGCTCCTTGCACTACTCGATGAACTCTACATACCCACAAAGTTTCATTAAATTCTGAATTTTCGGGTTGGAGTAGTTCCCTTGTTAGAAGTGTTTACCAAAAAATTGAGCAAAGATGGAATAAATTCGGCCATAATCGAGAGCGGTTTCTTTCTTTTAATACTACATGGCTTCAAACAAATATTTGTTTTGCGAATATCGTGATCGAAACTCTAGCAAGTACTCACCAAGGTGTACGCGTAAGGCCTCGAAAAGATTTTAAATTTTGTAGTGAAAAAACGAAAAAACGTAAAATAAAGAATTTCCTTGAATCGACGAGCCAAGAAGAATTGTTGATGGCCAGTGAAATGCAATTGCGCAAATCTGGGAAGAGAGATTCTGCTTGTCTTGTCAGAGAGCTGTCTGAAGCATCACCGAAAAGAGGTACGTCAATAAAAAAGGCACGTAATTTATTTGCTGAAAAGCCAAAACAGCTATCATCTAATCAAGCGTTAGCGTTAATGGTTGATGCCAAACTATCAACTAACCAGTACAACGTCATACGTCAGCAGGCTAAAAGTATGAATTCTACGTTGTACCCACCCTATTACAAAGTTAAAGCAGCAAAGCAGTTATGCTATCCTTCTGAAATTTTGGTCACAGAAATTTCGGTTGAAATAAGACTTCAGTCGATTCTCGATCACACTGTGACACGATTGTGCGAAGCTCAAAAAGAAGTCTTGCAGACTTGCATTAATCAATATAATAGTCTACATATAATTATAAAGTGGGGCTGTGATGGTGCAGAACAAAAAAGATACCGGCAAAAATTTTCAGAAACAAATTATACGGATAAAAATTTATTTAGTATTTCCTTTGTTGAGGATGCAGGGATTGAGATTGAGGATAGTTTATACACTCGATGAACAATTTATTGCTTGCAACTATACAAACGCTCGCCTTCGAGATCGTGGACCGACTGGACGCTGCTCGATACTTTTCTTCCAGCGCCACGCTTCGCTCGAAATAATTCGAGGAAAATTTCCCCCTCGGCCGCTCCGAGAATCGGTGCGACTGCCTAAAAGGCTTTCTTTATTATCGCCGAAAACGTACGCCGTAGCGGCTTTGGTTACGTTCCGCGACATCCTCCCCCCTTTTGGACGAAACGTACAAAACTTATCTAAACGTTACTTACATTAATAAGGCATAATTTCTAAGCAATAAAAGAACACACAAAAAATAAAAATAAAAATACATTCATTTTAACGACATCGGTTTAATTAATACCTAAACGGTCTGGCGCTTTAACAATTCGTCCACTCCGCGTGGTAACAATTTTTTATTTGTTATCGCAGAGCCTCCTATCACAGTACTTAACATTACGCTTTTCGGGATTCGTTCGCTTACATAAATGCGTAGTAAAATCAACTGACTCTCCTTGAGCAATCTCTAAAGGATAAATCCTTTGTATGGGCCGTTTGAGCAGACCGTTCTTCGTTTTTAATGTGAGTACCCTACCCTGACCGTCGCGACCCGGAATTATATTGATTACGCGTGCAAGTGGCCAATCTATGCGTTTATGTATGTCGTCGCCGATTAAAACGACATCTCCGATTGCTATGTTTCTGGTTTCGGTTTTCTTTCCATTTTTTAATAACAACTGTCCTAAATATTCTGTACGAAATCTTTTCCGAAGATCTTCCAGAATCCTTTGTCTGTGTTTGAATTTCTTTTCTAATTTTGATCGATATAACATGTCGCAATCTGGAACGCCGTACTCTCGGTTTTCTTGCAAAAATAGTGACGGTGAAAGCGGTCTAAGATCATCAGAATCTTCTGAAATATACGTTAGAGGCCGAGTGTTAATTATTACCTCTATATCACATAGAATTGTGTTTAAACTTTCGTACGACAAGCTTGCCTTTCCTAACATCTTTCTTAAAAGTGTTTTTAAAATACCTATGAGTCTTTCCCACCAACCACCCCACCAAGGTGCAGCCGGCGGATTAAAGTACCATTCAATTTGTGCAGCCGAACTATGTTTTGCTATCCTCTCCCAATCTAATTTGCTTAATGCATTGGCGGCCCTGTAAAATTCGTCCCGTTATCACTATAAATGGTACGTGGGCGTCCGCGTCTCGCTATGAATCTGCGCAAACATTCTAAAAAACCAAGAGTGGATAACGTCGAGGCTAATTCAAAATGTACCGCTCGAAAAACCGCACAGGTAAAAATGCAAATCCATCCTTTCCCCCCACTCCGCAAAATTAAGGGTCCAGCGAAATCTACGCCAACGATCTCAAAAACTGTTGCATCGCGGACGCGATTAGGGGGCAGAGGAGGAGCCTCGCTCTCCATACGTTTTACTCTTTGTTTCTTGCAAATTAGACAATTCGAAATGACTGATTTAATTGTTTTCCGAAGTGAAATAATCCAAAATCTTTCGCGTAAATAATTCATAACTATTTGTGTTCCCGCATGACCCATCGATTCATGGGTTTCTTTCACTAGCATATAAATTATCTCGTTGGTATTATCTAACAATATGGGGCACAAAAAATTAGGATCGTCTTTTCGATAAAAAATTTTGGTTCTAAGCACATATAAACCGTCTTCATTTTTCATCGTTTTAAACGAGGATAACTTCTCTTTAGTCGTAGATGTAAACATTTGTTCTTGTATGTGTTTCATCAAGCTCGTCTCTGCTTCTTTAATTTCTACGAAAGTTAAACGCAACCTCTTTCGTTCCGATTCGGATGAATATGGTAACTCGAACGTTTCGCGGTTCTCCCCCCTTTTCTTATAGAGTTCCCTTTTTCGGTTCGCAAAGAATCTTCGCATCCATACTAGGAATCGTAAAAGCTTGGTATAGGATGAAAAATAGTCCCCGACTTTAAATGCAGAAGGTTCCGAATTAACCATATGGATTAAAGACGATTTTTTAACTTCTCCTTCTATTTCTTCCTCGTTAAAGTCGTTTTTCGTTATAGGCCAGTCTTTTTCTGATTTGTGGCAAATAATGACCGAAATCGTCTATTTCGTCATCGGGCACTCTCTCAATGACACCCTCTGCTAGCCACTCTTCGAAAACCTTCTCATACGCTTCTAACATGCCCCCCGTAGCAAGCTTGTCGACGCATTTCTTTAATCTATTACACGCGATACCATAATTACTAGAAACTGGCACATGATTTTCTGTCCACGGTAATTTAACTTCGTAACGACCGTCAGCGTTCTGTCTAGTTGTCTCTATTAAAAATTTACGTGCCTTTTCTTCCCTTACTTCTTTATCTGTTTTTTCGATTGGGTCTTTAATCCCGATCGCATCTAAACGCCATAAATCAGATAGGTTGGCTTCCTGCACGTACAACGTCGTGAGCATTATCGCGGTATCGATTCGGTTGGATTCTTTCGATAATTTCCCTAACACCGTCCAACCTAAACGCGTTTCAAGGGCGGTTAAACCGTTTCTTAAATCATACCTTTTACCGGTTATTAATTTTCCGGCTACATCCGCGCCGATAAGAACATCTATAGGATCATCTTTATCGCCGATATCCGTAAAATTAATATTATTTTTCCGTAATTCGTCAACCCACTGCTCGGCTTTAATATTAGGAATTGAACCGCAAATAGTATCTGTATTTATCGTCGAAAAATCACACGCATACGAACCATCTAAATTCTTAAGATATATTTTATACGTCTTGTGTGTCTCACAGCCCGACTTATATCCCCCGAACAGAGAATGGGATACTTTTATTTCGCCGGTAGGAACGTAGCCTAATACCCGCGCGATATCGGTACGAATATACGAACGCTGCGATGCCGTGTCAACGATCGCTCTTACAATTTTTTCCCCTCGCTGAGAAAATATTTTAACCCGAAGAGTTTGCAAACAAACATCGTACGTTTCACAAAAGGAAGCTAAGCTATGTTGTTCGCCGATTGTTTCCGCACCGCTACTATTCGGCTTGCTTACAAAAACGTTCTCTTTTCGCGTAGTCTCTGGACACATCAAAGGTACGTGCCGCCTTGAACACCGATCGCATGTCAATCTAACCTTACATTTATATGAAACGTGTCCGCGTTTTAGACAATTAAAGTGTTACATCCGAATTTCATCCGAATGATATTTTTCCTTGGTTAACTCCCGTTGAAACTAGGAACGTTCCCTCGTGCGCCTACGCGACGCCGCTCGCCTGCTTATCTTAGAAAAGGGGACCCTAATCCTCCGCTAGATGGATACTATTTCTCCGCTAGTGTTTTAAGACTTTTTAGAACTTATAAGGGCGCGAGGAGCGAGCATAGTCAGAGTTCAGTCCGGAAGGGTCCGAGACTTCATCGAGAGATCGCTCCAGATCTCTCTCACCATACAACTCACGGTAGTTGTTAGGCATTACTCAGCGAGGTACTCTCCCTGAACGTCTCCGCGCTCACTCCCGCGTAAAACTAGAGATATAACGTAGATCGGGTAAAAACCTATTCGTTATAACCGCGATTAGATTTATTCAGGTAAAAGCCGATTGGCTATAACCTCGAGAAAGAATAGAAACCGGTTGGTTATAATTCTTTCATATACCAAAGAACTTTCTCCTTTTTATTGTAATAATCTTTGTAATCATATATCTTAATATTCAGAATATATATTAATTTTTGTTACTCTTTTAAAAGATAATATTCATTTTCGGAATTCCTTCTTCCTTACATTATCAAAACGGAATCTAACCCACCATCGACGAATCTTTGCCGCTCGAGATACGTCGATCAATGGACACGTCTACACCAACTTAATAACCTGTAGGCCTAATCATCCTAAGGTAGCAACTCTAGAGCATTGAGTCTCTGGACGAGTCTACTCCTATCCTACCTTCTACCGAAGTGGCAACCCTTGAGCATTGAGTCTCTCGGCGCGTCCACGTACCTATCCTCAAAAGGTGGCAACCTCAAAGCATTGAGTCTTTGGGCGCGTCCACATCCTTTCCAACTACCTAAGGGCTACCTGTGATTATTCCTACGGCCCTGCTACGCTACTAGGCGTAGACGTGACAAAACTGGTGACAGCGGTGGGATAGATATAACAATCCGTATTATAAAGATAGAAATTTAACCATCCGTACCGAAGGGATATAACCTTTCGAACTGGTGGATTTTAATTTAATTTAATATATTATCGAAGTAGAAATTCCGAATTAAAAATGACGCAACAGCCTAATAATACTAGCAACTTGTCGACTCTCGACCTTGCTAATTTAACACTCTCTATGGCAACGTCAATGAACGATATTTCTCGTCAAAATCATATAGAAAGAGCTGCAGCCGCAGTACCGCGATACGATGGAGATAGTTCTTTGATTCATTTTGCTCAAAGTGTAGAAAACGGTTTAACGATAATACCGGCCAATTCAGAAACCGAGTATTTAAGTATTGTTTTAACTAAACTCGGAGGCGCCGCTCGCAGAAGCGTTCAAGGAAAGAAATTCGCGAGTGCCACAGAATTTATTCACCATTTGAAAAAGCGTTTCGCTCCCGGAAAAAATGTGGATTATTTTCGGAACGAACTAGCCTCGTTAACGATTGAAGACGGTGAAATTCTTAGTAAATACATTGATAGGACGTGCAAACTTGTAAACGATACACGTGCCGCGTTAACGGAAAGATACGGACCAAATGCAAAACTCGAAATCCAAAATATGGAAACCGAAGCTCGCGATAACTTTCTGGAAGGATTACCAGATCGCATCCAAATGCGATTATTTAACAAAGAATTCAAGACGATCGAGGACGCTTTCGACGCAGCTATTGAAATAGGAAGGAAGTTAAGAAATCGTCAATTACTAAAAGAACGAAGACATTCATCCGAACGAAGGTACGGAAGCAGTTATGAAGAAAGACAGAAATCACCTGAATATAGAAGATCATATGTGGATTACCCACAATCACCAACTCGTTATCACCGATATAAGAATCGAAGCAGAGATAGAAACGGATCAGACTCAGAACCAGAATGGGAACGAAAGAAATTTACAACAGCTTTTCCTGTAGAACATAATTCACGCACACGTACTTCGGCTTACCAGACGAATTCCTCAGGTATGGAAGACCAAAATAATCGCTCTAGAAGCAAAACTCCTTCGAAATATAGACAGGAACATCGGTATTGCTGGAATTGCGGAATGAAGGGACACAATGGAGATTATTGCAGACGTAGTTCATCTACGGAGTCTTTAAACTCCAAAACCGCTCATCGTGCCGGCGAGACGATGCGCGACTCAAGGGGAAATCGCCAGAAAACTGTTCAATTCAAGAACCAAACAGAAGACTCCACATTAAAGAAGCTCCTTCCCCACGAATCAACCTCGAAGTACCAGAACTGGAATCCGGAAAGGGAACATTCTTAATCGATTGTGGATCATCCTTAAATCTCATCGTCCTTGATAAATTGGGACCAGAAGCATTAGTAACATCAAGAGAAGAGACCGAAATCATAGGACTCTCCGATGTTTCTGTTTGGACAAAAGGTACCACAATATTACACCTGCATGGAACACCTGCAACCTTCTATGTCGTGGATAGACTACCACTCGACGTAGATGGTTTGCTAGGAACTCCGTACCTGTTACAAGAACGAGCAGTGATATCATTTTATTATGGCACTATTGTCACATACGACCGACCCACCGAACCAACTAAATTTTATAATCACAAAGACTATAAAACGTTCGCAACACCTCGGAAGAACGGAAACGTTAGCGGAACAAAAATTTGTTTAGCCGGACGTACAACGCAACAAATACCAATAAAAATAGTTAATACGACAGAAAAAGAAGGTTACTTACCTAGGATTCAAACACCTAAAGGAATCTACATAGGAGAAGCCGCCGTGTACAATCACGATGGAAACTGCTATATTTTAGCTACCAACACTAGAGAGGAAGATACAGAAATTGATATCCCGCCTCAACATATCGAACCTTACAATATTTTCAGCAGTTCCGAAGACGAACTTGTATATCCACAACGAACGACACCCATCAACACAGAAGACAGGATACAAAAGATAAAAGAAACCTTAAAATTGGATCACCTTAATTCAGAAGAACGAGACCACGTAATAAAGATCGTCAACGAATTTCCCGACCGATTTTACTTACCTGGAGATAGTATTGGAAAAGTACCGAATTTTAAACACTCCATACATACTACCAACGATATACCTATCAATACACGGCAGTACAGGTACTCACCTATACACCGGAACGAAATAGAACAGCAGGTAAATCTATTACTTTCCGAAGGTATCGTAAAACCCTCAGCTCCGCCATATAACTCTCCATTGTGGATCGTGCCTAAGAAAGCCGATGCACAAGGCAAGACGAGATGGCGCATGGTAATTGACTACCGAGCACTAAACAATAAAACAATAGCGGATAAATATCCACTTCCACAAATCACCGAAATCTTCGATAGATTAGGTGGAGCTAAATACTTCTCCATCTTTGATTTATCTAGCGGATTTCATCAAATAGAAATGAATCCAGAAGATGCACCTAAGACAGCATTCACAACTCCGCACGGTCATTACGAATTCACTCGAATGCCGTTTGGATTGAAAAATGCTCCAGCTACATTTCAAAGACTTATGGATCAAATTCTAACAGGACTACAAGGAACAGAATTATTCGTATACTTGGATGACATCGTAGTTTACTCTTCATCATTACGCGAACACGAAATTAAAATCAAGAAACTATTCAATCGCTTACGCGAACACGGACTCACCTTACAGACAACGAAATGCGAATTTCTTCGCAAGGAAGTAGGTTATCTCGGACACATCATTTCTGCAGAAGGAGTGAAACCTGATCCGAAGAAACTCAAAGCAGTTAAAAATTTTCCAGTACCCAAAAACCAAAAGAACATTAAACAATTCTTGGGACTCGCAGGCTATTACAGACGCTTTATCGAAAATTTTTCAGTCAAAGCTAAACCCTTGATACAACTACTAAGCAAAGGCATCAAATTTGAATGGAACGAAGAACAACAAATAAGTTTTGAACAATTACGCGACGAATTATGCACACAACCGATATTACAATATCCGGATTTTAATAAACCATTTGTGGTAACCACAGACGCATCTGAATAAGCCATAGGAGCCGTACTGAGTCAAGGAGAAATTGGCAAAGACCTACCTATCGCTTACACATCAAGAAGTTTAAACCAAGCCGAAAGAAATTATTCAGCGACAGAAAAAGAATGCTTAGCAATGGTTTACGCGGTCAAATATTTCAGACCATACTTATACGGACAGACCTTCACACTTGTAACGGATCATCGACCCTTACAATGGTTACACTCAGTCAAGGACCCAACATCCCGGCTAGTAAAATGGAAACTGCAGCTGTTAGACTACGACTACAGCGTGATTCACAAAGACGGAAAATCTAACAAAAACGCCGATGCTTTATCTCGAAATCCAGTATGCTTACCACTCGAAGGAAAGAGACCCATAAGAAAATGTAGAAAGGATGCAATAAACTATAAAGAAATAAATACAAGTGATAGCGAACTATCAGAATTAGAAATAAACCGAATGTTTAAACAAACGGAAAATTCCGAACCAACAAGATCAACCAAACCACCGGTCGTACACTCACCTCCGGCCAATGCATTTCGATTTCGCGAACTACAAAGAGATCGAGAAGGCAGACCGAATAAAACAAAAGACAACAATAGTAGCTCCGAAGACGAATTGGAAACCACAGTAATAAAAAGAAGTTCGCTACCTAGCCTAATTAGCGAAAGGTCATTACCTGACGAAACATTCCAACCAATAGCTACATCCACGCAAATGGAATTTCCAACTTTATCATCCACAACCGACCACGGAAATATTCCACAAGCAGATTTAATTTCCTTACAAGAAAACGCACCGACCACGTGCACTGACAACATCATCACCGTACAACCACCGCTATTCAAAGAAATAGAAGAAGAAATTAACGCCACACCACCACTTGTGCCGACGTTTATACAAACAGGACCCATTTTCGAACCACACGTTACTGGGTCAGGAGACCGAAGAGAAGTCGAAATACCACGATCATCCCTTCTCGATAACCTTATACCTGACCTAGACCGAAGCACTTCAAAAACCCAAACGTCTGAGAAAGATTATTACGGAGACACGGACAGCGAGACGGTCATAAAAGAGCCAGCTTGTAAAGTTTACTCGACACCTACCACGCTTTCTTCCGAGAAGGGAAACTACGTTCACTCCATCTCAGCTGATTGTAATATAATCCAAGAAACCGGAAAAACTTTATTAGACACCGGACTCATTGACAGGGAAACGCTTCAACGACATAAACCAAAAGTCGGACAAATTCTGATAACACCAACTGAAGATCTAAAAATTTTCAGCGTTGTAGCAAGAAACCGTTTTTACGAAAAACCTACCAAACAACAATTCACAGACGCAATGATAAATCTGAGAACAGCAATCCATCAACACGGTATTAAAAATATCAGAATGTCAATAAAAGAGGACGTACACGATAATCTAACTATTCAAGAAATTCAACAAATAGTTAAGGAAATCTTCAAAAATACCAAGATCACAATCACCCTTTGCGAAGGAATCATCACGACACCATCAAACGAAAATAGATTAACCATCATTGAAGAAGCACACGACAGTTTAATAGGAGGACACAAAGGAGTCACTAAAACTTTTAATAGGATACGATCTCAATATCACTGGCCGAACATGAAAAACGAAATTCAAGATTACATTAAAAAATGTCGCAGTTGCCAAGAACAAAAATTAGTACGAGCAAAAACACGTCAACCTATGCTCATAACCGATACACCTATCGACCCCTTCGACAAGATAGCACTGGACACCGTTGGACCTTTACCAGAAACACCTAGTGGAAACAGATACATATTAACGATGCAGGATAATTTAACAAAATACTGCCTCGCCGTAGCAATACCAAATATCCGAGCAACCATGATTGCCGATGCATTTGCCCGACACTTTATTTCAGTATTCGGAACTCCTAAAGCCATACTTACCGATAAAGGTACAAGCTTCATCGGAAAGTTAATGACAGAAATGGCTGAACTATTTAAAATTAAACAAGTAACAACTTCTGGCTATAGACCACAAACAAATGGTTCACTGGAAAGAAGCCATATTGTTTTAATAGAATACTTGAAACATTATTTGGAGAAATATGAAGATTGGGACTTACTTATACCATTCGCCATGTTCTCATATAACACATCTGTTCATGAATCAACAAATTTCACACCACATAAATTGGTATTCGGCAAATTAGCACGGACTCCATCCGCCATCGAATCTGGAACACCTTTACCTACATACAACAAATACCTCACAGAATTAATAACTAGAATGAACGAAATACGAAACCTAGCCGCAACTCAATTGGATAAATCTAAAATAAGATCAAAATCATACTACGACAGACATACCAAACCTGTTAATTTCTCAGTAGGAGACTTCGTCTATGTTTTAAAGGAACCACGCACAAGTAAACTCGACCCGCATTACGTTGGACCATACAGAATAGTAGATATATCAGACAGGAAAAATGTCGTTTTGGAAATAGGAAATGGGAAAACCATCATCAAGCACCAAGACAAGCTAAAACTTGCGCACTAAAAAGACTAGGCCGTCTCTTCGGGAAACAAAACACACCAAAGATCGAAGCCACCCAGGAACCACTTGAACTGGAATCCCTGCAACCCGAACCTTACACACCACAGAGAAATAGAAGATAACAAACAAACGCTTTTAGGACATACAGAACAGAAAGTCGTAACTTTGAGTCCCAGACTCGCAATAATATAATAAGACAAATTTCAAGATCAACGGAAAATGCACCACAGTCATCGACCAAACCTCGCAGAGAGAACATCGCTGCTCACGTTGACAAAACAACATGGAAAAAATTCCAACAAAATCAGTGTCTACCCAGACTCACAAGACAGCATTTGCAAGAACAACCTCAATTTCGTCCGCAGAATCAGACGTACGGATAAAGGAATCACGAACAATAAAGGTGATAATCCCGAATCTATCATTCCAGTCATCGAGGAAATCGAAACCTAAACCAGGTAGAGCCAATCAAACACCAATCTTCCGAATCCAAAATCACCGTCAAAGAAATGACCTCAAAACAAGACGTTTAATAGAACTAGTCGGCGATGCCGACGTCATTGAAGAAACACCTGGTGTAAAGAAAGCTCGAGAATGGCTGGAACGGAGAAAGAAGGAAGACGAACTGGTACTAGAACTAATCGGCGAGATCAGTTCCAGCGACGAAAAAGAAGACGAAGGCTTCTATTCGATGAACATCGACCGTTATCACCAACAACTGCAAGTAGAATTTCAAGAAATGTGGCACCAAAGTTTAAAAAAAGTGAAACGTGTGAAACCAAAAAGACTAACTAGACGTAAGGTTACTTTTAATTAGAAATAAGTTAGTTTTAAGCTGAACGTACCTATTTTCAACAGGTGAAAGCATCATAATGAATGATGTTTCATCTAAGGGGGGAGATGTTACATCCGAATTTCATCCGAATGATATTTTTCCTTGGTTAGCTCCCGTTGAAACTAGGAACGTTCCCTCGTGCGCCTACGCGACGCCGCCCGCCTGCTTATCTTAGAAAAGGGGACCCTAATCCTCCGCTAGATGGATACTATTTCTCCGCTAGTGTTTTAAGACTTTTTAGAACTTATAAGGGCGCGAGGAGCGAGCATAGTCAGAGTTCAGTCCGGAAGGGTCCGAGACTTCATCGAGAGATCGCTCCAGATCTCTCTCACCATACAACTCACGGTAGTTGTTAGGCATTACTCAGCGAGGTACTCTCCCTGAACGTCTCCGCGCTCACTCCCGCGTAAAACTAGAGATATAACGTAGATCGGGTAAAAACCTATTCGTTATAACCGCGATTAGATTTATTCAGGTAAAAGCCGATTGGCTATAACCTCGAGAAAGAATAGAAACCGGTTGGTTATAATTCTTTCATATACCAAAGAACTTTCTCCTTTTTATTGTAATAATCTTTGTAATCATATATCTTAATATTCAGAATATATATTAATTTTTGTTACTCTTTTAAAAGATAATATTCATTTTCGGAATTCCTTCTTCCTTACATTATCAAAACGGAATCTAACCCACCATCGACGAATCTTTGCCGCTCGAGATACGTCGATCAATGGACACGTCTACACCAACTTAATAACCTGTAGGCCTAATCATCCTAAGGTAGCAACTCTAGAGCATTGAGTCTCTGGACGAGTCTACTCCTATCCTACCTTCTACCGAAGTGGCAACCCTTGAGCATTGAGTCTCTCGGCGCGTCCACGTACCAATCCTCAAAAGGTGGCAACCTCAAAGCATTGAGTCTTTGGGCGCGTCCACATCCTTTCCAACTACCTAAGGGCTACCTGTGATTATTCCTACGGCCCTGCTACGCTACTAGGCGTAGACGTGACAAAAGCAACTACCTTCTCGTTTAATAATCTTCTTCCGTTCGTCTAACGTTAACTTACGCGCGGATTCGCAATCCTGACTATCGTGATTCGCCTTACAAAAAATACATTCCGGTGTCCTCTGATCCTTCGATACAAAAAGAACGCTTGCGCTGGGTACCTCTTTCGGTGATTCCGGGTTGCCTTTCGGTTTCTTCGTCTTTTCCTGCTCCGTTGATATCCCGAAGCCCTTCAATGCCATGTCTATACGTTCCTCGTTCTCCACTTCTATTTGTAGAAATTTCAGCAGCTTCGTTAGGCGCTTGTCGCTTCCGCGCTGCTCGTCGACTTCCGTCGGATCCCGATGACCGCTACGTTGCTATGCTCGAAGGGTTTCTTCTGGTAGAGACGATTCCGCAAGAGGGTACAACATCGCGGCACACTTATCCGTCGTCACACCTAATGTCTCTAATGCCCGGATATAACACTCGACTTTGTCTTATATGCTCGCGAGAGACGGCCTCTTGTTCCCCTTCACGGAATTTTGCAGGACGAGACTGAGTAATTCGCGAACGTAAAATTCTACAATGATATCGTCACGTCTGAAACGATTTTTCAAACTCGTTATCGCCTTTTCGTAGTTTCCTCCCGTCGGCGGAAAACTTTTCACGATCTCACTCGCACGCGAGTCCGAAACCATTGCTTGTATCAAGTACTGCATCTTGTCTTCACACGTGATCGAGGAATCATCGTTTATTCTTTTAAATTGACTCCAGAAAGGAAGCCAGTCTTTAATATTACCACTGAATTTCGGTAATTCTAATTTCGGAAGCTTCGATGTCTTCGCGGTGTTCGCTGAGATCGTTCTCGCAGCACTTCCCGTCGTCGGCGACGGCGGCGTTTCCGTCTCCATTCTCACTTTCGCCGTCAGAAACAACGTCTTGTATGAGTCTTGCGATTCTAATTCTTTGTCAATATCGGCATCGTCCATTTCCGATTGGAAAAGCTCTTGCTTATAGGCGGCGTGTACAGCATCTAATTCCATCATCTTTGTTTCTAAAATCTGGAATGCCACTATCAATTCTTCTCTCGGACAGAGACTTTCCTTCTTCGTTGTAAAGGACGTAAGGGCCTTTGTAAAGGAAGTACGTAAAATTCTTCTTTGCTTCTTAATGGCATCCATTTTCTGTCTTTATGCACTCGCACAATAGATAAACTGAAACTATCGTCGACGTATCCAAATATTGCACCCGTCCTGTCACGGTCGCCAGATGTTGAGGATGCAGGGAATGAGATTGAGGATAGTTTATACACTCGATGAACAGTTTATTGCTTGCAACTATACAAACGCTCGCCTTCGAGATCGTGGACCGACTGGACGCTGCTCGATACTTTTCTTCCAGCGCCACGCTTCGCTCGCAATAATTCGAGGAAAATTCCCCCCTCGGCCGCTCCGAGAATCGGTGCGATTGCCTAAAAGGCTTTCTTTATTATCGCCGAAAACGTACGCCGTAGCGGCTTTGGTTACGTTCCGCGACATCCTTAGTACCAATCGAAATGTACTATAATATAAATGAAACTAAAAAAATTATTTGGCATAATCCTGCACCATCGTCGACCAGATATTGTCGCCCCATAAAATTCATCTTCGCAAAAGAAACTGTAGATATAATAACCACAGACGTTAAAAAGGTCGAAGATCAAATTACAAATCTATCGCCTACGAAAATACTCGTCAACGACAAGGAAATTCCCATAACACCGACATTAATTTTTTGTATGGTAGATGGTAAAGTTTGCAATGCAGTATCATCGTGTGCGTCAACACAAACATGCTATTTATGTGGAGCAAATCAAGCGAAATGAATGATCTTAGTGTCATTTCACGGAAGCCGGTAAATAATAATTTTCTGTCATTTGGATTATCGCCCCTGCATACGTGGATTAGATTTTTGGAGTGTATACTCCATATTTCATATAGACTCGACATAAAAATGTGGCAAGTACGGAGAAAAGAAAATAAAGAAAAAGTCGCCCATAAAAAAAAAATTGTACAAAGAACCGCATTAATGGCGTTTGGTGGGGGTACCCTCTCCAGTTACCCGGCTTTCCCTCTCCACACGTCCGCTGCTCTCGCTCCCCGCCGTATCAGCACGTTACGGAAAGCGTATCGGGCGACTGGTGGCGCTCTCCTTAGTTACCTATCCATGCGTCCATCGCTATCCTGCTTGTTTGTATTAATGACGTCATTGAAATCGCGAATATGCCACGTTTGCCTAGCGTCAGGCGCTTGGCGAAGAAGCGACGGACGATCGCTAGTAAAAGAATTGATCTTAACTTATTCTTTTTATTGAGAAAGGACAAAATATGCTAAAAATTCTAGTATTTTCGTGCAATAAATATGTATAATAATTGAGTCCGAAATTGTCTCTAAAACAGACAGGTTCAGTCGTTCTTTTAAACAAATTTACAAGCTTTTATTTAGCTTCATTTGGCAGTAAAATCTTGTAAGCCAAATTTCACTCACTTCAACACGTCAAATCGACTTGAAACTTTGCACCCACGCGTAACACGGATGACGATACATGTCTTTTCGAAAAATTAAAGGGTTCTTTGGATAAATTTGAATATTCTTGTATATCTAAAAGAGTTATCTTTCTTCAATTGAACAAGTATCCGAGTTGATAGCGTCATGGGATTTCTCTTCCGGAAGTTCGAGTCTCGACGAATCTCTCGTGAATTTTTTTTTTTCTTAAATGTCAGACGTCAAACGTCATCGTCGCTATATTTTTTGACAGCTTAACCTAAAACCACGAAACCTGTTATACCTTGCTCGAAAGATCGATAAAACAGAAATCAATGATATTATCAGCTGAATTTCCACTCTAACAAAGAATTAAAGCAACACCTAATTTTTACCGAAAAGTTGCAAAACTTTGAGCTGCTGTAACTTCTAAGTTAGACTCACAATTAGTTAATCGATAAAACACCGTGCAATAACGAGGCTCTAGCAGAGATGAAAAGAATTCAAAATTTTCTACTAAAATAAGGCCATCTATACTAAAGTTAAAAGAATTCTATGGAGATTATAAAATAAATTTAAAAAATTTGAAAAATAAACAAGCCTTCATTAAACTATACTAAAAATGACGAAATAATTTGTAAACCCGTCTAAATGACTGCCTTCGAGGAATTCTCTCGTATGACTAAAAATAAAAGCGTGGGGCGTAAATATTAAATATTATAGCCCTTCAACGCCCACGCGTTGAAACATTTATCACAGGTGCCATTTCGGTTCTTGTTGATCGTCGAAAGCTATAAACGACACTGAATTGTCTTAATCGTTTATCGAACAAATCGAGAGATTGAGTATTGTTTTGTTCTATGAAGTTGCTTACACAGTATACTTAACTATACTCTTATCGATACTGTATAACCAATCTGTCAATTTCTTCATAGAACAAAACAATACTCAATCTCTCGATTTGTTCGATAAACGATTAAGACAATTCAGTGTCGTTTATAGCTTTCGACGATCAACAAGAACCGAAATGGCACCTGTGATAAATGTTTCAACGCGTGGGCGTATAGTAGGTTACGCGCATTCTGGCAAAACAATAGCAGAAATAATGGACTTGACGAATTGTAGCGAGACCACCGTAAGACGGTGGATCGCACGGTGGGAAGAAGGTGGTGACGATGCCTTAGAGGACACGCGAAAAAATAACAGACGGCCCCGGATAACGCTACCCGAGGAGGATCGCGCGCTCGTGGAGCATGTAAGGGCAAATCCCTTCCGTCCAGCGGCGGAAGCCGTCAATGCACTAGGGTTAGAGATATCGAAGGACACCTCGTGGCGGCGTTTGCACGAGGCCGGATTGTATAGTCGACGAGTGTCCAAAAAAATTAGATTGACGGAAAACCATCGAGAAGCACGAGTCGGATTCGCATTAAATGAGCTAACGACGACGGAAGAAGAATGGGATGCGACGATATGGACTGACGAGAAGGTCTTTTGCTCGTCGGATAGCCGTTATTTGAGAGTTTGGAGGCGAGCGAATGAGGCGATGGAACCAAGGCACGTGGCACAGGTGGAAAGGAGTGGTCGCATAACCTGCGGTATGTGGGGGTGGATCAGCGCTCATTGTCCGGGTGAGCTAGTCGAAGTATCGGCCCACATGAATTCCGCGGAATATATCAATCTACTTGAGCAAGTTTTATTGCCCAGCGTAAGATTGATATATCCCGCGGAACATGTGCCGGTAATTCGGCTGGTTCAAGACAACAGCCTAGAGACTAGAACAAGTAATCGAAAGGAATGGTTTCTGGACGGATTATTGAAAGTATGAAGGATAATAATAACCGGCTCTTTTCAGAGCCACAAAAATATTAAAAAAGGGAACAACTCTCGAAAACATAAATAATTTATAAATCAGTCTAAATGACTGCCTTTGAAGAATTATCTCATATGTCTAAAAATAAAAGCGTGGGACTTAAAAATAGATGTCTTTTGATTAATTCAAATATTGATAATGCGGCTATAATATTTAATATTTACGCCCCACGCTTTTATTTTTAGTCATACGAGAGAATTCCTCGAAGGCAGTCATTTAGACGGGTTTACAAATTATTTCGTCATTTTTAGTATAGTTTAATGAAGGCTTGTTTATTTTTCAAATTTTTTAAATTTATTTTATAATCTCCATAGAATTCTTTTAACTTTAGTATAGATGGCCTTATTTTAGTAGAAAATTTTGAATTCTTTTCATCTCTGCTAGAGCCTCGTTATTGCACGGTGTTTTATCGATTAACTAATTGTGAGTCTAACTTAGAAGTTACAGCAGCTCAAAGTTTTGCAACTTTTCGGTAAAAATTAGGTGTTGCTTTAATTCTTTGTTAGAGTGGAAATTCAGCTGATAATATCATTGATTTCTGTTTTATCGATCTTTCGAGCAAGGTATAACAGGTTTCGTGGTTTTAGGTTAAGCTGTCAAAAAATATAGCGACGATGACGTTTGACGTCTGACATTTAAGAAAAAAAAAAATTCACGAGAGATTCGTCGAGACTCGAACTTCCGGAAGAGAAATCCCATGACGCTATCAACTCGGATACTTGTTCAATTGAAGAAAGATAACTCTTTTAGATATACAAGAATATTCAAATTTATCCAAAGAACCCTTTAATTTTTCGAAAAGACATGTATCGTCATCCGTGTTACGCGTGGGTGCAAAGTTTCAAGTCGATTTGACGTGTTGAAGTGAGTGAAATTTGGCTTACAAGATTTTACTGCCAAATGAAGCTAAATAAAAGCTTGTAAATTTGTTTAAAAGAACGACTGAACCTGTCTGTTTTAGAGACAATTTCGGACTCAATTATTATACATATTTATTGCACGAAAATACTAGAATTTTTAGCATATTTTGTCCTTTCTCAATAAAAAGAATAAGTTAAGATCAATTCTTTTACTAGCGATCGTCCGTCGCTTCTTCGCCAAGCGCCTGACGCTAGGCAAACGTGGCATATTCGCGATTTCAATGACGTCATTAATACAAACAAGCAGGATAGCGATGGACGCATGGATAGGTAACTAAGGAGAGCGCCACCAGTCGCCCGATACGCTTTCCGTAACGTGCTGATACGGCGGGGAGCGAGAGCAGCGGACGTGTGGAGAGGGAAAGCCGGGTGACTGGAGAGGGTACCCCCACCAAACGCCATTAATGCGGTTCTTTGTACAGCAAAAATTTCGCAATGAACTGGGTTTATTAATAGATATGCCCATGCAGCAAACAGGCAATACTAATAATGGAAATACGACTCGAAAATTCTTTAGAAATGCTGATAAATCAGTTGAAATAACTGAGGTTAACGTAGAATTAATTAAACTTTTACATATTATATTAGAAACATTGAATTCAGGTTACAAAATAAATTTACAGAAGTTTAAAGAATACGCTAGAACGACAAGAGAGTTATACCTTAGAGAATATTATTGGTATTCAATGCCAGTCAGTATACATAAAATACTATTTCATGGGAAAGATATCATTGCTACTGCTATTTTACCGATTGGGCAGTTTTCTGAAGAGGCGCAAGAGTCAAGGAACAAAGATAATAGGAAATATAGAGAATTATTCACTAGGAAAACTTCAAGAACGGATACTAATACAGATTTATTGAATAGTTTATTAATTACGTCAGACTCACTTATTGCGAGCTTACGTACTTTCCCCAAAACTGTCCAGCGAGATATTACCCCTGAAGTAATGCAATTATTGGATGAACCATCAGTTGGGTTAAATTCGTCAGAAGATGATGTCGACAATAGTAATTCCGATTGATGATATTTTTATTGTTACGAAAGTTTTTTTAGATGTTTTGTTTTCTTTCTTGTATCAAAAAATGTTAAATAACTTTAAATATATATATTTTTATCATTATTAAATTCAACATTGTGTTTTTAATACTACAGAAACCAATAAAACGAACAAAAATGAAAGTTCCTTCGACGCAAACCATTGGTCCCGCTAGATTGCAAAAATAACACACTGTGCGGCGCAGGCCTCTCCTCGTTGTTGGTCGGTGAGGCTCTCTCTCGATCTTGCGGGCTTCGACTCCTCGTACACCTCCCGGTGCTCCAATGCCAGAAGGTCGAACGGTGGTATTCCCGATATGGCCTCGATAGCGTCAGCCAACACGGCGCGGTAGGCGCTTACCACTCTCAGCGCCGCCCTCCTATGGACCGGGGCCATGATGCGCCGCATAGTTGCGGGCCGCATGACACCGGCCCACAGAGGGGCCGCGTACAAAAGGGTGGCCTGCACCACTACACCGAGCAGTCTCCGCCTCGGGGGCTTCGGTCCACCCAAGTTGGGCATGAAGCGTTTCGGTGATTCCGGCCGTGAGCTCCCGCGCAACCACCTCGCCATCCAAATCCTCCTCTTCTTGTCCTTGCGGCCACAAGTACTCCCGGGCCCCGGCGAGGCCCTCCCTGAGCTTGTCCGGCTACAGTTGCCGGAGTGCCCACCCCCTGGTCACCCGGGCTCGCCGCCCCGTCGCCGGCCGATCGAGCCTAGTCTCGATGTCCTGGTGATCGCTGAGGGTGGGGTCCTCCAGGACTTCCCATCCGCTCAGTTGAGTCGCCAGGCCATCGCTCACGAAGGTGGCGTCGATGACGGATCCGGAGCCGCCCCTCCGGAGGGTGTTGGCACAGCCTTGTCGGTTGGCCACCACCATCCGGAGGGTCGCCACCAGGCCTGCCAGCGACGCCCCCCTCACATCTTCGACGCGGCTCCCCCAGGCCGGCGACTTGGCATTGAAGTCCCCGGCAACCAGGGTCGGGCCCGTGCACAGCCGGATGTACCCCTCCAGGTTCAACATCCGCTCCCGGAATTCCGAGAGCGGGATGTTGGGGGAGAAGTAGCATCCGACGATGCACATACCTGCCACTCCGACCGCGACGTATCCTTGCCCCCTCTCCAGAGGCTTGGCACGTCTCAGCACGCGGCCTAGGACCCAGACTCCTGACAGACCGGTCAGATCGGAGTACCAGGTGCGGCCCTCAGGGGCACTGTAGGGCTCGCTGAAGACCAACACCTCTGCACCCCTCTCCGCAGCGATCTGGCAGGCTCTAGGCTCCTCCTCTGGCCTCTCCCTGCGCCGCGCATTGTCGCGCCAGGTGTCCCCCTTGGCCGCACCTAAAACATTGCCTGGCCTTGTCCTCCTTGGACGAACAGCCAGCCGCAATGTGCCCTATAAACCTCTGAGGTTGCACCTCTTGCAACGTTGCTCTTTCGTTCTTTCTCTCACCCTGGTCAGCGTCCACCCCACGCGAATGCTGCTGGCTTTGGCGAGCCCCTTGGCTACCGCCGTCGGCAGCACCTCGATAGGGGTGACGTTAAACCTCTAGCATCAGGCGGGAGCGCCAAAGCTCTAACCTTTTCTAGTAGAATCACCCGTGCGGATAGGGCCGACCACCCGACAAGTCGCCTCTCGGCTTCCGTACGTATCACCAGGGAAAGATACCGGCGGGGACAGTGGCCCCACTGCGGTTGGGCCACCATGATGGGCGAACCGTCGTTAAACAGGAAAAACATAATATGGATTCTCTTAAAAAAACATTTAGGTGGAAGGACCGCTTGGCGGAGAAGGAGAGGAGTGAGGAAGACGAATTCGAGACCCACCCATTGAGGGTGGCCGCCATCTGGCCACCCCACGATGGCCTGACGAAAATGCCAGGGGCTACCGCCTCCGCGGTCAGCGGAGACGGCTCGGACCACCTCGGCCGGGTGCCGGGGTGGGGGGGGTCCCTGCATCCTGCGTGATTTGCGGCGGGGCAGCTTGCGTTTCCCGCCGCCTCCTTCTTTCTCTGCCGTTCTCCACCGGCGAGATCTCCTTTCTTTTACTGGTCGCTGCCGCTGCAGCCACCGGTGTTGGGGCCGGGGCTGGAGTCGGGGTTGTGGCACTCTCCTCCCCTGCCGGTGATGCGGAGGTCGCTGGTCTCGGCGTCACGTCCAACGCCGCCGCTGGAGGATGGGGGGGGGGGTCTGGGTTCCCACGTCCTTTCTGTCAGCGTCGCCGCTTCGCTCGTGAGAATCACTCGCTATTCCGCGGCCCGCTCCAAGGCTTTATTGCTTGCGTGCAGCTCCCCGATGTACCTGATCATTAGGTGTACTCCCCGATGTACCTGTCCAGGTCCTGCCGGGCAGCGATCCTTTTTTTGATCGCCGACCCCAGGCCATCTAACTCCCTTATCGCCTTGACCATTTCCTTCCTCCTTCTCTCGCTGTATTGGTCACGTCCGTTGCCCGCTATGGCTGTCAGGAGACTCATTCTCTCCCTCAGCATGTTATATCGGCTTCTCTCTTCGGCCTCATACACGCTGAATTTCTCGACGCATTCCGCCAGCGTATGAATGCCTTCGAGCCTGTCTCCTGACTGTCTGATCAAGACCCGGGCCTCCTGAATTGGCGACATTGGGGCAACCAGCTGGTCCTCCCGCACCATCGCGATTCGCGCCCTCACCTTGTTGCCCAAGCTCTTCCGTCGCGGGCTGCTTTTGCCGAGGCAATCCGGGCCATCCGGGCCGTCCTCGGAGCATATCGGCCTCCAACTGACCCTTTCGAAAGTGGCTCCCTCAGGCAGGATCGGGAGCTCCGGCTGTTGCTGTGGCGGGGTGTTCGCGCCTCCGGCCGCGCCTGCGTCTCCCTCGCTGCTGATCTCCAGCACCTCTTCTTCGATCGAGGCTGCCACCTCCGACCTGGCAGTCTCGAATTCGTCCTCCTTACTCCTCTCCTTCTCCTTCTCCGCCAAGCGGTCCTTCCACCTAAATGTTTTTTTAAGAGAATCCATATTATGTTTTTCCTGTTTAACGACGGTTCGCCCATCATGGTGGCCTAACCGCAGTGGGGCCACTGTCCCCGCCGGTATTTTTCCCTGGTGATACGTACGGAAGCCGAGAGGCGACTTGTCGGGTGGCCGGCCCTATCCGCACGGGTGATTCTACTGGAAAAGGTTAGAGCTTTGGCGCTCCCGCCTGATGCTAGAGGTTTAACGTCACCCCTATCGAGGTAGTTTACTCCTTCTTTATCCGAAAAGGGGCCCACAACCTCGGGCTAGACGGTGCCAATTAATGTCCGAATTGGCAGGGTACGAGGAAATACTTGGCCTAGGTAATCCTCCATACCATCCGGCCAGGATTGCCGGGAACATTAGGGACTGGAGTGTACTGGAGGATTTTACAGCTAGCGACTACCAGTATATCTGGTTCTCCTATGAGAGGAGGAGACCACCTGGCTCTCAAGAGGATCCTTATCCTGCCTAGAGATCGAACAGGCTGGATAAGGATAAGTGTGTTGAAGCCCTGAGACAGCGATCGGATGACGTGGGTGATAGGCCGGAGGACCTGATAAGGGAATTGAACCAGGCATTACGCGACGCTTGTCGCGGATGCCTCCGTGCCTAGGAAGCGTAGGTATGCTAGGAGGAAGATGGCTGCGCATTGGTGGAACCCGAGTATTAAGGAACAGAGGAGACAATGCTTCCGACTAAGAAGGAGGCTGCAGAGGAAGAGAAGAAGAGGGCTCGCTACGGAGCCGGAAATAGCGTCGTATAAGGTGGCTAAGAAGGAGCTGCGTCTCCTGATAGCACGGAGAAAGGAACAATCCTGGCGGGAGCTCTGCGAGGAAGTAGAGAAGGACCCATGAGACAGGCTGTACCGGCTAGTTATGAGGAAGCTGGCTTCCACACCACCACCTGCGCTCAATGACCCGGTAGTCCTGCAGAAGGAACTTGACGGGCTTTATCCTGCTAGGAACCGCGTTCCAAAACCAAGGATTTATACTAGGGAGCCAAGTGAGGACCATAACATCACTCCTTTCACCAGCGACGAGCTGTGCAAGGCCTTAAAGAAACTAAAGGGAGGCAAGGCTCCGGGACCAGATGGTGTCCCCAACGAGATAATCGTGATACTGGGGAGCACCAGGCCGGAAATTATACTAAGAGCCTTCAATGCCTGTCTACGGAACTTGACGTTCCCAGCAGAGTGGGGAAGACAGAAACTTGTCCTTATGGACAAGGGCAAAGGAGGCCTGCCGGATTTACCAAGCACATATCGACCACTGGCTATGGCCAGTGGAATAGGGAAGCTCCTGGAGATTATGATCTTTGGGAGGTTACACACGGCAATTAGAGAAGCAGGTGATCTCAGCCCATTCCGGTATCGTTTCCGTGCAGGACGTAGCACGATGCACCCGCTATAGGAGATCATCGGCAATATTAGGGCTGCAATGCAGGGGGGATTGTACTGTGCGTTTTTCTCATTGGATGTTCGGAACGCTTTCAACACGGCAGCATAGCACCTCGTTCTGGCATCCCTTGAGCGCTTTGAGGTTCCAGAATACATAAGGGTGCTAAAAGCCAGCTTCCTGTGGTCAAGAGGACTAGAATATATGGTGGATGGTGCAATAGTACGGAGAGATCCAGATGCGGGTGTCCCACAGGGAGCTGTGCTCGCACCCACCTTGTGGAACACCATGTACAATGGCATACTCGAGCTGCCTCTACCTCAAGGTGTTACAATCTACGCGTACGCCGACGACGTAGGCATACTAGTCATAGGTGAGAAGCGCACCACGTATGTAAGAGCTGCGGAGACAGCGCTATTTAGGGTCGCGGAATGGCTCAGGAACAATGAGCTGGTGCTGGCACCAGAAAAAACGGAGGCTGTGTTTTTCACCAAAGCGAGACACCCAAGACCTTCGCAGATAAAGATTGGAGACCACCCGATCGAGTTTGCGAGTACCTGCAACTATCTTGGTATCGTCCTAGACAGTAGGCTCAAGTACAGGGAGCATGTAGAGAGAACGACGCGCGGAAGCGGTAGGTGGCGAGCCGCGGCCATGCTAATCTAGCGGCGCGAGGCGAGCGGCGCGAGGCGAGGCGCCGCTCGCCTCGCGCCGCTAGATTAGCATGGCCGCGGCTCGCCACCTACCGCTTCCGCGCGTCGTGATTTGCCTATCTTTTTTAATTAATAACTCGATAACTAACCTGGCTTATGTCACCTTTTATGACTTATTTCGGCTCTATTTATTCCTGGCTACAACGTGATATAGCTCACGACAATACGGTCGAACACACCCTGTATATTGTGCCGTAACACTTACAAAGGGTCTTTACGGCCTCGGAAATTGACTTTGGGATAAGACTTTGCAGGTTAGTAGTATACTTCAAGGGTGTTTACTCTGCAAAGTAATAGCGCGCTGTAGCCAGAAGATTCCGAGAAAAAGGGCTCTAAAGTTCTACGCGCAGGACATATACCGGTCACTTTGTAATCTATCCAAAAACGCCGAAGTGGCCGAGTTGTAGCGAACTCGCTTGCGGCGCGGACGATCTAGGTTGGATGCTGCGTGGGGAAACTTTTTTTTTCTTTCAATTCTTCTAAAAATTATAACAACTTTTAAATAAAGTTAATGACATACAAATGTTATGAATTAAATCATACATATTTTGTTTTTTTATCGTTTTTATTGTGACGTGGTATTTTAAATACCCTTCTCAAACGAGAACCCTCTCGGACGGAAGAATGGTCGAAGAATAGTCGCGGACGGAGTCACCGGGTGGACCGCGGAAAAAGAATGTGACGCGAGTCGGAGGGCCTCGAGGCTGGTTCTGGGGTAGAAATTCAGAACAAGTACTAAAATCGAAACCTCTTTCATGACCGCTACACCGGAGAGGAGAGAGACTGTGCCGGAGAGCGAACGACGGCAGAGCAAAGGAGCGCCGCCGGAGCGGAGAAAGCGAAAGAGAGATAGAAGGAGGGAGGAAACGCACGGCGAGAATTACCGAGAGATAGACGAACGGCGGAGATCGACCAAGGACCAAATAAATAAGAGCCCTCCGAGAGCGATACATCGGAGCATCCCTTCGCTCAGGAACGAATCGGATTGACTGCTGCAATGGCCATCGGTGGCGGTCATCCAAAGAAAATTCGAAAAGAATAAGGAACTCGCCCACGCAGGGGCAGAAGAAATGGCTCGTCGACTACCGACGCGTCTAGAGGAGATAATCATCGAGGAAACTACGACAGAAGAGGACGACCATAATCCTCAGCAAAGCGCCGTATCGATGGCAGAAGTATTGGAGGCAATCAAGGAAATGGGCCACCAATGCGAGAGGATCAATTTAAAAATTGACCGAAAAGTGAGAGACTTGGAAAAGAAGATGGAAGAAAAATTTGACGAGTGGTCCGACGCCATGGCGAGGAATATCTCGCAGGCGTTAGAAGGACACACTGAGACCGTGCGCATCGTCCTCGGCCCCGTAAAAAGGGCGATAAAAGAACTCGGCAGGAGGGTCGCCGAGAACGAAAACACCGTCGACGAAGTGGCAAGGAGTTTCCGGGAAACACGGAACACCGTGGACGATTATCGCCGGGAAATTGAGACGCTAAGAAGAAGCATCGAAGAGATGCGAAGCGCACAGGAGACGCGTCCGGAAACGACGACAGATACAAACGCAGGAACACACTCGAACATACGGGAAATGGCCCTACGAAGGACACCGCCAAATTTCGATAGGTCCGGAAGGGAACGGCCAATGAAATACTTAAGGGAAACAGAAAACTACTGTCAAGCAGCGCGCATCCACGATAGCGAATTCAAGTTCGTGGTGGAGCAAAGCCTCATGCGCACGGCACGGGATTGGTGGAACATCGTCGAAAGCAGAATAAGGACCTTCGACGAATTCGCGCAGAAGTTCACGGAGCGTTTCTGGAGCCAGGAACAGCAGGTGCGGATTAGAAGGCATCTCAACAATGGCTTTTACGTAGAACGGGCGAACACGACGAGAGTCGAGTGTGCCTCGCGACTTTGCGCGAGTGCATATGACCTCACGCCGCGAATCGGAGAAGAAGAAGTCGTGGAGGCGTTAGCGGCGCACTTCACACCGGAAATTCGAGACGAGATCATCCTAAAAGGAGTCACGAATGTCGAAGGATTGATAAGGATCCTCGAGAAACATGATCTGAAGCGACCCGTGAACGCACAAGGAGGACCGCCGACCCAAGCGCCGAATGCACTTCCACGGAGATTCGGAGGACAAGCGTTCACCGCACCGCCTACGAGCCACTCCACTCCAGTATCGAACCGAGGAGGAAATAACAATTTGAATGTAAGACGGGACGAGGATAGAGGATGGCCAGCGAGGCCACCACAAGTAAATGCGATGGTCGGCGAAACAATTTTAACGGAGCAAAGCATCAAAACAAGCTCGGCAGACGCACACATCATCCCGACTGCGGAGTGGGGAAACGCCGAAGTGTCGTATCGCACATAAGACCCACGCACACATGCGAAAGTACGACACGGAAAACTAAGACGGAAACGGCAAGAAAAACAACTAGCAAAAACAGTGTGCGGAAAAAAGAGTGTGCGACAGAGATAAATCTCGTAACGCGAGAAGAAAAAGGAGAAGGAAAGGGAGACATGCAGGCGGGGCAATGCCCTATAATCAAAATAAACATCGAAGGAAGAGAAGTTAAAGCACTGGTAGACACGGGAAGCGAAGTAACCTGCATCGCCGAGAAAAGCTACGAAGAGAATCGAGAGAGATGTGGAAAATGTCCCACGCTCCCAACAAGGACGATGAAAGTGGTGGGCGCGACGGGAAGAAAATCAGCGCTGATAAAAAAGCAGCTGATGGCAAAGACGAAAATCGGGAGCATCGAGACAGAGTTAACGTTTTCGGTAATACCAAACTTATGTTAGTGAGACCGTGCATCCTGGGAATGGACAGTCTAACACACTTGAACGGCCATATCGAAATGAGAAAGGAAGTGGTAAGAGTAAGCGACGAGGAAAAAGAAGACGAGGTTAAGGTGGAAAGCGTGGTGGAGTCAAAAGCCGAAAGGAGGATAGAGGTAGTGGAGGAGTTCGGGGGGACGGACCCAAAGCGCGGCGTCTCATAGGCGAACTCGAAAGAAGTGGAGGTGCGGAGGAAGGCGGAAGAGATAAGGATAAAGGCAGAGGAGTGTAAGGGACTTACCACGGAGGAGAAGGAGAGCTTTCGAAGATTGTTATGGCAGTTCAAAGATGTGTTCAGCGACCAACTAGGGAGAATCGACGTCTACGCACATAAGTTGGAGGTGAGCGAGGAAACGGCGTACATCCATAGGTCATACCCGATTCCTATGGCGTATAGAGAGCGGGTAAGCCAAGAAATAGAGAAAATGGTGGAGCAAGGGATCATTCAGCGATCAAATAGCCCGTACGTAAATCCGCTCATAACGGTCATAAAGAAGGACGGACGGATACGATTATGTCTCGACGCGCGACAATTGAATAAAATTCTACTACCGGATCACGAGTGCCCCGTGCCGCCGGAAACGATATTTCAGCAATGCGGAAAAGCAAAAATAATGTCAAGTTTGGATATGGTCAGTAGTTTCTGGCAAGTCCCACTCACTCCGGAATCAAGAAAGTATACAGCATTTCTCCACAACGGACAATGTAATGAATTTCGGGTAACGCCGTTCGGGTTAAAAACCAGCAGTGTGAGCTTAATAAGAGGCTTAGCTCACGTATTAAAAGATTTGGGGGACAATGTTCTTAATTTCGTCGACGACCTCCTATGCATGTCAGCGAACGCACAAGAACATATGACACACCTGCGGAAATTATTCGAAAGATTGAGAGTAATGAAAGTTACGCTCAACTTAAAGAAATCGAAATTCTTCAAAAAGGAAGTAAACTTCCTCGGTCATGTCTTAACAACCGAAGGAATACAACCACAGGTGGAAAAAACGGAGGTTATACGAAACTATCCAAGGCCGAAAAACATTAAACAACTGCGAGGTTTCCTGGGGTTAATCAATTTCTACACTAAGTTCACGCAAAGGCATGCACACGAGATCGTACCGCTACTGGAAATGATTAAGAAGGGCAGCAAATGGGAGTGGAATGAAGAGAGGACGAAGGCGTTCGAACGGGTGAAAAATCTCTTCTTAGAAACCGTCATATTGAAACATCCCGATCCGCGTAATAGCTATTTATGCTACAAGTGGGAAAAGTGGCAAATTATGGTATAGGTTAAATTTCCGAAACGAGCCGATAGTGCGTGCTGTGGAACAGGGGAACGAGTGGGAATTTAATCACACGAGTTCCCCTGGAACACAGCACAAGCAGAGGCGAGTTTTGGAAATTTGACCTATACCAGATTTGCCACTTTTCCCACGTGTTGCATACAAGATTTTATGCAATCCATGTTTGGAATGTTCAATTTTTGGAGAAACATACTTATATAGGCCATAAACTAAGGCCTAAACATAGTTATAGGCCTTAGTTTAAGATAGTTTCTTCAGAACTGGTCAGTTTGTAGTGGTTCCCAAGAAGCGTCGGTAGCCCAGTGGTCTAGATGTAAGACTAATGCGCTGGCGGCCCGAGTTCGAGTCTCGCCAGCGCCAAAATTTTTTGTATTTGTACGTGTCGTAAATTAAAGTATATATCGTGAAATAATATTGCCTTGATTGAACTGTGCGGGAAAGTAATGACGTAGCGTGCGGGAAAGTGCCAAACTGTGCGGGAAAGTTCTACCCTGTGAGATAATAGCACATTACAGTATACCCATCGGATATTGGTCACTTTGCGCACACTATCCAGCGCTCAAAAAGTGAATTTTCTAAGCATGGATTGCATAAACCATATTATTTACACACCGACGCGAGTGAATTTGCGCTAGGAGCGGAGCTCGCGAAAAAGGACGAACAAGGGCAGATAAGAGTAGTAGCATTTGCCAGCCGTACACTCAAGGAAGCGGAAAAACGGTACTACACCACAAAAAAGGAGCTTCTCGCGATAGTGTGGGCGCCTCAAAAATTTCGGTCGTATCTCATCGGAACGAAGGTCATAATTCGAACGGACCACAAAGGGTTAACATTTCTCAAAACATGCCGATTCACGAGTGCAAGACTCATGCGTTGGGCAATTATCATACAAGAGTACGATATGGAAATCGAGCACTGCCCAGGAAGGGAAAAGAAGGTCGCGGACGCTCTTAGCAGAATCCCACATGGCAACGGTGACACCAGAGATGGCGAAATAATAATAGCAAACATCATTGCAGAAAAACCATCCGCGACTTTGATGGACTACTTCGCGGACATAGAAGATAGACAGAAAGCAGACGAACGTTTGAACGATATACGAACGGCTTTAGAAAAACTGCCGAGCGCGCAAAACGGTAAGTACAGCCTTTTTCAAAATCTGCTTTACAAGCAGTGCGGACAAAACGTATGGAAAAACTAATTTCCGAAGACTTATTCATCCTGAAACTGCTTAAGAAAATCGCGAAAACCATTAGAACGTGCGACATATGTCAGAGAAGTAAAGTCGCAAATCAAGAAAGCTAGGCGGCGATGCAAAATATCGTAATGGAAGGACCACGGGAATTGCTGTCCATCGACTTTTACGGACCACTACCAGCGACGAAAGGAGGGTTTAAACATATCCTAGTGACCATTGATGCATTCACCAAATACGTTGCACTGTACCCGCTACGAAAAGCAGACGCGGATGCCACCGTAAGAAGCATTTTCGGCCACTACATCCCAAACCATGGGAAACCAAAAAGAATTCAATTCGATCATGGAACCCAGTTTACGTCGAAAAAATTGCTAGCAAAATTGAAACAAGAAAACGTACAGCCGGTGTTCTCATCCATCAGACATCCGCAAGGAAATATCGTGGAGCGAGTGAATAGGGAGCTCGGACGATTTTTCCGAACTTTCGTTGGAGAAAAACACACGAATTGGAAGGAATGGATACCCATCGTGGAAAAATGTATAAATGAAGTCCACCATGAAACCACCGAATTAACACCGGTGGAGCTCCACAAAGGAGAGAAACCACGAAGGGCATGGACGGCCTGGATATCGGGACACGCGGAAAACAAGTATCCGCCGTGGGAGGAAAAATTAATGCTCGCGAGAGAGAGGATTCGGAGGAAGGGAAAGAAGCGCGCGGAAAGGTTTAACAAAACACATAAACTAACAGATTTTAAAGGAGGAGATTGGGTACTGGTCAAGGCGTGTAATGTATCCGATCCGGCGAACAAAAAAATCGCGAAGTTTCTCGCGCTGTACGAAGGACCATACGTGCTCGAAAATAAAATAGGAGCCGCTACCTTTGTCATAAAAGAGCCTACGACAGGAAAGGAGCGGGGGAGATTCCACGCGAACAAGATGAAATTATATCATCGGAAATAAATAAAAAAGAAAGAGAGCGATGGAAAAGAGTTTGAAAAGAGAGAGAGCGACGAGAAAGAAGCGACAAAGAAAGCTAGCGTTGAAGACCCAAGGAGAGGGAAAGAGAAGGAGATAGATCCGCGGGAGATAGACAATGAAGGAAAAGATACAAAAAACAACGACGACGTGACTAAGAAGCCGAGGTATGACTTCTAACGAGTCCAACAAAGGCACCGAGAGCGAGAGAGGGAGGCAATAAGTACCGAAAAAGGCACAGTCTGCGATTAGCCACGACACGCGGCATATGAAAATTCAAAAGAGAAGTAAAATGAATGTGATACATTTTTGCGAAGCGCGCGAAAGAACGGGGCAATCGGGGTCGTTATGGGCTCCATACCCCGTCTGCGTGATTCCGAGGAGTATCCCCGTACTCCACGATCGACGGGAGTTGTGGAAGATCCAAACGGGGCAGGCTATCCGTGCCCTCACACCCGCTCGGATCGCAATGCGAAGAAGGGAAGACGAGGGAGCATACCGCATCCTCCAAGAGGGCCTTCGTAGGACGCTGGAGGGAAGCGGCCTTTTAATTCCGATACCGGAGGAACTGATAAAAGAGGGAACCCCGTGCGTAGCAAAGTACCACGGGAGACTCGAAAGGGGACAGGTGCAATGCGAGGCACATAAGAGAACGTGCGGTGTTCCTCGTCGACGCGTGCCAGGTGGTATGTACAGTAATATCTCCCACATTGACCCAACTGGAGCTCCCTCCACATTGTCCACCCTGTTATTCCTACGCCTGTGGAAACGTTATTCCTGCGCCTATATTATCTTCGTCGGAGTCAGCCAAGTGTGTGATGTGACTAATGGAATACGCGACGCGGTTTCTTTTGATGCGAGCTCATAGCTTCGCAGCTCGTAAAACAACGCTATAACGTTATTAATTGTACTTTTTCTTATCTGAAATTGTTTTTAACATATTGGTGACATTTTTCCGATTAAAATGAGATCAAACATGATATAATTTGGACCATATTTACTTATCATATAGTTGAGTTAGGGGTTACATTGTTCTTTTACACTTATAAACTTCGAAACGATGAACAATGTCAAGAGAGAATACACGAAACGGTGGACAATATGAGTACAGAAGGCGTGAAACGGTGGACAATGTCGGTAGAGAAGGCACGAAACGGTGGACAGTGTGAGTAGAGAAGGCACGAAACGGTGGACAGTGTGAGTAGAGAAGGCACGAAACGGTGGACAGTGTCGGTAGAGAAGACACGAAACGGTGAACAGTGTGGAGGAAGGAGCCTACATTCGACGGACATCGAATGGAGATATTTTATATGTTTTTCTATTAACCCCTTTTCGCAATTTAATCAAAGCTGTAAGAAAATGAAACGAGTTATTTAATGAATATTAATAAATAAATCTGGTCCAAATTATATCATGTTTGGTATCATTTTAATCAGAATGATCTCATCAATATGTTATTATTATTTGTTATAAACAATTAATAAGTTTAGATTGTCTTTAGTGTCGTATTTGGTACTCTGCTTTTTAATCTCTCGGTCGCCGCGAAACCCGACCCCATATTCTGTTACATTGGTTGTCCTTATCTTCGTTCGGCGAACTACGAAGGCGAGCCGCGCGCCGAGAAATGTTGTCTTCTCTACCCAAACTGTACCAATTCGATTCCAAGCTCTGGGGCAATATGAGAGATATTACTGTATGAGGAAAGAACATCTATACTTCTTACCGAGCGCATACGCCGGGATAAGGGCCCTCGCCGTAATAATCGCCCTGCGAGGAGTCCGGCCTAGCGGAAGGAGGGGCTGGAGCATCCACGAAAGATGGTTCGTTGAGCAAGAGATCAACACTTAACGGATCATCCTCGACATGAGGCCCAGAGGGGACGAGCGGCCGACGCAGATTCCGATTCCCACCGAAGTTGGGTATCGCCGGGGAAGAACGCTCTGCAACTTAGGGAGAATCGCGAGGCTCAACTTCCAGGCATGGCAAGAGGAGCGGAAGGCGTTGGAGCGGGAGCTCGGCGTAGAACTCGACTAGGCAAATTAAAATAAAAATTTTTATTACAAAAAGGTAATGAACAAATTTTATTTTGGGGGACGTTGTCACAGTATAGCAAAATCCACAATTTCACACCATAAATAATAAATAAAACGACATAGAAATAATCATCCCGAAACGCGATCGACAGAATGCGCGAACATTCGTACGCTTAAAAATAGACATTCAAAGGTAGACGCACCGAGAGAGCGGCACGCGAACGCGAAAATATCAAAAAAACGCGTAAGGAAGACGAGGAAGGAAATACGCGAAATAGATCGGAATTTAGCGAGATAGGAATTTGATGGCCAACGAGTTCACGGCCACCGGCAAGGCTAGGCGAGGACAGTAACCGCATGTAATAATCAAGAGAGAGGGTCCAATTAGACAATAGAAATCCGATCACGCGGAAGCAGAACGGGGCGGATTAAACATTTAAATAGAGAGCCCACGCAAGGTAAGCTCTCTTACAGATCGCAGTTCGTAGAAGTTACAGCTTAGATTCGTGCATTCGGAAAGATTTCAAACATTCTCAGAATTTTAAAGTACGTGAAACGCTCTTAAAATCACGGTGTGAAAAAGTGTTTTCGCGAGTGTCGAGAACCGGTGAAAAACCATCCCAGAAGCGTGGATCGACGGCAAGCGTCGGGTGACAGGGGAAGTTACAAACACAGACACAGTGCTACGGTGTCCTAAGCTATACCACATACAACGTCGCCTAAAGTAAGATGTATCTCGTTATTTCTATTACCTCATCGTTCCTTTAGTCATAAGTAATAGATTAAGAGTGTGTGTAGAAGTGAATGTCTGTGTGAGCAAGCGTCCGTGTGTCGAGTGAGAGCCTGAGTATAGTCGAGCGAGCATATGTGTGTGCGAACGAGCGTCGAAGTGTGCATGCGTGTGTGAGTCAAACGAGAGCGACGACGACTTCGGCGACGACAAAAAAAATATAAACACGGCGCGATCAGCTGTTCGAGAGCGACGGCCGAGCGAAAAGGAAAATAAGTCTTTAAATACATGGAAATTAATAGAACTTTTGCGTAATTTAATTAATCATTTTCCCACTTTCCACTGCCAGTCCTAAAAAGACCGAACTATTCGGAAAAGTAACGTAAGCTTAACAGGTAAGGAAGGCGATACGTTACACTATGTTTCGAAGTACATTATATTAATTGAGCGGGTGCAGCACAAATTTTTACGTTTCTTTGTCTTTTTGTTTCGGTCCCGCTTTTATTGTTTTTATGTTCAAGTGTATAATCATACTTACGTGCCGTTCATGTCCATTATGCGCCTTGACACCTTGGAAAATCGCCAACTGGTGGGGGATCTTAGATTATTATTTAATATTGTAAGCGGAGGTTGCCTTAATCCTCATTTACTTAGGCTAATAGCTTTTAATATTCCGTCTAAAAAATTTAAGGCATTTCAACTTTTTGCGACATATCAGTATACGTCTCGATTTGCGTATAGTGACACTATTGATAGAATTTGTAAGCTTGCAAATTACTATAACAATATTATTAATCTTGTTGGATGCTCGACACAAGCGGCGTTGCAATCCTTTCGCAGGGCAATTTGTATGAGTTAAGTCATTGTGCGTGTGCATGCGATTGTCATTCTGGATATAACATTTACACTTCTTATTGTACTAATGGGTTTTCCCGTAAATTGAATAAATTAAAAAAATTAAATATGGGCAAGGATAAAAAACGAAAGCGTTCACTTTCCCCTTCAAGAGATAGAAGAAGAAAACACGAAGAAAATAAGGCGAAAATGGAAAAGATGCAAAATCAATTGAATAACCTAACAAAGGTTCTGAATCAACTCTTTAAACAAAAAGCTATAGATGAAGTTGCATCGGTCCATAGTGTGACGTAATAGGATAGAGTAGGATAAATGATAAATAACATAAAGGCAAACGTAATTATAACGTCGCGATAGCACCAAAAAAGATGAAAAAACGCTAAGAAAGCTAAATATAGAAATCGGTAACGCGACAAACACCTAAAAAACCGAGCGCGTGCGAGAAAAGGATGGGAGCAGGTAGAGAAACAACCTAGGTAGAAAAAAAGGATACGACGTACGAATAACGTCGAAGGTTCGCGAAAAGCAAAGAGGACAACGAACGGCCAGTGACCCACTAAAACCAGAGGAGGGGACCCAATTAAATTAGGCAAAAGGGATCACGCGATGGGAAGCCAAGTGGGAAAAAGACTTTAAAAGGACGGCCAAGGACAAGAAAAGGCGACTAGACGGGTTACAGTTCAAGAGCGAGTAGAATCATTTTTCAATTCTCTAAAATTTTCTTACGAGTGAATTCTTCGGTTATTTAAATTGCGAGCATCGAGAAATCCTTAGAAGTGCGAGTGAGTCATCACCAGATCTCAAGCCGATCGACAGAGAGAGTAAGACAGAGACCGTATAGCGGCGGTACGCGTCAGAAAGAGAGTGAGCGACAACAACGTCGACCTAGGCACATCAAGTTACGTCACCACGTCTCCCGAAGTAAGCGTGTATTAGTATATCTTTATTATACCTCCTATTTCTATATCCTAATCCGTACTTTAAGGGTGTGTGTGAGAGCGTGAGCGGTGTATGTGTGCATAAAGAGCGATCCGCGTCAACAAACGCGTCGAGACAATAGCATTAAGTCCGTAAGACGCGATCAGCTGAGCGAGGCCAACGACCCAAAGCGCTACGTCACGGGAAAAGAGTGAAAAATAAAGAAAATCCTTTGAATACAAGCGTAGATCATTTTTTTTATTTTTCTTATCTTTCCCACTGCACGTCTCTCATTAGACCGAACGAGTTGAAAGGTAACAAGCGTAGAAAAGGTAAGAAAAGCGTTTTGTTACAATAGCGATCTCGATATAATTTCAGGTAATAAAATTCGATAACCTAAAATAAAATTTACGTGTCTATTTCCACACGAAAAAACACGGCACGCATTTCATATGAATCGTGCATCCCAAAAGGGTTATTGATAATTTCAATTATAACCTCGGTGAAGTAAAATATAGTCTCCATACGAGAAAAATCAACAACAATATGTCTTTCCAGACGATCTTTCCAACAAGGAAAATGAAGCCCATAATGCAAATAAAATAGATGATACGTAGCAAAAATAGCATGCCTCCTGTGTGAGGAGGTCCAACAGGATGATCTTAAAGAGCGTATATTAGACGATGATATACTTCAGATTCTAGGAGAAGATCCTAATGCAAAATCCGATAACTTGTACCATCTTCACGTTAAAGTAAAAAACCGTTGCAAAGTTTGGTTGCGAGAAGGTTTGCCAGAAGAGATTAGAAAAACTATACTAAACCAATCGTAGGGGGGCGCGGGCCCACCGAACGAAACAGCCTTGCTGTTTCGTATTAGGCACGACCGCGGCAATGATTTTTCGCACAGGAAGTCGGCTCGCTGCGCTCGCCTATCCCCTTTCTTATGAGAGTACAGGATAACTGATTGCGGCCGTTTGGTTGGTCGCACACGACGTGTACGAGCCTTGATCGTGGATTCTCGGAGGAGCTGCGCATGCGAGAGATCCTGAGGACGTCCGCAGATGATAAAGGGGCTCCGAGCGCAGCAGTCATTCGCTGGAAGTGACCACTGAGTTGGTTGGAGTCTTCGCCCTAGATTTCATGCAGCCCCGAGATGATTATGGATGCCGACCTGCGCTCGCGCTCAATACGAGCGACCTGCTGGGTCTGCTCACGAACCCTGGGAGATACGGCATCCACGCTATCCTGGTTGGAGCGGAGGACATCGGCATATGTCTTCTGCCTGGCGTCGAAGCCGTCCATCCGCGCAGAGAGGACGGTGAGCGAAAACGCGAGGGTGCCACACTTGGTGGACACGGCACTCTCCGCGGAGGACAAAACGTCCACTCGTTCTTCGATCCTCTCCACTCTCTCCGCCACCGCACGGATATCGGCCAAAATGCCGTCCATCCTTCCCGCGATGGCCCTCAGCTGGCTCCTCGTGTCCTTGCTGCTGCTTCCCTGGTCGGTGTTGAACCTCTCTTGAAATGCTTTGGAGGAGGTTACTGTGGCGGCCAAAGTGGTAACGACCGCCATCAGGGCGTCAAGAGATGTAGGCGGTGCGGCGGAAGGTGGTTGGTGGTCGCTGGAGTCCGCAGTCAATGACGGCAGCAGAGAAGACGACTAAGAGGACAAAGATGAGGAAGACGAGGACGAGGCAGCGGCAGTCGGCGGAGGCTGCGATTGCAGCCGCGAGGTGGCGGTAGGCAGTGCAGACCTATAGCTGCCGTACACGTGCTCTCTGCAGTATCCGATATTTCTTTGTATGATACAACTATTAATCGGCAAACTATAATTACAGAAATTAAACACTCCAGTAATTTAGGTAACAGAATATATATTTTTATCAAAACTCGAACATGTATAATTATATTTAAATATACAGGGTGGGTCACCACATTTTGCCATTTAGATTTACGTCATTATTATTACACATAGCAAACAATATTTCTAATGAAGTTGAATGGTTTTGAGAGGGGCACATTCTGATGGTACATTTTTTTTTGTAGGTGGACGTGTAAAGGAAATATGAAGGTCATTAACATTTTCTTAAATGGAATCATATATTTTTTATTGCATCAGCTGATGCTCCTTCATGTTCTTTACAAAAAAATATTAATCTAGAAGTGCAAAAAAATGATTAGTTTAGTAGATATTTTAATTCCAATTTGTTGGGAAATCGTGACTTTCTGGTCAATACTATAAATTCAATGTGATTAGTTAGTAGAAGAGCAAGAATTATCAATGTAAATATTTACATTTTCTGTGTTGAAAATTCTTACTCTTCTACTTATTAACACAGAAAATGTAAATATTTACATTGATAATTCTTGCTCTTCTACTTATTGTAAAATTTAGTCTCTGTTACATCTCTGATACGGTGAATACGGCGATACGGTGAATTATCATTTCATAATGAAGTATTCTAAAGAAGAAAAGATAGACATGTTAGCAATTTATTTTGGAGCTGGGAAAAGTGCTACACATGCAGAAAGATTATACGCCGATAGATTTCCTCAACGAAATCATCCATCACGTCGTACATTTGATTATGTTTTTAAAAAATTTCACCTGACGGGAGATTTATTACGCAAAAAGGCAATTCGTAATAAACCAATAATAAATGAAGCAAACGAAATTGGAGTGTTAGCCGCAGTTACGTTAAATCTATCCGTTAGTTCTCGCGAAATCGAAAGACAAGCTGGAATTAGCCGCAAAAGCATTTTACCTATACTCAAAATGCACCAATACCATGCATATCATGTATCAAAGGTTCAAGAACTGACCGCAAATGATTGTTATCAACGTTTGGAATTTTGTAATTGGGCTCTCTCTCAAAGAGACTACTTTTTCAACAATGTTATGTTCACGGACGAAGCAACGTTTACGAAACATGGATCAATGAATTCAAGAAATATGCATCATTGGTCAACGGAAAATCCTCATTGGTTTAGACAAATGGATAATCAACATCGATGAAGTGTAAATGTTTGGATGGGCATACTCGGCGATAGACTTATTGGTCCTTATTTCATCGAAGGATCACTAACCGGACCAAAATATGCAGATTTTTTATCAAACACCCTATGGACATTTTTAGATGATTTACCACTGCATACACTGTAACGTATCGCCTTCCTTACCTTTTTATCGGTACGCTACTTTTTCTCCTCGTTCGGTCTTTTGAGGACTGGCAGTGGAAAGTGGGAAGAAAATGAAATGAATTAGCTCGGTGGTTTCGTGGTGGACCTCGTTTATGCAATTTTCTACGATGGGTAGCCATTCCTTCCAATTTGTATGTTTTTCTCCCAGGAAAGTTCGAAAAAATCGTCCGAGCTCCCTATTCACTCGCTCCACGATATTTCCTTGAGGATGTCGGATGGATGAAAACACCGGCTGTATGTCTTCTTGTTTTAATTTCGCTAGCCATTTTTTTTATGTAAACTGTGTCCCGTGATCGAACTGAATCCTCTTCGGTTTTCCATGGTTCGGGATGTAGTGTCCAAAAATGCTTCTAATTGTCGCGGCGACGTCCGCTTTCCGCAGAGGATATAGCGCGACGTACTTGCTAAACGCGTCTATTGTTACGAGTATGTGTTTATAACCTCCCTTGGTGGTCGGTAGCGGGCCATAAAAATCTATCGAGAGAAGCTCGTGCGGTCCTTCCATCACGATATTCTGCATTGCCGCGTAACTCTCCTGGTTTGCTACCTTACTTCTTTGGCATATATCGCACGTTTTGATAGTTCTCGCTATTTTCTTCAGCAGTTTCGGAACAAATAGATCTTCGGAGATTATTTTGTAGCATTTGTACGTTCCCACGTGGCCGTACGTTCGATGGCAATCTTCGATGAGCGTTTCCTCAATTTCCTCCGGTATTACGAGTTTCCATATATTTTGCCCACATTGTTTGTACAGCAGATTTTGGAACAGACTGTATTTGTCATTTTGCGCGCTCGGTAGTTTTTCTACCGGCCGTTCGTATCCCGTTTAAACGTTCGTCTTTCTTTTGTTTATTCGCCATGTCCTCGAAATATTTGGCCAGCGTCGATGACGGTCTCTCGGCAAGGATGCTCGCTATTATGACATCTCCCTCCCGCGTCTCGCCCTCCTCGCACGGGATTCGGCTTAGCGTGTCTGCGACCTTATTTTCTTTTCCCGGGCAGTATTCGATATCGATATCGTACTCTTGTATCGCGATAGCCCATCGCATTAGTCTCGCACTCGTGAATCTGCATGTTTTGAGGAACGTTAATCCCTTATGGTCTGTCCTTATTATGACCTTTGTTCCAATAAGATATGATCGAAACTTTTGCAACGCCCACACGATCGCGAGGAGCTCCTTTTCAGTGGTGTAATACCTCACCTCCGCTCCCTTTAGTGTCCTGCTGGCGAACGCTACGACTCCCATATGTCCTTGTTCGTCCTTTTGCGCCAGCTCCGCTCCTAACGCAAATTCACTCGCGTCCGTATGCAGATAGAACGGCCTCCGAGGATCGGGGTGCCTCAAGACGACGGTTTCCAAGAAAAGTGTTTTCACTTTTCCGAACGCGCTTTTTCTTTCCTCCGTCCACTCCCATTTGTTCCCTTTCTTGAGCATCCCGAGAAGCGGCGTAATTTCCTTCGCGTGTTTGTTCGTGAAGTTGGTATAGAAGTTTATCAGTCCCAAAAATCCGCGGAGTTGCTTGATGTTTTTCGGCAGTGGATATTCCCGTATAGCCTCCGTCTTCTCGATTTGCGGACGTATTCCTTCCGTGGTCAGAACGTGTCCCAAAAAGTCGACTTCTTGTCGGAAGAACTTCGATTTTCTTAAGTTCAATGTTACCTTCATTTCGCGTAGCCTCTCGAATAACTTCCGTAAGTTCTCCAGGTGTTCTTGCGTGTTTTCGGATACGCACAGAATGTCGTCCACGAAATTGAGGATCCTGTCTCCTAATCCCTTTAGTACGTGTGCGAGTCCCCTTATCAAGCTTGCGCTGCTTGTTTTTAATCCGAAGGGTGTGACTCGGAACTCGTAACATTGTCCGTTATGTAAGAATGTCGTGTATTTTCGCGATTCAGGCGTTAAGGGAACTTGCCAGAAACTGCTTACCATGTCGAGGCTGGACATGACCTTCGCCCGTCCACATTGTTGGAAAAGCGTTTCCAACGGTACTGGGCACTCGTGGTCCGGCAGCAGTATTTTGTTAAGTTGTCGCGCATCCAGGCACAGTCTTATACTTCCGTCTTTCTTAATTACCGTCACTAGCGGATTGATGTATGGGCTGTTTGACCTCTGTATCACGCCCTGCTCCATCATTTTCTCGATTTCCTTGTTTACTCTTTCCCGATACGCCATCGGAATCGGGTATGATCGGTGTATGTACGCCGTCTCATCACTTACTTCAAGCTTATGTTCGTACACCCACATCCTCCCAGGTCGGTCGTTAAACACATCCTTAAATTGCCATAATAAATCCTGAAAGCTCTCCTTCTCCTTCGTGGTAAGTCCCTGACACTCCTCCGCCTTTTCCCTTATCTCTTCCCTCTTCCTTCGCCTCTCCTCTTCTCTCGAGTTCGCCTCTGGGACGCCACGCTTTGGGCCCGTCCCCCCGAACTCTTCTATTACTTCTACTCTCCTTTCGCCCTTCGATTCCTCCACGCTTTCCACCCTAACCTCGTCTTCTTTCTCCCCGTCGCTTACCCTCACCACTCCTTTCCTCATTTCTATATGGCTGTTTAAGTGTGTTAGACTGTCCGTTCCTAGGATGCACGGTCTCACTAAGTTCGGTATTATTAAAAAGATTAATTCCGTTTCGATACTTCCAATCGTTGTATTCGCCATCAATTGCTTTTTTATCAGTGCTGACTTTCTTCCTGTTGCGCCCACCACTCTTATCGTTCTTGTCGGGATCGTAGGACATTTTCCCCACCTGTCTTTATTTTCCTCATATTTGTCCTCGGCGATACACGTCACTTCGCTTCCCGTATCCACTAGTGCTTTAATTTTCCTTCCTTCGATGTTTATTGTGATTATCGGGCATTGCCCTCTCGTGTTTACCTGCCTGTTTCTGTCTCCTTCTCCTTTTTCTTCTCGCGTCACCAGATTAATCTCTGGCGCGCACTCTTTCTCTTGCACACCATTTCCACTAGTTGTTTCTTTTTCCGTTTTCGTCATCGTTTTTCGTGTCGTACTGTCGCAGGTGTGCATTGGCTCTAGGTGCGGTACGACACTTCGGCGTTTCCCCACTGCGAAGTCGGGATGATATGCGCTTCCTCTGTGTTGGTTTTTGCATTCTGTTCCATTTGCCTTTCTTCGCCGGTCATCGTATTCACTTGCGGTGGCCTCGCTGGCCATCCTCTATCTCCTTCTCGTCTCGTGTTTGGAATGTAATTTCCTCCTCTGCTCGCTACGGGCGTGGAGTGGCTTGTCGGCGGTGCGTTGAACGCTTGTCCCCCGAATCTTCTTGGAGCGGCGTTCATCGCTGGTGCCGGTGTTCCCCGCTGAGCGTTTACCGCTCGCTTCAGATCGTGTCTCTTGAGGATTCTTATCAACCCTTCCACGTTCGTCACCCCTTTTAGGAGGATTTCGTCCCGGATTTCCGGGGTGAAGTGTGCCGGTAGTGCTTCCACGACTTCTTCTTCGCTAATACGCGGTGTAAGGTCGTATGCACTCGCGCAAAGTCGCGACGCGTATTCGACTCTCGTCGTGTTCGCTCGTTCTTCGTAAAATCCGTTATTTAGGTGCCTCCGAATTCGCACCTGCTGCTCTCGACTCCAGAACCGTTCCGTAAATTTGTGCGCGAATTCGTCGAAGGTCCTTATTCTTCCCTCCACGATATTCCACCAGTCCCTTGCTGTGCGTGTGAGGCTTTGTTCCACCACGAACTTAAATTCACTATCGTGGATACGTGCTGCTTGGCAGTAATTCTCAATTTCTCGGAGGTATTTCATCGGCCTCTCCCGTCCTGATCCATCAAAGTTCGGTGGCGTTCTTCTCAGTGCCATCTCCCGAATATTCGACTGTGTCCCGGCGTGCGCCTCCCTTGATATTTCCGGATGAATTTCCCGTGAGTTCCTTACTTCCTCGATGCTTCTTCGCAGTGTCTCCATTTCCCTGCGATAGTCGTCCACGGTATTCCGTGTGTCCCGGAAGCTCCTTGCTACCTCGTCGACGATGTTTTCGTTCTCAGTGACCCTCCTACCTAGTTCTTCGATCGCCCTTTTTACCGGGCCGAGGACGATGCGCACAGTCTCCGTATGCCCTTCCAATGTCTTCGAAATGTTTCTTGCCATTGCGTCTGACCAGTCATCGAATTTTTCTTCCATCTTCTTTTCCAATTCCCTCACCTTTCGTTCGATCTTTAAGTTGATCCTTTCGCACTGAAGGCCCATTTCCTTGATCGCCTCCAAGACCTCGGCCATCGATACGTTGCTTTGTGGAGGATTCCTGTCGTCCTCTTCTGTTGTCGTCTCTTCCAATATGACCTCCTCTTGACGTGGTTGTGGCCCCCGGACCATTTCTTCAGCTCCGGCGTCCGTTAGTTCCTCCGCGAGTGTCGCACTTCTTCAAGTACTCACCGCTGGAGGCACCGAGAAGGTGAACTCATGGTGCTCACTTGTTTCGAGCGTACCTATCCCCGTCTCCGACACCGTGCTACGCGATTCTTTGTCCGCCATGGTTTTTTTTTGCACTTTTCCACACTTTTCCACGTTGGGCGCCAATTGTAACGTATCGCCTTTCTTACCTTTTTATCGGTACGCTACTTTTTCTCCTCGTTCGGTCTTTTGAGGACTGGCAGTGGAAAGTGGGAAGAAAATGAAATGAATTCCGCGAAATATCACTTTAATTGCGTTTATTCAAAGCCTTTTAATACCTTTGTTATTATCGGCGCTCGAACAGCTGATCGCTCCCGGGTTTGTTGATATTTCGTCGCTCTCGCTTTACACACACACACACACTCTCTCAGATACGCGGCTCACACATACTCTTAGCCTATGCCTTATATTACTGGGATTTAGGATGTACACAAGAATTGTTGACACTTATCTGAGGAGACTTTGTAACGATGTCACGCTTTTGTTTCCTAATTGGATCAACAGCTACCTCGCTTTTGATTGCCCTGGCGCCGACACACGCGTCTAAATGATTTTAAATCAAACACTTTCTGCACACTCCGAAATTTAAGCTTGAACGCAACACTATAACTTTTTGAAACTCTGAGAAACTCTCGGTCGTCCTGAGCTATTCGATTTCCTTGCTTATAAAGGGCTATTCCCACTCTTCCCTCATCTCGAGAGATTCGAATTTTTATTTTCTAATTGGGTCCCCCCTGTGTGCACTTTCCGTCGCGCGCCGCTGGCCTCGCTCGGCCCTGAACTTGCCGATCGACATCGGCACGCGCCGTCACCGCTCGGGCTTCCTCGTTTCTAACCGTCTTAATTTCTTCTACCATTTCTTCCTTGTTATTGCCGTTTCGAAATCTAAATTTAGCCTGCCTCCCGTTTCTTATATTACCTATGATCTATTGTCCGATTAATCGACTATCCTAGCTTGCCTATTTCTATTTCTATTTCTATTCTTTTTAATATTAATTATTCTGAATTATGAGACTCAAGCGTTACGTTACAACACGGCAAATAATGTGGATTCAACAGGATGGTTGTCCGGCCCATTATTCTAGAATAGCAAAGGATACATTAAATCGTATGTTCCCTAATCGTTGGATAGGGCGAGGTGGCCCCATTCATTTTCCGGCAAGATCACCAGATCTAACGCCCTTTGACTTTTTCCTGTGGGGCTACTTAAAAAATAAAGTGTACGCTAAGCCTCCGACTACAATGGCCAATATGAGGGATCGTATCATTAATGAGTGCAACAAAATAACTTCAGATACACTACGCAATGTTAGTGAGTCATTAACTTCTCGATTCAGAAAGTGTTCTGATTCAATCGGTCGCCACATTGAACCTTTTCTTTAAATAGACATTAGAAATAAAATATCTCCTAAACTAATCATTTTTTTGCCCTACTAGGTTAATATTTTTTTGTAAAGAACATGAAGGAGCATCAGCTGATGCAATAAAAAATATATGATTCCATTTAAAAAAACGTTAATGACCTTCATATTTCCTTTACACGTCCACCTACAAAAAAAAAGTACCATCAGAATGTGCCCCTCTCAAAACCATTCAACTTCATTAGAAATATTGTTTGCTATGTGTAATAATAATGACGTAAATCTAAATGGCAAAATGTGGTGATCCACCCTGTAGATTGTGCAGAGCAAGGATTATAAGGAATGGATTTGGCATTCTAACATCTCGTTTTTGTGTTTTGGGAAAACCAATTCAAGTTAAAGAAGAAACTGCCATAAAGATAATCTTATGTACATTACACAATTGGTTACGTAGCACTGCATCAGAAACCTATGCGCCATCGGGAACAACAGATTATGAAGACATCATAAACTTCCAAGTAAATTTGAGACAATTAAGAACAGAAATTAACGAATTACCAAGTATCCGTCGATCGCGAATCAATAATAAATTTAAAATAATAGCCGAGAAAATGAGAGATAAATATAAACATTGTATTCCGCGCCTCTTCGTCACAATCAAATGTGGGACCCCCTCTTCATGCAGGTGACACCACATATTTAAAAGTTTATTTATAAAAAAAAGAAAAAATATCTCTGACGTTGGCTGCATCCATCCTATCGCGCGTCATCCCATTTTTTTTGTGCAGGTGAAACCACATCGATTGATTTTAATCAAGAGGAATTATGAGTAATAAACGTGGCAGAAGCAGATCTTTGGACGGTGAAAATAGGGAGAGTAATTTAAATGAGCGACTGAGGACGTTAGAAGACTTGCTCCTGAAAAAACATAGAAAGAAATGTCGAAAAAATAGACGCAGTAAGTTTTTTCTTTTAAAGGCTTATACGTTTCTTTGTTTTAGCGACGACTTTTGGACTTCAACTCTGAAGTTGCATAGGAAGGATGTCCGTTTTATATGGTTATCTCTCAATTAGACTCTAACCTAATCGTGATTGACATTTGTCTGCCCTAACCTTAGCAGTCAATGGGCACGGTCACTCGCTTTGGCTCTTACCTATTCGAGGAGTTATCACTCAGACCAAGACAGCATTGATGGCACTTAGGTGGTATCTTAACCTGCGACTGATATTCTTTCTCTTATTCATCAGGTCGGCGACACAGCGTGAAATATTCACAGCTCTCATCTGATTCACAATATAGTGACGAAAAGCGTCAGAATCGAGGACCCACTTATTCTGACAGTAACGACGAATATTCAACAGGGTCACATGAAAACGTGGAGCAGTCAGCACCTATGCTTGAACCTCAACCAGAACAAGTTGCTTTAAGCGAATTAATTGTGCCCCCGACTAAGCAAGCCAAGCAAGCTATTGACTAACAAGGCGTCAATCAAGATCAGCAGTTAATCCACGAAATATGTCAAGATCAGGAAGACATTATTCTTGATCAAAGATTTTTAGATGTTATGGGTAAACGATTCTTGGAAGATCGAGCTCTAGCTTTGTCTATCCCCAGAGAATTGTCTATTCGCTGGGAAGAAATTCTGAAGAGCGGATTACCAGCGGAGGATAAAATGTCCCTGATTAAAAAATATCCGCCACCTAAGAATTGCTTTATTATAGATCTTCCGAAAGTAAATTCTGAATTCTTGGGAAATTCTTCGTCCCAAAGAGGGACGAGAGAATTGCTGGTAAGCAACCTATGATCGAAGCTTGTCTTGCGGCAGTTGGAAAATCCTTTTTAACAATAATCCAGAAGTATCCCGGACACGATCATTTAGAAATTGGAAGGCTACTATCAGATCTTCAATATGGAGAATCCTTTATAAGGCAGAGTCTAATTCTAGCAAATTTGAATGCATCATCCAAGGGTGTATTAACCGTTTGAGTGCCACGGAGCGATTTTGCGCTTCTCCTCTGTCCCTCGAACAGTGCCAGCGCTCTAAGCTGCGAACCCAATAACGGCGACACGCTCGGTTTCTGTCGATGCGCGACTTTACGGTTACCACTCCATTTAAGGTAAAAGTAAAAGAATGAGACAACTAGTAAAAGAACTGGCATTCTTGGAGAGGGAATAAGAGAAGCGCTATCGCGCCGCTTAGCACTTTTGGAGAGAGAATAAGACAAGTGCTATCGCGCCACTTGGCATTTTTGGACGGGAAACAGCAAAGACACGTGACACTCAAACGGTTAAATGCAACTACTCTAAATGAATGGATTTTTGGGAAGCAATTGGATGAAAAGCTCGAAGCAGCCAAAGCGCTGGAAAACTCTCGGAAGGATTTAAAACTTGTATCGAGACCTCCTCGAAATAGAGGTTCAAAAAACTTGAAATTCCCGCCCCGTCGACCTTAAGGCAATCAGCGGTTCGACGTTAGGCGTGTCACGTCTACGCCTAGTAGCGTAGCAGGGCCGTAGGAATAATCACAGGTAGCCCTTAGGTAGTTGGAAAGGATGTGGACGCGCCCAAAGACTCAATGCTTTGAGGTTGCCACCTTTTGAGGATAGGTACGTGGACGCGCCGAGAGACTCAATGCTCAAGGGTTGCCACTTCGGTAGAAGGTAGGAAAGGAGTAGACGCGTCCAGAGACTCAATGCTCTAGAGTTGCTACCTTAGGATGATTAGGCCTACAGGTTATTAAGTTGGTGTAGACGTGTCCATTGATCGACGGATCTCGAGCGGCAAAGATTCGTCGATGGTGGGTTAGATTCCGTTTCGATAATGTAAGGAAGAAGGAATTCCGAAAATGAATATTACCTTTTAAAAGAGTAACAAAAGTTAATATATATTCTGAATATTAAGATATATGATTACAAAGATTATTACAATAAAAAGGAGAAAGTTCTTTGGTATATGAAAGAATTATAACCAACCGGTTTCTATTCTTTCTCGAGGTTATAGCCAATCGGCTTTTACCTGAATAAATCTAATCGCGGTTATAACCAATAGGTTTTTACCCGATCTACGTTATATCTCTAGTTTTACGCGGGAGTGAGCGCGGAGACGTTCAGGGAGAGTACCTCGCTGAGTAATGCCTAACAACTACCGTGAGTTGTATGGTGAGAGAGATCTGGAGCGATCTCTCGATGAAGTCTCGGACCCTTCCGGACTGAACTCTGCCTATGCTCGCTCCTCGCGCCCTTATAAGTTCTAAAAAGTCTTAAAACACTAGCGGAGAAATAGTATCCATCTAGCGGAGGATTAGGGTCCCCTTTTCTAAGATAAGCAGGCGGGCGGCGTCGCGTAGGCGCACGAGGGAACGTTCCTAGTTTCAACGGGAGCTAACCAAGGAAAAATATCATTCGGATGAAATTCGGATGTAACAGGCGGGAGGAAGCAACAAAGCTTACAAACCTAAACCGTCCTGAACGATCGCCAGGGCAATCAAATTTGGCAGTCGAAGATACGAACAGACCCACCGCCAGAAGCGTTACTATATCCCGTAAGTCCTATAGCAGGCAGACTCCGGCTTTTTACCAATAAATGGAAAGAAATAACGACCGATCGTTTGATACTGTAGTGGATAGAAGGCTACAAGATACCTTTTGAATCTTTCCCTACTCAAATAAAGCGACCCAATGACCCTTTAGTAAGTACAAAGAAGCACGTCGAATTTTCTCAGCTAATATCAAGTCTACTGAGCAAGGGAGCATTAAAAACCTGTCACAAGAGTCAAGGTCAATTTATTTCACCTATCTTTCTAATTCCAAAACCAGATGGAACTAATTGTTTTATTCTTAACCCTTTCGTTACGGGTGCTGTCTATGTTCGACGGTCGCATGACGACCTGTGCATACGGGTGCCGACTATACAGGGTGTCTCTTTTTAATCTTTAAATGCGATTATTAAATGCGAAATTAAATAATTTAATTAATATTAAAAAATAATTAAAATACAATAAAATAAAAAAAAATAAAAAAATTTAATTAATAATAATAAAAAAAAAATAAAAAAAAAAAATTAAATAACATTTCAAGGTCAACATAATGCATGTCGATGGATTCGTCTTGAGCTAGGCTACATGTCTGGCATAACAAAAATATATGGTTCCATTTAAAAAATCAAAGATCAACTTCAAATCTCGGAGGCGCCTCCACCCAGAGAAAAGAAAGGTCCACCATTGAATGTCCTCTTCAAGGTAGAATATGTTTTGTTCAAAAAATTTTAACAAATAATTAATATTTTTCGAAATAATCGCATTTAAAGATTAAAAAGAGACACCCTGTATTCGGCGTTCGCGCGACGATCTGTGTATCGGCTGTGCCGACTCTCGCTGATAAAAAAAATCTACTGTACCAATAGAGCATCTCTTGATTCTATCGATGCATATTGGATTAAATCCTACTAGAAATATATTGGATAGTGGAGTATTTGTACGGTACAAGACGCGACTATAATACAAAATCAGGATTATAGTATAAAATCCTCCTTGAACCGTTATAAGTAATTGAAAGAGTGTGAGAGAACATTTTCAGGTTAGAAGCATTTGAAGCATTAGAAGCATTATTTTTGAACATTTTGTTTGAAGCTTTGTTGAAAATTTGTTTTATATAATGTTTTTTGCGCCCTAGTTAGAATGTCACGGTGGAGTTCAAAAAGAAATCTATTTTTCAATGGATTGACTGATACAGAGTATGATTCTGAGAATGAAAACGAAAATAATTTCATTGTACACAGAAAAAAAGGACTATATATAATACCTCACACTCAGAAGCAGAGGAGAATGACGAACACAAAGACGACTACTGCGACACATGGACGTCAAAAACTTTCATCCTTAAAATACATCCGTTTACGGCAAAAATGCAGGGATTATACCAAATATTAGCAGATCGGCAAAAATCATTGATTACTTTCAACTCTTCATCTCAGAAGAGTTCGTACAATTTATCGTAAATAAAACGAATGATTATTGTTAAAAAAAAAAAAACAATAATATGAAGGATGGAGAGGGAACAATAGTATCCGAATTGTACTGTTTTTTTTGCTCTTTCATTTCTAATGACACGCAACAAGAATTTGTCCTTGGTGGGATACTGGAGTAGAGACATACTTCTGCGTAGTGATGTTTTCGAAAAAATTATGGCTAGAGATCGTTATTTGAAATTGTTAGAGATGGTACATTTTAGCCATGGTATTAGAGCTACCAATGATCGAATATATAAAATAAGGGACATTGATATGCTCCGAGAAGCATTTAGCCGATCATTTTATCCGTACCAAAAATTATGCATCGACGAAAGTTTATTTTTATATAAAGGGCAACTATCCTTCAAACAGTATATTCCTTCGAAAAGAAGTTGATTTGGCATTAAATCGTTCGTACTTAGTGATTGCCGAACAGGATCTGTACAGCATATTATTGTGTATTCCAGGTCATCGACAGGGCCGGCGCGACCTTTCGCGGGGCCGGATTCAAAAAGGTTCAGCGGGGCCAGAATGGACACTCAAATCTAACAGGCATCTGGCGTAAATGATGGTATAGATTTAAGAAGATTTAGAATTAATCAAAGGCGGCTCCCAATCGGGGAATCTCCGACTTTTATTAACGCTGCCCGGATCCGAAATCGATGAGCAAAAAAAAAAAAGGTTCCTGGATCGGTCCTCCATTGTACGGGGTGCGAACGGTTATGAAAACCGATTTTTTGAAAATTGAAGCGGGGGGGGGTAAGTATCCGCGGGGCCCCTCGAAGCGCGGGGCCGGGTTCGGGGGAACGCGCTGAACCTGCCTTGCACCGGCTCTGGTCATCGACTATGGTCAATAGCCAAAATAAGAAAATTGGAAAGTCGGGGGCAATAGTAGAAACACTTATGAAGCCCTACCTAGAAAAACGCCGTAGTCTGTAGATAACTGATTCTCGAGTTCAGCCTTGTTCAATTTATTATATAACAACTACACTAATGCATGTGGAACCGTAAGGAAAAGGCGCAAAGGAATGCCGTAGATTCATGATAGACTAAAACCAGCTATAGGGGGGCTGGGGCCCCCGAACGAAACAGCCTTGCTTTTGTATACTGTAACGTTACAAGCAAAGGCAGAATTAAAGTAATAAAAAGAAAGCAAAGTAAAGTAGAAATAGAAACCTCAGAAACATAGAGAACGCGAGAGAAGCGAAATTTCCCATATAGTTCCGCGGAAAGAAAGAAAAAACGGCCGAAATCTAAAAATAGACGGGAAGGACAAAGGGACGCACCTGAGCGAAAGTAGGTCGCGATAGCCTAGGAAACGGGAGGCAAGATGAGGCAAGGAGCGTGTCGCGGAGAATAGGAATTCGCATAAAAACGAATGACGTAACAGTTCGAACGATTAGCAAGTTCAAGGCCAACACCGAGGCCAAATGCGGTCAGCAACGCGCGCCGATAGACGAATAGCGGGGACCCAATTAAACGGACCGAAATCAGAGCACGAAGGTGGGGAGAAAGCATATATAAGACCGGTAGCGAAAGAATCGAGATCGAGAACTTTCTCACGTTTTTCTAAGTATTAAATTCGAGTCGGGAGTGATTAGTGCGAAGGCAGACAGCAGTGCGAGAATTTCATCGGTTTCCGAGAAAACGGTGTTTTCCTGTGACGCAAGTGAGTCATCACGACGTGAGACCGCCGAGACAAAAGGTTAGAGTAGGAGAAAGATAGCTAGCCAGGGAACGAACACATCAAATCGGTAAGAGAAAGAAAGAGAACGTTACAGCGTCTTCCCGAGAGACGTGTTTACATTTCTTTTCGATACCTGACTTCCAAATAGGCTAAGCATTAGACCAAGTGTATGCGTGAGCGTGTGGATGAGTGTGAGCGCGTATGAGTGTGCGTGATATAAGCGAGTGACAACAAGAGCGATCAGCTGGGCGAGTGCGTTGACCTCGCGTCAATTCGGCGGCAATATACTTCGAAGATTAAATAAAGAAATTAAAGAGATTTCGCGCACTCATTATTTCAAGTTTTCCTCTCAATTCCCACTGCTAGTCCTGAAAAGGAAAGAACTCGACGAGGAGGTAACAGGAAGCCGAGGTGACAAAAGGCTTAACGTTACAATACATTCTTTCTACCATGCATACGTCAGAATTTACAACGGTTTCCCGGCATGGCGGAAAACAAATTACTCAAAAACCTCTATGCGTAGTAGATTACAATAATTTTATGGGTGCCGTCGATAAAGCAGACATGGTAATAAGTACTGTAAGTTCAATGCGCAAATTTCTAAAATGGTACCGTAAATTTTTCTTCCATTTACTAGACATATGCGTGTGGAATGCGTATTGTCTGCATAAACATAAAATGCATAAAGTCATTTCTATGGCCACGTTTCAGTTAGAATTCATCCAGGAAATACTGGAAAAATACCATAACACTACTAATTATCATCAGCGAACACCCAATAATAATCCATTACGATTAATAGAGCGACATTATCCTTCACTCTATGCACCAGTTGGTAAAAACCGAAATAGAAGGTGCGTTGTTTGCAGTGCAAACGATAAAAGGCACGAGTCTAGATACGAATATAAAAATTGTAATGTAAGTCTCTGCGTCGACCCTTGTTTTAGAATTTTTCATTCTGAATTAAATTACTAAGAATTATAATTTGATGTCTAACTAGCCCAAATTGTATTTTTAATTACAGACTAACGGCAGTTAGGCCTGTCCGTCGCAAAAAGATAGGACTAACGTCGTCGGTGGTATATTTACAGCAAAATCGAAATTCCAAGGGAGGGGGAAACTTTAAAATGATAATATCTCATCGACGCAAAGTGCTACATAATTTTGGATTGTTTCATCAGTTACGTCCATATAAATATGTATATCCGTATATATTGTAACGTTACGAGTAGGACACAATTAATTTATAAAAATAGAGTAAAGTAAAGTAGAAATAGAAACGTCTAGAACTTAAGAGAAGCGAAAATTACATAAAAATCCGCGAAAAGAAAGAAAAAACAACCGAAATCTAAAAATAGACAGGAAAAGGACAAAGGGACGCACACGAGTGAAATTAGATCGCGAAACGATAGGCGAGCTGAGGAAAGGGGATAATCGCGGAAGATAGGAATTCACATAAAAACTAGTGACGTAACAGTTCAAAAGATGGGTAAGTTCAAGGCCAACACCGAGGCCAAGCGCGGTCAGCAACGCGCGCCGATAGAAGAGTAGCGGGGACCCAATTAAAGGGACCGAAATTAGAGCACGAGGGTGGGGAGAAAGCATATAAAAGACAGGTAGCGGAAGGATCAAGATCGAGAGTTTCTCACGTTTTTCAAAAGTTATAAATTCGAGTCGGGAGTGATTAGTTCAGAGGCAGACAGAAGCGCGAGGAAAGAAATCGGCGTTCGAGTTCGGAGAAGAGGTGTTTTCCGGAGTTTTTTCTACCACACGAGTGAGTCAGCACGGCGCACGGCAGCCGAGACCAACGTGTGAGTAAGAGAGAGAGAGTAGCCAGGCAAAGATACATCATATCGGTAAGAGAAAGACACAGAACGTTACATCGGCTTCCCGAGATAAGTGTTTACATTTCTTTGCGATACCCGACTTTCAAATAGGCTAAGCATTAGAATAAGGGTATGCGTGAGCGTGTGGATGAGAGTGAGCGCGTATAAGTGTGCGTGAGAGAAGCAAGTGAAAAACAAGAGCGATCAGCTGGGCGAGTGCGTTGCCCTCGCATGAGTCGGCGATATATTTCGAAGATTTAATAAAGAAAATTAAAGAGATTTCGCGCACGGATTATTTAACATTTTCCCCTATATTCCCACTGCCAGTCCTGAAAAGGAAAGAACTCGACGAGGAGGTAACCGGAAGCCGAGGTGGTAAGAGGCTGAACGTTACATTTGGCGCCCAACGTGGGGCTGGCAGTTGAGGAAAAGGGAGAAAAACAAAGAAAAAGAAAAGAGCCGCACTTAAGAGCATGGCGGATAAAGAAATTGAAAACACAGTGGCCGATACGGGAGTGAGTAGCATGGAGACAAGTGACCATTTGGAGTTCACTTTCTCCATACCACCCGCAGTGAGTACGAGAAGAAGCGTAATACTCGCGGAAGAGCTCGCACACGCGGGCGCAGAAGAGATTGTGAGACGACCACCCACACGTCCCGAGGAAATAATCATCGAAGAGACTGCGGCGGAAGAAGACGCTGGAAATCCTAGTTCACCAGCCGTCTCCATGGCCGAGGTCCTCGACGCCGTCAAAAACCTGGGATACCAGTGTGAAAGAATCAACCTGAAAATCGACAGGAGGGTAAAAGAGCTCGAGAAGAAAATCGAGCAAAGATTCGACGAGTGGTCAAATGCGATGGCGAGAAACATCTCGCAAACTCTGGAAGGGCACACGGAGACGACACGCATCGTTATCGGCCCGATAAAGCGTGCCATGGAAGAACTGAGCAAGAGAATGCAGGAAAACGAGAACATTGTGGACGAACTCGCCCAGAGTTTCCGCGAAACGAGAAACACGGTGGAGGACTTCCGTAGAGAAGTAGAAGGAGTACGACGAAGTGTGGAGGAGATCAGACAGATGCGAGACGCACTGCCCCTCGGGCCAACGCCCACACTCCCAAACCAGCAGACCCACATAAGGGAGCTGGCAATGCGAAGAGCACCACCGACGTTCGACGGATCGGGGAGGGAACGACCGCTCAAGTTCCTACGGGAACTCGAGCACTACTGCCAAGCCACGCGAATTCGCGAGAGCGATTTCAAGTTCGTGGTAGAGCAGAGCCTCACCCGAACCGCGAGGGACTGGTGGAACGTAATCGAAAATCGCGTAAGCACGTTCGAAGAGTTTGCGCGCAAATTCACGGAGCGGTTTTGGAGCAAAGAACAGCAGGTTCGGATAAGAAAGAACCTTAACAATGGCTACTATGAGGAAAGGGCGAACACCACGAGAGTGGAGTACGCGTCGCGGCTATGTGCGAGCGCCTACGACCTCTCCCCAAGATTGGGAGAAGACGAGATCGTGGAGGCACTCGCGGCACGTTTCACGACGGAGGTCAGGGATGAAATCATCCTCAAAGGAGCGACTACCGTGGAAGACTTGATCCGCATCCTCGAACGCCACGACTTAAAACGGCCGGTAAATGCACGCCGAGGACCACCGGCACAAGCGGCTGCACGGCAATACGGAGCGACCTCGCCGCCCAGGACACCACCGGCGACGATGAATCACTCCACGCCGTACCCGAACAGAGGCGCACAAAACAATACGAGCGCAAGGAGAGAAGGTGAGAATACATGGACGAGGCAATCTCATGTAAATGCAGTAGCGATAGAAGAAGCTCCGGCCAGAAGCACGAGCGAAGCAGAGGCTACACCCACTACGGCATGGGGAAACGCCAGCGTGTCGCACCGCGTGTAAAACCCGCACACACACGCGAGAATGCGACACAAAGAAATTACGAAATGAAGAAAAGCGAAACAACAAAGAAAAACAGTGTGCGGAAAAGAAATGAGGAGCCACGGATAAGCGTAGTCATGCGGGAAGAGAAGATCGAACCGCAGACGCATCGGGAAATAAACACTCAGGGGCAATGCCCGATCATAACAATAAAGATTGAAGGCAGGGAAATACAAGCCCTCATCGATACGGGAAGCGAGGTAACATGTATTTCGGAAGCAAAATACGAAGAAAATAAAGGAAAGTGGGGAAAGTGCCCGATGCTGCCGACGAAAACGATGCGAGTAGTGGGAGCGACAGGCAGAAAATCGGCCGGAATAAGGAAACAACTCATGGCAAAGACGAAATTGGGAAGGATGGAGACGGAAATAGCATTCTTAGTAGTGCCGAACTTGGTACGACCATGCATCCTGGGAATGGATAGTTTAATACTGCTCAAATGCCAAATAGAGATGGGAAAAGGTGTAGTGAGGTTTAAGGAGGGAGAAAGAGAAGAGGAGGTACGGGTGGAAAGCGTCGAGGTGTCGAGAGGTGAGAAAAGGATAGAGGTGATTGAAGAGTCCGGGGGGACGGAGGAGGAAGAGGAGGAAGTGGAGGAAAAGGCGAGAGAAGCGGAAATAGCAAGGAAGGTGGAAGAGTGTGAAGGGCTCACTAAAGAGGAGAGGAGGGCGTTCCGAGATCTATTATGGCAGTATCGAGAAGTGTTCAGCGACAAACCTGGGAGGATGTGGGTGTATGCACATAAGTTGGAAGTAAGTGATGAGACGGCGTACATACACCGATCGTACCCGATTCCAATGGCATATCGGGAGAGAGTAACTACGGAGATAGAGAAAATGATGGAACAAGGGATAATACAAAGGTCGAACAGCCCATACATTAACCCGCTGGTGACTGTGATAAAAAAGGACGGCAGTATAAGGTTGTGCCTAGATGCGCGACAACTCAATAAAATATTGCTACCGGACCACGAGTGTCCAGTACCTTTAGAAACGCTGTTCCAACAATGTGGGAAGGCGAAGGTCATGTCCAGCCTCGACATGGTCAGCAGCTTCTGGCAAGTCCCGCTGACACCAGAATCGAGGAAATACACAGCATTTTTACACAACGGACAATGCTATGAGTTTCGAGTAACCCCATTTGGGTTGAAAACAAGCAGCGCAAGCCTAATAAGGGGATTGGCACACGCTCTGAAAGGTCTGGGAGATCGGGTACTCAATTTCGTAGACGACCTGTTATGCGTGTCCGAAAACACACAAGAACACATGGAAAATCTCCGAAAGTTATTCGAAAGATTACGGGAAATGAATGTGACATTAAATCTAAAAAAGTCGAAGTTCTTCCGGAAAGAAGTAGATTTTCTGGGACACGTGCTGACCACAGAAGGAATACGCCCACAAGTCGAGAAAACGGAGGCGATACGGAACTACCCACTGCCGAAAAATATCAAGCAACTCCGTGGATTCCTGGGACTCATAAACTTCTATACTAAGTTCACGAGCAAACACGCGCAGGAAGCCACGCCACTCTTAGAGATGCTCAAGAAAGGTCAAAAATGGGAGTGGACGGAGGAAAGAAAAAAGGCGTTCGAGAAAGTAAAAACACTCTTTCTGGAAACCGTGGTCTTAAGACACCCCGATCCGAAAAAACCGTTCTATTTGCACACCGATGCAAGCGAATTCGCGCTGGGAGCCGAGCTCGCGCAGAAAGACGAGGAAGGACGAATGGGAGTCGTAGCCTTCGCCAGTCGGACGCTGAAGGGAGCGGAAAGAAAATATTTCACCACGGAAAAGGAACTCCTAGCAATCGTCTGGGCATTACAAAAATTTCGATCATACCTCCTCGGTACAAAAGTAATTATACGAACGGACCATAAAGGGTTAACGTTCCTCAAGACGTGCAGGTTTACGAGCGCGCGACTTATGCGATGGGCGATCGGTATCCAGGAATACGACATGGAAATCGAGCATTGCCCAGGAAGGGAAAATAAAGTAGCGGACGCACTGAGTCGGATACCGCGGGGAGAAGGGGATACGAGAGATGGAGAGATAATAATAGCGAGCATCTAAAAGATATAAGAACTGCCGTAGAAAAACTACCGAACGAGCAAAACGAAAGATACAGCCTCTTTCAAAATCTACTATATAAGCAGTGCGGAAAGAACATATGGAAGCTCATGATTCCGAAGGAATTGGAGGAAACTCTCATAGAAGATTGTCACAAGGTGTACGGACATGTCGGGACATATAAATGTTACAAAATCATCTCTGAGGACCTTTACATACCAAAGTTACAAAAGAAAATCTCGAAAATAATTAAAACATGCGATACCTGCCAGAGGAGTAAGGTAGCAAACCAGGAGAGCTATGCAGCAATGCAGAATATCGTGATGGAAGGACCACACGAGCTGCTCTCGATAGATTTTTACGGGCCACTACCGACCACCAAGGGAGGTTACAAGCACATACTTGTAACGATCGACGCATTTAGTAAATATGTTGCGTTATATCCACTGAGGAAAGCGGACGCAGCAGCGACGATTAGAAGCATTTTTGGACACTATGTACCGAACCATGGACGGCCGAAACGGATTCAGTTCGACCACGGAACACAATTTACTTCAAAGAAATGGTTAGAAAAACTAAAAAAGGAGGACATCCAACCGGTGTTCTCGTCGATAAGACATCCACAAGGTAACATCGTGGAGCGGGTGAACCGCGAGTTGGGACGATTCTTTCGGACGTTCTTAGGCGATAAGCATGCGCAATGGATAGACTGGATACCGATAGTGCAGAACTGCATAAATGAAGTGCATCATGAGACTACCGAGCTGACTCCGATCGAGTTACATAAGGGAGAAAAGCCGCAAAGAGCGTGGACAACATGGATTCCAGCGCATGAGAAAAATAAAGACACGGCATGGGAAGAAAAATTAATGATGGCCAAAGAACGGATTCGAACGAAAGGAAAGAAAAGAGCGGATAAATTTAACCAAAAACATAAACTCGCCAATTTCAAGGTGGGAGACTGGGTCCTTGTAAAGGCGTGTAACGTCTCCGACCCGATAAACAAAAAGACCGCGAAATTTCTAGCGTTATACGAAGGACCGTACGTGTTAGAAAGTCAAATCGGGGCAGCAACGTTCATCATAAGAGATCCGAGGACGGGGAAAGAGCGGGGACGATTCCACACAAATAATATGAAGGTCTATCATAGGAAGGAACAGCTGAAGAAATTGGAAGACGAGCGCGAGATGAGTGGAAGAGAGACAGACGACACGCGCAACGAGAAAGACAAGGAGACGGCGAGTGAAAAACAACAAAAAGACAACAAAACGCGAAAAGGTATGACTTCTAATGGAGATCACAAAGTCATAATAGGACAAAAAGAAGGGGAAATAAATGCCGAAAAAGAGTCAGTTCGCTACAAGCTACGGGAGCGAAAAGATAAAAGTTAAGAAAAAGAAGAAAATGAACAGTAAATTCAATACCATCAGATTTTTGGAAAGGAGGGAGCAATCAGGTCGGTCGGGAACCTTATGGGTACCGTTCGAGGTGGAGTTGGAGCCACGCAGTATACCACTACTGCATGATCGGGAGCAGCTCGCACAAATCCAGACGGGACAAGCAATCCGGGTAATTACTCCTAGAAGAATTGGAGTGAGGATCCGCAGAGATGTAAAAAAATATCAACGCCTCCAAGAGGATATGAAAAAACACATGAAAACCGCCCGGAGCCACACGCCCATACCCGAGGGAGTGCGAAAAATCGGCACGCCGTGCATCGTCAAATACCGGAACCGATACGAGCGGGGCTAAGTGCAGTGCGAGGGCGCGAGTGAATGTTGCATCTTCCTGATGGATGCTTGCAAAGTGGTACAAAGAGTGCACAAACAAATATACTTCCTCCCGAAGCCGTGGGGTCAACTCCGGGCCATGGCAATACTCGTATCCCTCCGGGACATAAGACCGAGCAGCGGGACGCGGTGGAGCATCGCTGAGATCCGCGCATTAGAGGGGGAGCTAGAAGGGCAGAGACTGCTGCTGAACATGAAGCCGGCAGGGGACGAAGAAGGCGATGAAATGCCGATACCAGCAGAAATAGGACACTGGAAGAGAGGGAGAATCCAGAATGTGGGTCACATCTTCCGGGAATATCTCGGACAAGAAGTACCGGAACGGCGGGAAGAAGAAGAAGAGTAAAAAAAAAAAAAAAAAAACATAATCGGGATAAAATAAACTACAATTTTATACCGTAAGTAAAAATTTAAGTTATTTTGGGGGGACGATGTAACGTTACGAGTAGGACACAATTAATTTATAAAAATAGAGTAAAGTAAAGTAGAAATAGAAACGTCTAGAACTTAAGAGAAGCGAAAATTACATAAAAATCCGCGAAAAGAAAGAAAAAACAACCGAAATCTAAAAATAGACAGGAAAAGGACAAAGGGACGCACACGAGTGAAATTAGATCGCGAAACGATAGGCGAGCTGAGGAAAGGGGATAATCGCGGAAGATAGGAATTCACATAAAAACTAGTGACGTAACAGTTCAAAAGATGGGTAAGTTCAAGGCCAACACCGAGGCCAAGCGCGGTCAGCAACGCGCGCCGATAGAAGAGTAGCGGGGACCCAATTAAAGGGACCGAAATTAGAGCACGAGGGTGGGGAGAAAGCATATAAAAGACAGGTAGCGGAAGGATCAAGATCGAGAGTTTCTCACGTTTTTCAAAAGTTATAAATTCGAGTCGGGAGTGATTAGTTCAGAGGCAGACAGAAGCGCGAGGAAAGAAATCGGCGTTCGAGTTCGGAGAAGAGGTGTTTTCCGGAGTTTTTTCTACCACACGAGTGAGTCAGCACGGCGCACGGCAGCCGAGACCAACGTGTGAGTAAGAGAGAGAGAGAGTAGCCAGGCAAAGATACATCATATCGGTAAGAGAAAGACACAGAACGTTACATCGGCTTCCCGAGATAAGTGTTTACATTTCTTTGCGATACCCGACTTTCAAATAGGCTAAGCATTAGAATAAGGGTATGCGTGAGCGTGTGGATGAGAGTGAGCGCGTATAAGTGTGCGTGAGAGAAGCAAGTGAAAAACAAGAGCGATCAGCTGGGCGAGTGCGTTGCCGTCGCATGAGTCGGCGATATATTTCGAAGATTTAATAAAGAAAATTAAAGAGATTTCGCGCACGGATTATTTAACATTTTCCCCTATATCCCCACTGCCAGTCCTGAAAAGGAAAGAACTCGACGAGGAGGTAACCGGAAGCCGAGGTGGTAAGAGGCTGAACGTTACAATATATATAATATTGTAAAAATTGAAATTATGGCGTTTGTTGTGGTCGTTTTTGTAACAAATGGTTTATGTAATACTAATAAATGATAATGATTTTAAGAAACATGTAAGAGTAATTAATTTTTGAAACCTTTAATTATCCCTGACGTTTCGGTAATCTGAATTTTACCATCCTCAAAGGGCACAAATTTGCTTCCAAATAAACAATTAAATTATTCTCCCTGTAAACCAACGGTAGAACATTAAAAAGGGGGGACAACACTATACTTTAAACTACCACCTTTTTTAATTAAGTATATCATTTCTTACGTGATATACTCAATTAATCAATGGTAGGAATTAATATGTAATTACTTACATGTAAGATTAAGAAGAGACTCTAAGTTATATTAAAAATGATTCTAAGACTTTAAATTAACAATACTTGTTTACTATTCCAATCCTATGATCTTTATTCGGCTACATCTTCCGGACTACTGAGTCACGAATATCTTTGACGGTTATGATATGGTTACGTATGAAAAACCTGATGTTGACTTTAATTACTTGTAGGTGTTGTGGAGGTGACAATATTACGTTTACTTTTTTGAAATTCGAGCGCGTGTTTATCTTACTCGTATCCAACAGAAATTGCGGAAGCATCTTAGGTGGCGTCAGTGTCAGAGAGCGCGAAATATGAACGGTCTTATACTTGAAAGCAATAGTTTAAAGAAGGTGGGATGTAAAGCTGACAGAAAACCTTTAAATCTTAACGCTGAGGCCATGCCTGTGAATCAAAGGATTGAAAAACGAGGAGAGGAAGATATGGATAGGTGGAAGTATCATATCTATTCACTTAATTAAACGAAAAGTTTAATAATATTTGTGAAATAATCATTTACTTCCTCGTTTTCCGTTCTGGAATTGACGGTGTTATTCAAGATAATGTGAAAGGTTTCTGCGAGTCTTCTTTTATATCTATTGCTCTCATGGTGTAAGACTGTTACGTTCTCTAGATCGAAGTTGTGTCCAGTGTTAATCTTATGGTGGACAAGGTCTGTGCTCTGTGTATGTAGATGTTCGAGAGACAATTTATGCTGGTTAATTCTACTTGCAATATATTGACCTGTTTCTCCTACATAGCATTTCTGGCAATCTTTGCATTGAATACGATACACGACGTCAGTTATTTTGTCTTTAATAATTCTGTCTTTACTTGGATGGAAAAGTGAACCTATTTTACTATGGGAACTAAAAATGGTTGTGTAGTTGTATGTTCTAAGAATAGAAGAAATTTTGTCACTAACTCCTGGGATGTACGGTAGTACTCCCATATTTCTCCAGGTAAGTCTACCAAGTTTTTCTAACCTAAGCCTCTTTTTGACATCTCTCTCATAAGGATGGTAGATTTCATGTATCCTTTCTTTTATTACCTCATTGATGAAGTTGGTGGGATAGCAATTGTTAATTAATGTTTGCTTAATTAAATTGATGTTGTTTGCTCTGAATGAGATATCTGAAAGGCGTACTGCTCTGTCTACAAGACCTTTTATAAGTGCTCTTTTTTGTTTAATAGGGTGAGCTGACAGGTTTCAAAAATTAATTACTCTTACATGTTTCTTAAAATCATTATCATTTATTAGTATTACATAAACCATTTGTTACAAAAACGACCACAACAAACGCCATAATTTCAATTTTTACAATATTATATATTACAAGGTCGATAAACTCTTTAATCTTTGTTAAACAAATAATGGCGACTCAGAACCAGTCTTCCTCTGTTTTACCCGTTTCATTTTATAAATCTATCGAGAACATTTACGGCATTAATAATACCCGTTTACTGAAAGATTGGTCCAACGACCTTCACAAATTAGCCAGCATACAAAATCAAAAATGCTTATTGCTATCTTACAGAAAAGAAAAATTGTTTCCTCCACACATAGAGAACAAAAAATTCAATACTGATCTTTTTCAAATTAAATCTATTACAAAATTGAACACAATCGTTTATAAATTCAAACAACAATTATTGAATGTAGAAATTGCAGACTTACACCACACGGAAACCATTATCAGAAGACGATTGAACAAGGATGAATTCCTTATAAGAACCTTCCTACCTCCCGAAATACATGTGCAATTCTTTAACTCACAAAAGAAATCTTTTAACAAGCTGTTTCTAAGAACTAAACGAAAATGTGTTGATAAATTGAACAAAACAAAAAAACATAACAATAACAACCCATTTAAGGAAATGAACACGAACAAATGGTTAAAGAATTTGACAAATACACAGATCCCACCTAATATACAAACTATCTTAGCATTAGGTCAAAACCATAGTTTTCTTAACTATAACATAAAAAAATGGATCTTAAAATACATTATAGATCTTGAAAATAATGTATCAAAATTTCCTAGTAATATAAGAAAAGAAGTCAGATTTAAAGTTATCAACACATTATTCAATTATATTAAAAGATTTCACCAATTCAACCCTCACCATGTAAAAATTTCCCTAGCTATTAAAGAAACCATAACATTCCTTAATAATAATCCTAACTTATTAGTCACAAGAGTAGACAAAGGCAACATCACAGTTATTATTGAAAGAAACACATATATTACAGAAATTGATAATATGCTTAATGACACTAACACGTATGAAAAAATCCGCACAGAGAACACAAGCACTTATCAGAAAAAGAACAACACGATGATGGACACTTGGTTAAGGAAAGGTTACATTGAGGAAAATGAGAATAAAGCACTTAAAATCCATAACGCCACTACTCCTCGTGCGTACGGTCTTCCAAAGATCCATAAGGAAAACACCCCTTGGCGACTTATCGTATCTTCTGTTAATGGTCCCACATACAAACTAGCGAGGTTCTTATCCGACATCCTACAAAATATAAAAGGTAACAATGAGCATTACACTAAAGACAGCTGGGAATTTAAAAAATTCATTGATGAAGTTATAATACCTGATCGTTATTATCTAGTATCATTAGACGTAACAGCTCTTTTCACTAACATCCCGTATAAACTGGTAATAGCTGCAATAAACCAGCAAATGGGCGGCAGGGGCCCCCCCAACGAAACAGCCTTGCTGTTTCGTACTAGGCACGACCGCGATAATGATTCGCACAAGAACTCGGCTCGCTGCGCTCGCCTATCCCTTTTTTTTTTTCTTATTTCTACTCAAAAAATAAGACACACCTCAACCCAGAACACTTTTATTTAAAACACCTTTGTGCTCACGACATAGACCCAGCCCCAACCAGATCATTTTTATTAATTTATTTAGTGTAAAATACCTTTTGTTTAAACCACCTTTCTGCTCGCAATATAGACCCACCCCCACCCGGATCACCTTTATTTTTTTATTCATTTTGTATTAAATACCTTTTTTTTTTAAACCACCCTTCTGCTCGCGACATAGACCCACCCCGACCCGGAACACTTTTATTTTTTTATTCATTTTGTTTTAAATACCTTTTTTTTTAAACCACCTTTCTGCTCGCAATATAGACCCACCCCCACCCGGATCACCTTTATTTTTTTATTCATTTTGTTTTAAATACCTTTTTTTTAAACCACCCTTCTGCTCGCGACATAGACCCACCCCGACCCGGAACACCTTTATTTTTTTATTCATTTTGTGTAAAATACCTTTCGTTTTAAATCACCTTACTGTTCGCGACATAGACCCAGCCCCAACCGGATCACCTTTATTTTTAATTTATTTAGTGTAAAATACCTTTTGTTTAAACCACCTTTCTGCTCGCCATATAGACCCACCCCCACCCGGATCACCTTTATTTTTTTATTCATTTTGTTTTAAATACCTTTTTTTTTAAACAACCCTTCTGCTCGCGATATAGACCCACCCCGACCCGGAACACTTTTATTTTTTTATTCATTTTGTTTTAAATACCTTTTTTTTTAAACCACCCTTCTGCTCGCGACATAGACCCACCCCGACCCGGAACACTTTTATTTTTTTATTCATTTTGTTTTAAATACCTTTTTTTTTAAACCACTTTTCAGCTCGCGACATAGACCCACCCCCACCCGGATCACCTTTATTTTTTTATTCATTTTGTGTAAAATACCTTTTTTTTTAAACCACCTTTCTGCTCGCGACATAGACCCACCCCCACCCGGATCACCTTTATTTTTAATTAATTTGCTATAAAATATCTTTTATTTTAAAACAGCTTTTTGTTCGTGACATAAACACATCCCTACCCGGACGACTTTTATTTTTTTTTCTGTAAAATTCTTTTTATTTAAACACCCCTTCATGCTCGCGACATAGACACATCCCCACCCGGACGACTTTTATTTTTTTTTCCGTAAAGTTTCTTTTATTTAAACACCTCTTTCTGCTCGCGACATAAACACATCCCCACCCGGACTACTTTAATTTTTTTTTTTGTTTTCCGTAAAATGTCTTTTATTTAAACAACCCTTCCTGCTCGCGACGTAGACACATCCCCACCCGGACCACTTTTATGTTTTTTTCGTTTTCTGTAAAATGTCTTTTATTTAAACACTCCTTTCCGCTCACGACATAGACACGTCTCCACCCGGATGACTTTTAATTTTCCTTCGTTTCTGTAAAATGTCTTTTATTTAAATATACCTTTCTGCTCGAAACATAAGACCCAACCCCATTCGGATCACTTTTATTTTCTATTTCTTTCGCGTAAAATACTTTTTATTTAAACACCGCTTTTTGATCGAAAAATAAAACTCACCCCAAACCGGATCACCTTAATTTTTTTTCTATATCTTCGCAACGGCTCTACCTATCGGAACCAATCCTTTTTGATCCTTTCTCAAATATTATCCACATAATTTTTTCTTCACATCTTGATAGATTATACACTAAAAAGTATGAAATAAAAAAATGTTTATCAAAAAAATAATTTTTTTCATTTTTATATCTAGGCAATAATAATAAATTTAAAAGTTCGATCATTCGATAACGATAGCGGTATATCACTTATAGTAGTACGATGGGAACCACGGGATGTGTACGTGTGTGCGCGTGCTTGCGTGATAAAAAAATGAAAGACGGGCGATATTAATGACTTTTAATTTTAATTACAATATGCTGTGTTGTGTTTTTTGTTCTTTATCCGCTACAAACATCGACATCTAGCCTGAACTATTTTAAACAGCAGTCCGCTCTATACACACACAACTTATACTTTCTCTCTCTCTCTCTCTTTCTTTCTTTTTTTCTTTTTCGCCGCTCTCTTTCTCACTCTCTCTTTCTTGTCCACAGAATCATCATAAAAAAATATCAAATTACGAAACAAAAAAGCGGAGAGAAATGATCGTGCTTCCTATTTAGATATTTTTTTTTGTTCCTTTCATCCAACTTTCCCCTCCATTTCGCGTGCGCCTCTTTCCTCTACGCCTTTTCTCGTTCTCGTCACCTTCTTCGAAACTAATCGATACTTTACGTAATAATACGCTATTCCATTATTATCATTAAACATTAAGGCATTACATATTTATAAATTCTTGTCGTGTCACGCGCTTATGCCGTTCTACCACGGCGTAATAATCATCATCGCCTCCCCATCTCTAAACTCGTAAAACTTATACGCTTATGAAATAGACGTGAGATCGCTCGTTGCAATAGTCCAGGCTCTTAATTAGAAACACAAAAACTAAAAAAAAAAAAAAAAGAAGGAAAAGATGGTTCGCGCGCGAAACGCATGGTACGATAATAATAATAATACACGCGCGGTCGGTCGAACAAAATTATGTGTATGTGTGTGTGTGTTTGTTGCTTTGATCCTGGAAGCCAACGACAAATGACAAAAAAATTTTTGCACTTCGCGTTTCTTTCGTCCTTATCCGATTGGTAAATAATTCGAATAATTAAAAGAAATTGAGTGCAATTTTTCACGCGTGACAACGTTAAAAAAGAGGGATAAAACTAAATTTTTCTCCGGCAACAAAATTTTTCATTGGAGAACGTCCAACGAAATAATAAATAAAAAAAACGAAATATTTTCGAGAGAGAATGTCCCCCATCGCTTTTTTAACTTCACTTCTTCAATATTTAACGTTTAATCGAATAAAATTACTTTTGTTGTCTCTCACGTAAAAAAAAGGATTATTTTACATATATATATAATAATCGGACAAAAGAATGAAGATGCGAATTTTCGTCGGCGCCACCCAGTACCAGGAAAAAAAAAATGTTTTCGAATTTCATTTTATGTTCGTTCTCATTCTCTCATTTTACCAACTTTCGTACGAATTCTTTTATCCCCTTCATCGATCACGCCGCGCATGCATTCACGCACAGACACAGACACAGTTTAAATCGTCTTACTAATTATCGCACTGTCAATAAATTAGACACATTTTTCGAGGCAACACAGTTTTTTTTGCACAGGCAGGCGGGCACGGGCAATTCACGAACGGAAAAAAAAGGAAAAAATTGGAAAAATACCCACGCGTTGATGAGCATGCTTTTTAAAAATTAGTAATTAATTTCGTCTTTTTTTTGTAACGTATCTCGCTTTTCGGAACATATCAACGAGATATGAATTAAATTCTCTGCTCTGCTGCCGACTTTCTTGTTGCTGGTAATAGCGACGAACTCGTTGTCCGGCGCGGTGAGTTTTTCGGCGTATGTCTTAAAAAAATATAAATGTTTGTATTATTAAATAGTTTAATAATATTACAAAAATCATTAATATTGTTAATATTTAATTAATATTTAAAAATAAGATGATAATCTTACACATATTTTGTTCCGGTTGTTGTTGTTGCTGTTGCTGTTGCTGTTGCTGTTGCTCTTGCTGTGGCTCTTGCTGTGGCTGTTGTTGTTGTTGGTGTCGTTGTCGTTGTCGTTGTCGCTGTTGTTGTTGTTCTTGTTGTTGTTGTTCTTGTCATTGTTGTAGTTGTTGTTGCAGTTGTTGTTGTAGTTGTTGTTGTTGTTGTTGTTGCTGTTGTATTAATTGTTGTATTTGCTGTTGATGTTGTTCATAAATTGTCTGTAGTGTTTTTTCCATTTGCATTCGTTCTTCTTTTCGTTCTTTTGTTATCTGATCTAATTGTTCCCACAGTTGTTTTTCTGTTTTTGAAATATTATTTTGTTGTTCTGTATTATCTGAAATTAATAATAAATATTTGTTTATATACATACAGAGTATTTTATTTAAACTACTCTAATCGAAAGCTATAGGTGTTTAGTATGAATTTGAATCGGAAAGTCTAATAATTACGAAATACAGTTTAGTTAATGAGTTATTAATTAACAAAGATCAGTCATTCACGGAGAATGAAAATGATTGAAAGCTACGAACTTGATTGTAGGCGTGATATGAAATGGTTGGAGGATTATGACTTTTCGATTTAAATCGTGCTTGTTTATGATGACATTGTTAGAAACATAGGAAATACATTTATATCGTAGATACATGAGAATGCGCGGGAGTGAGTAAGTACAAACACACTTATATTTTTTTCCTCCCCAGAATATAGGGGACGTGCGAGTGGAATGAGGTCGACATACTGTTCAATGCGTATACTGCGTTCATCGAGAGAACGACCAGGCATTTGGTCAGATTTGGTCAAAGTTGCGCATAAATGAACGCTCACTTGTTCGTTTCTCCACTAAAATCCAGGCAAACCCGGCCGCGTCTTATCCCCACTCCGCCCAAAGCTGCGCGAAGCCTGGTCGTTCTCTCGATGAACGCAGTATAGGTACTTTTAACAGTAAAGTGTGTATCTTGTATATATAAATTTATGACAGGTTAAGTGTATAGAAGAGAATAGGTAAGAAAAGCGTTTTTTATTATCAGTAATCTTGCTTTTCAATAAATATAACAAATGTTTTGAGAAAAAAATAATAATAAAAAAATAATTGTAAAATAAACAGGTATTGTATAGAATGCAAAATGTGTATACATATCAATGTGTTTTCTGTTTGAAACAAAAATATGGCCCTATCTGAATTATTTTATTTTATTTTTAACTATTACTTGCTATTTAAATAACTATTACTTGCTATCTAAAAAAAATAAAATAATTCAGGTGAGAGTGTTACTTGATTGCGAGCAGAAAAATGATTTAAAATATTTATACATTTTATCCAATAAATTGGGCATTCTATACAATGCATGATTATTTTATAAAATGTTCATATTATATATATTAATATATATACAAGGTAAACTATTAAATATCATCACTTAAAATAATTATCTATTGATTAAATTATTAGATGGAAGCATTTCAAAGATTTTAAGGTTATTTTTAATGAAATACTATGTTTTCATGTGAAAATATTAAGTAGTGTTAAATTTTGAGTAAAACATTATTGACTTTTGTTAGCTGTTAATTTAATATTTAATTAATAACTTAAATCTGTTTTTTGAAAATGATTTATGCATAAAGACAATTTAAAGATACAATATTAAGAGAGATTTCTATTTGATTATAATATTTATGTGACAATGTTTATGAACATTATCTTTTTTACTATTAATATATCAACATTATCATTATATAAAGTTTACGTTACAGGATTATTTTCTGTAAAGATACATTAAAAGATATGGTTTATCGAGAATCAATAACAATATAAGAAAATATAATAAAAATAAGAATTTGTGAAGTATTTAAAATTTTTTCTGCAAATACAATTTAAAATATAGTTTTGTTAATTAATGGGTTGTTTCAGTAGTTAATGTGAATAGATAATGATGAATAGAGTTATGTTTATGTAATGGTAATGTTGACATAATAATGGTAATAAAAAGAAATTATATTGGTAAACTCAATTACATAAACACTGAAGTCAATTAAAAATATTTGTTGATATCGAATCTTCAAATTGACTTTATGCATAGATCAATTTCAAGAAATAGAGTAAAATTATTCGTTAAATGTTAGGTTTATGATTTACAAAAGAATATAAATATATATATATATACACAGCATAACCTAGTCACACACATATAAATACAAAATACATATATGTTCATTATTGTTTACTACAAGGAGATAAGTGGCAATGAATGTATCTATGGTATACGAGTTAACGATATTCAATTGTACTGTATATATATACAGTTATGAGTAAAAGTTTGTCCACACACTTTAAAATAGACAAAAAATAGACAAAAAAAAATGATTACTTTTTTCTGTAGTTTTGAAGATTCTGATTTTTTCAGAACAAAAAGTCTACGACGTGTAATAAACCAATTTATCTATGTTTTTGTAAAAATTCAAGTCGTTTAGTTCAATTATAAATAAAAAAGTTACTCTATTTTAAAGTGTGTGAACTCTCTTTGCTCATAACTGTATTAAAATTGTGCATAAATATGTAGTTTTATGATAATGTTAACCCTTTGCGGTCGTATTGAGTTTATACATAAGTGTTATGCTGGTCGGAATTAATTTTCGTTGAACGAACAGTAATACATAATATGCAAAATTATGAAGGAAAAACAAATTTTATTAATTCTTTTTTAAAATTTGGTATTTTGGTACATTAGGTCCAATATTCTTGGATCCTGTTGAACAATTAGACTGGAACGGTAAAAAAGCTTTGGTGGCTGAGCGTAGACATACGACCGCAAAGGGTTAAGTTATATATAGGGGTACCTCTCTATAGTTATAATTGAATAATACTCACCACACTCCATTTCGTTATTTTGATTCATCTAAAATAAAGATATGAATGAATAAATAATGTATATATATTGTAATGTATATGTATATAAATATATATAATATATATAATAATATATATAATATATATAATATAATAAATTAAGATAAAAGAAACTTACGGTAATTGTTTAAACGGTTGCTTTCTTATTCTTTTCTTTTTTTTCTACAATGAAAAGGGTTAAGTTAATAAGGCGCAAATATAATTATCATAAGTTAATATACTTTTCAAATTTCCAATAGCTAATTTGAAACTATTTAGTTAAATAAAATTGAGTTTTGGAGTTGATTCCTTATTATAATTACTAATCTGTGAATTTTCTTTCATTGGTTGGGGCGCCGTTATTTATCGGTTCAGCCCTGAATAATGTCCCCTAGGACAATTCGGACATGGCTTCGAAATATTTTCAAAGATTCGATAGAAAATCTACTGAATTTACCTATCAATTTATTCAACTCGTCTTAATATTATTCCAATTTATATAATTAAGTCGAAAAGCAATTAACAATAACACTCGCGAACAATGAAATACCCGAAAATCGAACGGTAATGGTACCTCGCGATTTCGATCGCAACCTTTTGAATTTTCGCTATTAATTTGCTAATTACGGAAAATTTTGACACACGTTTTTGATCGTCGCGAATAAGTTACTCAATTCACAATTAGAAGGATTTAAATCAATTCCGCTACTCTCAAGAAAGAATTTAAGAAAAAATTTTCAAAAAGCTTACCTCAATCTTTTAGGACGTCTGGAAACAGAATGATTTTCTGTCGATCGATATCGAAAAATTCAAAATTGTAGAAAAATTGCGGAATTAGCCGAACGAACCCGAGTCTACCCGAACGCGCGAGCTCCAAACGGTTTTCGCGAAGTCTTATCCAATTAACGCTCGTTCTCTTGTCGTTTTTTTGGCGCGCCGTTTGAACGTTCAAATTGTCTATTTTAATTTTTTCGAAAAATTATTCGGTTTGTAAATTTTTATACGTGACTTTTAATTAGCCAACACTAAGAATTTCAGCATTTATCACTTTTCAGCATTTCAGAAGTTGAATAAATCCGGTCTTAATCATTGGCCATTTGAAAACTACGTATAAATATTTATCTTTCGAATAATTTTACGGGGAGGTTGGAACAAATCAGCTTTATTAATATATAACACATAAGTTTGAATGTGTTAGATATTAGTATTTTAGTAAGTGGATCATGAATATTTTTAAGAAAAAAAATTGATCATATGAAGTAAGCAAGTTAATAGATGGATAAGATCTAAAGCGTGTTCGGTAATTGGCTAACAGTACTGTTAGCATTAGATTTCCGTTCACATTTAGCAGTTTCGGCAGCACTGTCAGTATAAAATAGAAAAAGAATATGTGTATGTCCATCATATTGTAAACGTTATGCATTTGACGTTTGATAGTAATCGTAAATAAGCATCGTTCAATATGCTCATAAATTAATTTTAGATTATAACGTATTATTACGTATTTTAAAAAGGTATGTAATATATCATTGTATTCAGAATTTTAACCTTTAGAGGACCAGCATTTTATCATAAAAATGATGGTATTTCTTTTTCAAAATTTTTTATACATATATAACCAATATATTGCGTAAAATTGAAGCATTTGTACAAAGCCCTTCTCGGGGTTTTCCGGTTCTTTAAAGGTTAAACATTTATAAATAAACTTATAAACAAAAAGGTTTAAATAGTGTTACGTCCGTATCAAATTCCTAGATTAAAATATTTTCGAATTTTATTTCAATTTCAAATAACTTCGAACCATACCCTTGCGTACGGAACTTTCCCTTCGCAAGGCGAGCGCCCCAAAGTCGTAAAAGCCACATGTGGTTAGAGATAGACAGACGACCAGAGACAAGGCTTCCTTGTTCCGCGTTTTCAAAACGGACGAAACGTTTTCCTTACTTTAGAATAAAATATTATTTAAGTTAGGGTTCTTCAATGCTTTCGTTTTCTAATAAAATAACGAAAACTAAAAATACTTTATACAAATAAAATATAATCATGAAATGAAAGCAATGAAAGCCTCTATTCCTCAGAATAAGTATTATTATTAATATTACTATTATTATTATTATTATTACTAATATCATTCACTTACTAATATCATTTACTTCTCTAACACTTCTTTTCTTTAACTGATTTCGTGAGAGCAACAATCAACGGAGAAACAACGTCTTTTTATAAATATAAAACGTTTAACTAACTCTCCATTGTTTCTCCGTGCGGGTCCTAGGCGAGCCGAGTGGGGAGGACCTCGAGCGCGACGCACCCCCACCTCGCCCTAGCGAGGACCTAGCGAAGAGCCGAAGGGTGGGGACACGGCCCAGCGAGTCGACTCGTAAGGGAAGAACTCCCACCCTCGCAAGGAATTCGGAAAATCCGGAGGAAAGGGAAGAGGAAGGCAAAATAAGCCAATAATTAGCCAGATTTTGGAAGCTCCCTCCTTTTCCTCCGCTTTTCTCGGCGGCTCGACTGTTTTAAAAGGGGTTGCTCCAGCGAGGAGCGACACTCTCGTACAATTTTCTAAAACCTCACAATCTTCCAAAGTATAAGCCCTGTGCTTCAGCAAGTCATTTTGTACTAGTTTCAAAAGTCTTTATTAAAATACCAGTAAGTGTTAACTTAAACTCAGTGTTTATATTTTACAAACATTCCTCACCAAAACTCCTTTTCCTCATCCCTAGCTGCGTCGCATAGACGCTTTAGCTTAAAAGAGGAATTCAAATTTTCTCTGCATACAAGTAAAAATAGAAAAATACCCGTGATCGTTCAATTGACTGGGAAACCGCTTGACACCGAGGCGTGACCTTTTTAATTGAACGTCCCACGCAGATTTCTAGGAAAGAAGTGACTTTCGTCGTCTTACTCGCACGCTTGAAACCGAGGCGTCTTAGTAAGCGCGAGATCATCACTCCCTCTTCCTCTAAAATTTTTAGTTTTTATGGGTAAACGAGCGGGACGTAAACGACAACTTAAAAAGTTAAATCGGCTTCTCAAAGAAGTCCGAGTCCCAGTGTGCAGGGAAGACTTGGATAGTTTAATTTTATACGAAGAATTTCCCGATCTTGGACCACCTTCTGATCTTTTCCTCCCTGAGTCCCTCGACTTCAATTCTTCTTCCTCTCCTTCTCTTTTTCCTCCTCTCCGACGACCACAAACCCCTTTTCCTCATCCACCTATCCCGATTACTACAACACTTAGTTTCCCTGATTTCCGTAAAATCCCTTTAACTGACCCTCGGCGGGACTTCTATAAAAGGCTATATCGATTCGCGGGGAGCCCGTAAGATTGAAGGTGAACCGGACGTGACATATTTTTGGTGACAGCGGTGGGATACGAGTGAGTTTTGGTGAATATAAAGTGAAAAATGGAGACACCAGTAAGAGCACCACTCAACGCGCAGGCCGGATTGGTGGAACAACAACACCAACAACGATTGTTTATGACGCAACAGGAGACACTAAATAGCGTGGAACAAACCCGGCGCAGAATGGAAGAACAACAAAAAGAAATTGAGGACTTGCGACGGCGACTGGAAACACACGAAAACAGTACAGCAACCAACGAACCCGGAATTACGAGAAACGATGTAAGTCATCTTTATAATTTGTCTTCGTTTCGGGACGCTTTAGACGCAATACCAGTATATGACGGGCAAAGTATGGCATTCGTGTATTTCGCCGAAGGATGCGAAGAAGCGTTAAATATGGTTGCGCCAGCTTATGAGGAAAATCTTGTAAAATCTGCGCGAAATAAGTTACGCGGTGATGCCCATCGTGCGATATTAGGAAACCAATTTAAAACAATGGCAGAATTAGTAAATTTTCTTAGAAATATATACGGTCCGCGAGAAACAGTTTACGAAGCACAGGGTAAATTAGCGTATATGTGTCAAAAAACAGACGAGAGTGTAATTACATATTCAAATAGAGTAAGGGAAATCGGTAAAAGAATTTTAGATGCCGAAAAACGTAGGAATAACTTCGTGTCAACAGAATTTAAAAAGGTTAACGAGGAAAATTTAGTAAATAGTTTTATCCGGGGATTAAAAGCGGAAATTGCGACAAGAGTAAAACGCGACGAACCCCTAAACGCGACAATAAATCAGGCGATCGACGTAGAAAAAGAATTAGAAGCGATAGACGGTATCCGAAAAGTAGCTTTAGGAACGGGAACGAGTAATCGCGAAATTCGTAAGGATCAAGTTTCAATCCGAAGTATTCAGCCGGAGGTATTACAATGTCAAATTTGCAATAAATTAAACCATATAGCAAAAAATTGCTGGTCTTATACAGGAAAATATCCGCGAAATAACCAAAATAATGGTCCGCGAAACCCGCCCCAGAACGCCGGAAATTCTTATCCGCGACAAAACAATTATAATAACTTCCGGAATCAAAATCCATCTCAAAATAATTATGCGCGACAGAATAATCAAGGTCCCTCTCAAAATAATTATGCGCGACAGAATAATCAAAATCCATCTCAAAATAATTATGCGCGACCGAATAATCAAAACCCATCGCAAAACTATTCGCAGCCCTCCGGTAATAGGGGATGGGGTCAAGATTCACGCAATAATAATAGTCAGAATTTCAGTGGAAACCGTCGCGATAATAATCAACCGCGAAATCAACCTCCTAGACCGCCTGATAGTAATCGCGCTAATACCACGTGGGGACAACAAACGCGACCCGTTAGAGTTTGTAGTTACGATGATTACGAAGGAAATGAATATGGAGAAAACGCGTTCGATAATTACGGAACTGACGAATATGAAACCGGTAACTACGAGACTAATGAATATCCGGATCAGGGAAACGATACCCCCCGCGATCAACCAGACGCCATGAGCGCGGAGTAAGAAGGGCGTCCATCGATAATCCCCGAGATAACTATACGACTAGGCACGAACAATTGGTAAAAACGTATCAGGAAACAAGACCTAACTATAGGCGAGAATTTAGTGGAAACGATAACGGAACGGAATACGGGTTTAAACAAAACGAAAATTATGCAGACTATGACCGCGAAAGCGAGTACAAATACGTTGAGTGCGGAAGATACGAAGAAAGTAAACGTCGCGTCGAAAATAAAAATGAAAATGAAAATAATCGCGAAGAAAACAATTACCGCGAAAATAATAAAGTAAAATACGTAGAAAACAAAAATGAAAATGAGAATAATCGCGAAGAGTATAGTTACCGCGAAATTAATGAAATAAACTACGTTGAAAATAAAAATGAAAATAAAAATGATCGCGAAGAAAATAGTTGCCGCGAAAATAATAAAGTGAATTACGAGAATAAATATAAAAATTTCTGCGAAGAATCATTCAAGAAGGATAACGGCCGTGTGAGTACTAAAGAATTTAAAGAAACGTTCGGAACCGCGAATCTTAATTATAAAAATAATAAATACGACGAACACAAACGCGCAATTCCGGGAAGATCAGTAAGATTCGGAAGCATAGAAGTCATTAATCCTCAAGACGTTAGAATAAATTTAACCCAAGAAGGCTATGTACCTTCAATTAAAATAGATAGTGAGGGTTTCAAAGCGCCTTCGGTTTTTATGATCGACAGCGGATCAGGGCCTAACCTGGTTAAACAACGCGTAGTAGCCGAGAACGTTAGGGTAGATAGAGAGGAAATTTTGAAGCTCAGCGGTATAACGGCACATCGAGTGACCACCTTAGGGATGGTTGAGATGAATATCTTAGGAAAAGTAACGCCATGCCACTTAGTAGCGGATAATTTCCCCATACCGCAAGAAGGAATCTTAGGATCCGATTTTCTTGTTCAACGTCGTGCAATAATAAACTACGGTAAAAATCGGTTAGAACTAGATAATAATGTCGTGAATTTTGAGACCGAAGATGAAATTTTGATACCTGCGAGAAGCCATTCCCAAATATTTGTCCGAGTAGCCAATCCTAAAATTCGTGAAGGTTATTTGCCACGATTAAAAATAGATGAAGGAATTTATGCAGGGGAAGCTTTAGTGAGAGTCGACAAAAATAATAGAGCACATTTAAGAGTAACGAATACTTCAGAAAAAGAAGTCAGGATTTTTGTACCCTCAGTAAAATTAATTGAAGTAGATAGAGTAATCGAAGCAGAAGACGGAAGGATAACCAGTGGTAGTAGTAAAGATAACTATTGTTTTACCGTAAATAAAAATCAAAACGAGATTAAAAATATAGAAGCACGAGCGAACCAGATACACGAATTGTTACGATTAGATCATCTTAATAGTGAAGAACGCGAAAATGTCAATGAACTCATATTTAATAACGTAGATAGATTCCACTTACCGGGGGAAACATTAGATTTTACCACCGTATTACAGCATCAAATTAACACAACCGACGATAAGCCGATAAATACGCGCCAATATCGTTTCCCGCCGATACATAAAGATGAAATTAATAGACAGGTCGCGGAATTATTAGAAGCAGATATAATTAAAGAATCGGAATCACCCTACAACACTCCTGTGTGGATAGTCCCCAAAAAGGCCGACTCACGCGGAAATAAACGTTGGAGAATGGTACTCGATTTTCGCGCGTTAAATGAAAAAACAATCGGAGACGCGTACCCCTTACCTAATATTTCGGAAATACTTGATCAATTAGGAGGCGCAAAGTACTTTTCAGTTTTTGATTTAGCTTCAGGTTTTCACCAAATTAAAATGCACCCTAATGATAGTCATAAAACTGCTTTTTCGACCCCTCATGGACATTTCGAGTTTAATAGAATGCCGTTCGGATTAAAAAATGCACCAGCAACCTTTCAAAGATTAATGGATCGGGTATTAACCGGTATGCAGGGTAATGAAATTTTCGTGTACTTAGATGACATAGTTGTATACGCTAGTTCGCTCGAAGAACATGAAATAAAATTCGAAAAGTTAATGCAACGGCTGCGCACCGCTAATTTAAAATTACAACCGGATAAATGTGAGTTCCTAAAGAAAGAGGTAACGTACTTAGGCCATATAATAGGGGAAAAAGGGGTAAGACCAAACCCTGAAAAATTAGTCGCCGTCAGGAAATTCCCAGTACCTAAAAACCCTAAAAATATAAAACAATTTCTCGGTCTCGCTGGTTATTACCGTAGGTTTATCAAAGATTTCTCTAAAATAGCAAAACCTCTCACAGACTTATTGAAAAAGGATGTCGAATTCGATTGGACCATAAAACAGCAAGACTCTTTCGAAACGTTAAAAGAATTACTATGCAGGGAACCCGTTTTACAATACCCAGATTTCACCAAGCCTTTCGTTGTAACAACCGACGCATCTGGGTTTGCAATAGGCGCGATCCTAAGTCAAGGGGCAATAGGAAAGGATTTACCCATAGCATATGCGTCAAGAACTTTAAATGAGGCTGAAAAAAATTACTCCACCATAGAAAAAGAGTCCCTAGCCATAGTGTACGCCGTTCAACATTTTCGTCCCTACTTATACGGAAGGAAATTTACCTTAGTCACGGACCATAGACCTTTAATTTGGATGCATAACGTAAAGGACCCAACTTCGCGTCTCGTCAGATGGAGGCTAAAGTTAGCTGAATACGAATACGAAATCATACATAAGGCCGGGAAAACAAACATTAACGCGGACGCGCTTTCACGAAACCCTATACCTGAAGAACATTTATATCCCGTAACGACAAGAAGTCGCGCCCAGAAAGAAAGACGACCGTCGCCATATTCAACTGAGGATAGGCCCCGAGAAACATCACCACTCCCTCAACCTAGGCAGGGCATTCGTAAGGGACCTCCCCTTCCGCATCCAAGGCAGGGCATACGCGAGGAACCCATAGTGACTCGGAGTCGCACGCGCCAAGGCCCAAGTGTACCTGCTGCACCCCCTATCCCTCAGGAAACGTTACCCGAACCCCAAATAAATAAGGAGGAGGCAATAATTAGAAAACGAGGCAGACCACGGAAGGTCATTCAAGAAATAGAGAACCCTCGGGTAGAAAATCCGGAACCACCAGTAACCGAAAGAAAAGAACCGATTATGACACGGAGCCGTTCACAAAAGGAGGGTCGTTATACGCCGTATTTACTAACTGACCGCCCCCAAGAAGAAGAATTTTTCACGCCTTTAAATACTAATGACACACAAACTAAATTGCCCACCATAACAGGTACTAGTACTAAAGAAATAGCTAAACCACTTGAGGCCGATGGCTCTACATCGGCAATAGGAAAAACCCCCGAAATAAAACGCGCCGCGCCATTAGAACTACAAAAGGAAAAACAATTAGGTGATAAAGGCATAATTAGTCCAGAAAATTCGGTAATTCAAGCAGAAGTACACCGCGAGAAAACCCCCGAACCGGTAATTACGCCAAGGGTTAAGACACCACCGATCGATAAAAGTCGCGAAACACCGCGAGCTCCGTTAGAATTAATGCGCTTAGCCGATAGGTTAATCTTTGATAGAGACGGAGATCAGGACGAAACAGACGATAATTTAAATAGCGATAGCGGGTCCGATATCGAAACCGATAGTGATAGCGATAGCAGTAGCGATACCGAGGAAGATGATAATAACATAGTAATGGAGGAGTACGAAAAAGGCAATGATAGGATAGAGACACGAACATTTAAAGACAACGTAATAAACAATAGAGATAGGTTAGATATGCGCAAAGATAATTACTTATACTTCGTAACGCGAGATGGGCACCCGTGCGACGAAGGTTCGCGTCAGATTAAAAAACACAAGATTCTTCCCGATTTCCATGGACAAGATTCAGGACTCATAAGAATATCCAAGAATGCTGGAAAATACCACATAGCTCTAGTTTGCAAAGAAACCAAAGATGACAAAATAACAATGAATTCACTAGACGCCGCCCTCGAAGCATTGCGAAATACCATTAAGACGAAAGAAATAGAAACAATAAGCATTGCGAAAAGCGGAAAAATTGACGATTTTAGTTGGAAAACAATTATTAACAAATTACGCACATCGTTAACCGGACTCTCTTGCAAGATAACAATTTGTCACGGCCTAATACAGGTACCCGAAAGGGACCTTCGTAAAGATATCGTAGAAGAAGCTCACTCATCCGCAACGGGAGGTCACAAGGGCGTGACCAAAACATACAACCGCATCCGACAAAAATATCGATGGAACAAAATGAAGGAAGACATACAAGCATATATCCAACACTGTTTACCATGCCAATGGAAGAAATTAGTCCGGGTAAAAACGAAACAACCCATGGTGATCACCGATACTCCACACACCGCTTTCGACAAAATAGCGATGGATATAGTGGGGCCGCTTCCTAAAACCTCCAAGGAACACGAATATATCCTTACAATCCAAGACCTCCTCACAAAGTTTTCCTTAGCCATTCCCCTCCGAACTACTTCTTCTTTAAGTGTAGCTGAAGCTTTTACTAAAAGGTTCATCTGCATATTCGGTGCCCCTAAGGCAGTACTGACCGATCAAGGGTCAAATTTTACGAGTAATCTAATGCGCCGTTTCGCAAAAATCTTTAAAATAAAACAATATCGTACGACCGCTTTTCACCCTCAGTCAAACGGATCGCTGGAAAGATCTCATTTAGTATTAGTAGAATATCTAAAACAATTCGTAGACAAATATCACGAGTGGGATGATTTATTAGAACTCGCCACTCTCTCGTATAATACCAGCATGCATGAAGGAACCGGGTACACACCCTATGAATTAATTTTTGGTAAACTTGCAAGAACACCGTCCAGCGATCAAACGGACGAACCAGATGAAAATCAGACGTACGATGATTATTTAATAGATCTAATAACAAATATTCACTCAACACAACAAATAGCTCGGGAAAATTTAATCAAATCCAAAAACAAATCTAAAGAATATTACGATAGAAAAATCGTACCGAATAACTTCCAAACAGGTGATCGAGTTTTCCTCCTTAAAGAGCCTGTAAAAGGAAAATTCGGTGACCGCTATACGGGACCTTACGATATATCAGATGTACTACCTGATGGCAATATAAAGTTATTCATAAAAGGAAAACCCCGTATAGTGCATCCTAACAAGCTAAAACATTCCAACTTATAACGCATACTAACATATTACAATTAACAAATTAAAATAGAATTAATGCTTTTATTTTTTTTATTTTTTCTTTTTCTCTCTCCTTTAACATTTTGTAAATCGCGTGCGAACTCTAATTTAGGATTTTAGGATCATGATCGGGATAATCATCATCCTATTTATCGGATGCGTTTCTGGTCAAGGCCTGATAGGATATGATTGCGGATCACCCCACTCGAATATAACTACCATTTCGCTATTAGACGTCGGAGAATGCAATCTCCCGGAATATAAACCTATAGTCAACAGAGTTTACATTCAGTTACTTCAACACTCAAGATACAGCAGTACCAAAGCAACCCAATGTAAAGTAGTAATTCAACGCACGATTTACTACTGTGGAATGCATTCGCATGTATCCGTAGTAAACAACGGGCAAGCCGAGTATGTAACGGAGATTTCAAAAGACCAATGTACAGAAATGCACCAAACCGGGACTTTAAACCTAGGTTTTCGGAACATAATAAGAGGACTTCAACTAAACCGGACCCACACAAGACCGATCTCATTAGCAGGAAGCGCAACCTCGGACGGCAAGTGCAGCGGAGCCCAATACTCCGACCCTTACGGAAGTTGGAGCGACGTAATAGTCCAAGGAATGGTAACAATAACTCTTGAAAGCTACGACGCCACCATTAACCTAGAAGGTGACCGCATTCATCTACGATCAGGTACTGCGTGTCAATACTCCGCAGGTACCTGCGTAGACATGGAAGGAGGTTACACCTTTTGGGAAACTATAAAGGACGATTACTGTAGATTCAGGGAATACGATGTCCTCTACGAGGGAGACGCAACCAAATTAATCGATAGCTCGTACGAACAAGGTCAGTTAATCTACACACTCGCGACCAACGACATCACCTTCGCACTCACCCGCAAGGGAGAAGAAATAATCTGCGGTTACAATCTAGTAAAAACCGAGCATCCAAAGCTGATCATCGTGGAAATACAAAGAGGAGAACCATTCATTAAGAAACAAAAGATCATTTCCGAGAGCCTAGATATATTCACCTACGTAAATTCAAAATTTGTCTATGTTGAAAAACACGTAAGAGCACAGATAAACGCCTTGTACAGAGACGTATTACAACAGAGATGCAATTTAGAGCAACAAGTAATGAAAAACGCTTTAGGCATAGCCACCCTATCTCCAGACGAATTCGCTTATCACTTAATGAAAGGCCCAGGATATATGGCTGTCGTCGCTGGCGAAGCGGTCCACGTTATCAAATGCATTCCGGTCACGGTAAAGGTCCGACACGTTAAAGAATGCTATACGCAACTCCCGATAACAAGAGGAAATGAAACATACTTCTTATCTCCAAGGACGCATATTGTACTGAAAACCGGGACTCAAACACCCTGCAACCGCATAATACCGAACCTATTCTCGTTAGGAGGTGAATGGTATAAATTATCACCAATACCCGAGAGAACCTTGGCACCCGTCATGATGAAACCGATGACTACACCTACCTGGAAATATACAAATCCTGCCTCTTTAGCGACCAGTGGAATATACAGCGAGGAAGAACTGGATCGATTGCAGGAACATATAATGTTCCCAGTAGAAAAACCAAGTGTATTAAATACCGTAGCTCGAGGAGCCGTTGGGCAAGAAGTGCTCACTCAAGGAATCAGCCTAACAAACTTCCTGGATAAAAACATCGTCCACAACATGGTCCGAGACACCTGGAAGAAGTTTTGGAGTACCTTCACAGTATTCGGAACAGCAAGCGCCGGCGTATTGGGCATCTATTTCACCATAAGAATCATAAAGACTGCGATAGATATTACCGTACACGGGTACACACTGCACCGCGTGTACGGGTGGTCCATATGTTTAATAGGAGCCTTGTTCAACTCAATCACGAGCCTCCTATTATATCTGGCACCGAATCAAAATCACACAGCGCCGATTTCTCAAGTGGAGGCCAACTCCGGCGAAACGCCGCGAGAAAGCCTTCCAAATGCGCCGGTTTTTCAAGAGGAGGCCAACCCCGGTGAGACTCCGCGGGAAAGCCTTCCACTAGCGACGTACACTAAAGCGGAAACCAACCCCGGACAAATATATCCACCGCGGGAAAGTTTTCCATCAGATATCTCCAGCATCCCTACTTACCGCCAGCTCTAAGAAGACCGACCATTGATACAACTACGATACTCTTTTACAGACATGGCCATCCTAGAGGAGTCTCTTTGCCTAGGGTTCATGGAGATGGTGGACGAGCTTTGGATGACGAGTTGGTCGGAGGGGGTGTTGTGCCGAGCTTGTTACCGACGTGAGGGGCACCTCTACGCTCATCTCGGTACTTTCCGGAAATACACATCATGGCACGGGGTGTGCCAAAGAAGAGATTGGTCGGTGGATAAAGCGGCCTGCCGGTGTTGCTACCGGATGATGCTTTGGTGGAGAGGAATTGCCGCTGACTGCCACGAGTGCAGGCAGCATTACCACCGGTATTATCCAGCACTCCTGGACAGTAAATGGATACCGATTGGACGGCGGCGACCAGGGGAGCCACGTATATTTTACCAAAGATTTATCGGCCAATGAGGCCCAAACCAACAACATTTTGTATTCCCGTAATATAAGCACATATATATACACATAAACATATATACACATATATAGATACGCAATAAATGTTATAATTAGTGACTAACCAGTAAACAAATCATTACGTAATCACCCTCCAAATAGATATAAGCTAAAATAAAAAAAACAGCGATCCGAACGCGTAGGTACACCTATGCGTTCGACTGAAGGAGGGAGGTGTTACGTCCGTATCAAATTCCTAGATTAAAATATTTTCGAATTTTATTTCAATTTCAAATAACTTCGAACCATACCCTTGCGTACGGAACTTTCCCTTCGCAAGGCGAGCGCCCCAAAGTCGTAAAAGCCACATGTGGTTAGAGATAGACAGACGACCAGAGACAAGGCTTCCTTGTTCCGCGTTTTCAAAACGGACGAAACGTTTTCCTTACTTTAGAATAAAATATTATTTAAGTTAGGGTTCTTCAATGCTTTCGTTTTCTAATAAAATAACGAAAACTAAAAATACTTTATACAAATAAAATATAATCATGAAATGAAAGCAATGAAAGCCTCTATTCCTCAGAATAAGTATTATTATTAATATTACTATTATTATTATTATTATTACTAATATCATTCACTTACTAATATCATTTACTTCTCTAACACTTCTTTTCTTTAACTGATTTCGTGAGAGCAACAATCAACGGAGAAACAACGTCTTTTTATAAATATAAAACGTTTAACTAACTCTCCATTGTTTCTCCGTGCGGGTCCTAGGCGAGCCGAGTGGGGAGGACCTCGAGCGCGACGCACCCCCACCTCGCCCTAGCGAGGACCTAGCGAAGAGCCGAAGGGTGGGGACACGGCCCAGCGAGTCGACTCGTAAGGGAAGAACTCCCACCCTCGCAAGGAATTCGGAAAATCCGGAGGAAAGGGAAGAGGAAGGCAAAATAAGCCAATAATTAGCCAGATTTTGGAAGCTCCCTCCTTTTCCTCCGCTTTTCTCGGCGGCTCGACTGTTTTAAAAGGGGTTGCTCCAGCGAGGAGCGACACTCTCGTACAATTTTCTAAAACCTCACAATCTTCCAAAGTATAAGCCCTGTGCTTCAGCAAGTCATTTTGTACTAGTTTCAAAAGTCTTTATTAAAATACCAGTAAGTGTTAACTTAAACTCAGTGTTTATATTTTACAAACATTCCTCACCAAAACTCCTTTTCCTCATCCCTAGCTGCGTCGCATAGACGCTTTAGCTTAAAAGAGGAATTCAAATTTTCTCTGCATACAAGTAAAAATAGAAAAATACCCGTGATCGTTCAATTGACTGGGAAACCGCTTGACACCGAGGCGTGACCTTTTTAATTGAACGTCCCACGCAGATTTCTAGGAAAGAAGTGACTTTCGTCGTCTTACTCGCACGCTTGAAACCGAGGCGTCTTAGTAAGCGCGAGATCATCACTCCCTCTTCCTCTAAAATTTTTGGTTTTTATGGGTAAACGAGCGGGACGTAAACGACAACTTAAAAAGTTAAATCGGCTTCTCAAAGAAGTCCGAGTCCCAGTGTGCAGGGAAGACTTGGATAGTTTAATTTTATACGAAGAATTTCCCGATCTTGGACCACCTTCTGATCTTTTCCTCCCTGAGTCCCTCGACTTCAATTCTTCTTCCTCTCCTTCTCTTTTTCCTCCTCTCCGACGACCACAAACCCCTTTTCCTCATCCACCTATCCCGATTACTACAACACTTAGTTTCCCTGATTTCCGTAAAATCCCTTTAACTGACCCTCGGCGGGACTTCTATAAAAGGCTATATCGATTCGCGGGGAGCCCGTAAGATTGAAGGTGAACCGGACGTGACAATAGTTATACTTAGATAAATGATTGTGCATTTTGGTATTGTTTAAATTTTAATTCAGTAGATGGATAGGATAGAATTTAATCTATTTTATTGAATATTTTTTTGTAGACATGAAGAGTAACAAATGAAAATATACACTCCATCAATATTTCAATAGTGATGTCGATAAAGTCATGAAAAAAATAAAAAAATGGATACATTGTAAGTAAAACTGCAATATAATATGGTTGAAATTAATTTTACATATTAAATTAACAGGAAAGGCTTTAGAATGTTGTGACAAAATTTTATTTACTAATAGTGGGTCAAGGAAGGAATGGTTATTAATAAGGAACTCCCTGCGGTCGTGCCTAAAAAGACTTCCTGAAATAACAAAAGGACATGCTGAAATTATATTAAAAGGTTAAATACCAGTAAATGAGGAAAATTTGAGAAAATGATTTCAAAAAGATGTATTTAGAGGTTGAATTTTTCATTTATTAGTTCTAGTGTCCATTTACTGGTGACAGAGAGTATGAGTAGAATGTTCATTATTTTATGCTTTAATAAATTAATTTCTGTACTTAACACACTCATTTCTAAATAAAATCTTGATATAACGTTAATAAAATAACTGAACTGTTCATCTATTGGTCTGTTTACCTTGCATGCAGAAATCGATTTCTCTTAATATATATTGTGGTTATATTACGAATTATTTAAATTATTTTAATAATTTTGAATTGGTAAGAATGCTAGCCTAATTTAGAATTGGCAAGAATGCTAGCCTGATTTAGAGTCGGCAAAAATATTAATCTGATTTTGAGTCGGAAAAGAGGCTACTCTGATCTTGAATGAATTGATAAAAGATACTGTCTGCGGTTTTGCTTAAAAACTTGAAGTTTTTTCATAAATTATTTATATTACTAACCAAATTACTTTATGATCACTTATAATGTTTTCATAATAATTTGCTACTATTTTCTGAGTTGAAAAACAAAAATCTTTTTGTGTGTCATATATTGTTGAACAAATTTCTTCTGGAGTTGAAAGAATAAATTTTAGATCTTTCATAAAATTTTTAAAATTATTTGTTTTGTGATTTTTGTCATCTAATAAATTAATATTAAAATCCCCGACAATAATAATGTTGTTAACTGTGGGTTGTATGTTTTTAGCCATTATAATTGTTTCAGTTAACATTAATTTTAATTGACGTATTAATGCGTTTGGTATAATGTATAAGAATATTATTGCTGTATTTTGTACTAAAATACCATTAACATCAATTTGATTTTTATAACAATTTTTATAAAATAGCGTTATATTTGGTGCTAAAGATTTTTTTACATAAACAACATTTCCAAATGGTTTTCGAATATTAAGACAGTCATTGCGATGAATACATTCAAATAAATTCCATTCTAAAATATCTGTTGGTAATGTCCATGTTTCTACTAAAATAATAATATCTGCAGAAAGAAAACCTCTGTCATTTTGAATATCAATTAAATGTTTATTTAATGATCTGATGTTGTGAAATAATACTAATATGTTATCATTGGTTTTATAATCTTGTGGAAATTTCATACTTAATTTTAGTAATTTCGATTCTCTTAAACGATTCATTTCTATTTTGACAGGATCATTTGGATTGTATCGAGGACGCGTATATTTTCCTTGAATAAATAAGCCGTCAATCGAAGTGACTCTACTAAAGGCAACATATAACATTCGTAGTTCTATACGTTTAATACCAACATGTGTAACGATACATGGAAAAGTACTACCTTGTGATTTATGAATCGTTATACCTTCGGCAGGAACAATTGGAAATTGTTTTCTCATTATTTGATGAATCGTTTTTTGTCTCGTTTGAATGGTTTTAGTAATGTATTCTATAGGAGTCCATTCTAAATTTATTTTCATTCTACGCATATAATTACTCCATTTTTGGCGAGTTTTTAAACCAATAGTTTTATCTTCAAATTCTAAGTATAATCTTGCTGCAATTTTTTGTTGTTTATTATCTGTACCCCATGTTATTAATTGTAATCTTCCGGTTGCACCATTTGTTAAACCATCTTGCGTATCAATATTTACAGTTATCATATACCTAGCCGTTAATTTTGCTTTTATTTTTAAAGGTAAACCTTGTGTTTTTGTTGTAGGTAATTTTTTAAAATTTGTTAATAAGTTTATTTTTTTTTCATCGGGTATGGCACCAATACAACTATCTATCGCTTCTATGTCACAACATTCTGTGTTTAAATTTTCTAGAAAAGAAATATTAAATGCATCTACTTCTTTATTTGTAGGTAATAAATGAATTGCTTTGGAAGGAATATTTATTATATTACGTTGTATTAATTTATTTATTTCTCTTGATTTAAATAATTCTTCATCTTCATCGGTTAATTCTTCATTTGCTAAATGATTTAGTGCATGTGCAAAAGAAATGTCATCTCTTTGACGCATAATTTCATTTAATTCATAAATTTCAAATAAATTCCATAAATATGGTCCACTTAGAACAGATAAATCATCTTGATTATTAGCTTTAAATATCCAATTATCCATAACCGGTCTTAATTGATTAAAATCACCTAGTACAATGACAGATAATCCTCCGAATAAATTTGTAGTATCAAATATTTGTTGTAAACGTTGATTAATCATAGCGAATATTTTAATCCAACCATAGATATTTCATCTATGATTAATAATTTAAGAGTTTGTAATTTTGTTCTAATTGTATTTAATTGATTTGGTTGTAAAGGAATTAAAATATCTTGATTTACTGGTAAATGGAAAACACTATGAATAGTTGTACCTCCTATATTAAATGCAGCTTTTCCTGTCGGGGCACAAAGAATCATATATGTATTATTGGGATCATTTCCAGGAATTCTATTAAAGTGTCTTAAAGTTGTTTGAGTAATTGCATTAATTAATTTACTTTTACCAACTCCTGCTCCGCCACTTATGAAATGATAAAATTTATTATTTTTCATATTTCTTAATTGATATATAAAGTTAAGGTGATACCTATATTGTTTATCATTTAATATTCGAATTAAAGCATAATATTCATTATCTAGTAGTTGTTTTGGCAATGTAATTTGTTCCATAACATTAATGGATGATATATTGTTTGTTATTTCATTGATTATATCTGCATGGATTTCTTCTGTTTCATATATTTGAAATTCATCAGGTATTCTGTCATCATTTTCAAATTCTTGATCTTGTATATATTCATTATCATCATTATTTCTTTCTGCTAAGGCAAGTTCAATATCATTTTCTATATAATTATTTTTGACATATTTGGCTTTATTAATTTGTATCATGTTAAATTTATTAATATATTTATTATATAAACTAATATTTATATCATTGATTTCATTTTCATCTCGCCAATTTGAAAATAGTAATAATTGTTCACGATAATAATTGTTTGCATCTTGTTTAATGGAATAACTACGGTATCTGATAACTTTGGCAGTATTACGTTGAGATATATAACCTTTATTGTTAAGTAATTTCAACTGTTTATTTTGTTTATCAAAGTCATTTGTTTCATTTTCATTTTCATGTTCGTTATCATCATCATCATCATCATCATTTGTGTCATCCCTGATTACTTTTTTTTTCTGGAAACGAGAATATTCATAATAAGCTGCAAAATCAGCTAAACAATGAAGTTCTAATTCTTTTGGTCGAACTATATAATGTTCTATTAATCCTTCGCTCATGATATCTGTAGAATTTGGATCTAAACGGGATAACTCATCAAGTTCTTTTTTGGATTTTAATATTTTACATCTTTCATCCGGAGGTGAAGTGTTTATATATATACAATTTCTAGACGATACAGATAATGGTATATTTAATATGTGATATGTAATTTCTTGTGCTGATATTTCAGATTTGTTTATAAATACATTGATAATGTTTCTTAATTGATTTTGAATCGAATAATTCTCTTTACGTACTTCTTCTGCCGTGTCTTTAATTAATTTTGATAAACCTCGTTGACTTTTTCCTATGTAATTAATTATATATCCGACACATGCGTAAGGATCTAATATATATTGTATATCCATATTAGCTTTCATAAGTTGTAAAATTAATTTATTATATGAATTAATTCTTAATTCGTCTACATTACGTTTTAAAAATACTGTTGGGCGTTTTAAATTGTATTGAATAATTGTAATATATTCTTCTTCGTTACATCCTATAAATTGTAAAAATTCTTCAAATGTACTTATATTCCTCTGGTTTGTTTTTGAAACAATCTTAAATACAGTATTTAAAATTAATTTCCATTTTTGGGAAATATATATTTTTGTTTCATTCGATAAATCATCTTTATTTGGTAAAAGAATTCGTGTTTTGTTCATTGGTAATTTTGGAAATCCAAATCGACATGTATCTTTGCCTTGTATTTTTATTTTGCATTTTCGGTTATGTTTATGAATTTGGTAAGCTATTAAATTTGGAATGTTTTCATCTTGACGACAAGTTATATGTTGATCAATAAAGTTTTCACATTCTTTTATAGAATCATTATTTGTTTCATCGAAAATAGGTGCATTATTTAACCATAGCAAACAATGTATATGGGGACTTCCTCTGTGTTGGAATTCTACTCTATAATAATAATCTAGTACATTGTTATTATTGAATATACTTTCTTGAGATAATAGAACTTTAAAAAATTCTCTAACCCTGTGATCAAAATAACGTGCACATGTTATGGGATCAGATTGAATGAGGCGACTTTTTTCAGCCCAAGATATATGTGCGCATTCATTAAGAGAAATGTCACATTTATCGATTACATGTTTTAAAATTTGAAGTAGTTCTAACCATTTTGTTTCTGCAGCTGAAAGCGTTAAAAATATTGTAGGCATTCCTAATTGACGAATCATACTTATAACATCTTTTTTCTTTTGCTCCCAAAATGCAGCACTGGATCTATCTTTTTGTAAAATTCTGAATCCATCATTTTGCTGAATTAAGTTATCTACATAAGTTTCATTCAATATGTTTTCTACTGTTATATTTTTAGATTGGCATTTTTTGCGTAAACTAATTTGAATGAAGGATATTAATTTATGTAATCGTAAACGACAATGGGAAAACATTAGTTTTGGTATATTTATAGCACATCGTCTGTCAAACATTCGTGCTTCAGATTTTGCAATTTGGCCTAGGGTAAGACGTGTATTAAATTTTCTTTCTTTTCCACAATAAATTGTAGGGAAAGATAATTCTTCAACGTTTTCATCCATTAATAGAGATATAGGTTTTTTATTTTCTCCTGGTGCAAATTTCATAGCAATAAATTCTTCCTGTAGAAGAGTTTCTTCTCCTCCAGGATTTAGTGGTTCGTCATTTACAGTTTCATCCCAATTATCCCATTCTTCTGTTTCCAATGTATTATTTGTATTATTTTCTATATTTGTTTCATTTTCTATTAACGCGTCTTCTTCATTTTGTTCTATATTTTCATTATATAACCACTCTTCTGAACAAATGATATTATGTTTTTTATATAAGGATTGATTTGTTAAATAACATGCTGCTGCGTAAACTTTTTCTGGTCGTACAGCTTGAAATACATATGGTGTTTGATCTCTCATTCTTCTCATTAGTTTTATATAAATGATTTGAGTGTTATTCCTTTGTCTAGGAAGAATTGAAACATTTGTATTAATATCTATAGGAACATTAACACAATTTCCTCGAAGACCAAATTGTTTATCTATTCCTAAATGTCTAATTTGCATGAATGGTAGACGACATGAAACAAGTCGTTCTTCTATGGGTAGTAAATCTTTTAATTCTTCTGGTATTGGTTGAAATTCTAGTCCATTTATTAAAGCTAATTGTGGAATTTTATTATTCAAAATTGATGATTTACAAGTAACACATAATAATATTTTGTTGTCGGTTCTTATTTTGCATATTTCATTCCAATTGTTTATTATATTTCTTTTTGTAGATAATTTTTCATCAGTATAAAAAGTAATTGATTTTTTGAACCAAAGTCCACCGCAAGAAGAACAAATCCATACAGGACCTTCTGATATTGTTTTCATGTAATTTTCTATTTTATGCAATAAATTAGGTTTATGCTGTAAAGCAAATTCATCATTTTCAATCGGTATTACATTACTGTAATTAATGGTATTGGGTTCAAATTCTTTTAATAAAGTATATATTTGTGAAATGCGATTATTAATAGAAGATACTAAATTTATATTTCTAAATATATGTATTCGGTGTAAAGTTTCAATACGTTCTGTTATTTGAGTAATTCTTATATCATTTCTTACTTTTTGTATTTTAATAGCGTTTTTTGATTTTTCTTTACTTTTATATTCATCTAATTTTCGTTTTCTTGTTATTCTTTCTATATTTGAATTATTTTCTTTACCTTTATAAGCATCTTTCTCTCTTAATGATTTCATTCTTTCTTTGTTTAATATAATTTCTTTATCTTTATAAGCATCTTTCTCTCTTAATGATTTCATTCTTTCTTTGTTTAATGTAATTTCTTTATCTTTATAAGCATCTTTCACTCTTAATGATTTCATTCTTTCTTTGTTTAATGTAATTTCTTTATTTTTAAAAGTTTCTTTATTTCTTAATGATTTCATTCTTTCTTTGTTTAATGTAATTTCTTTATCTTTGTAAGTATCTTTCTCTCTTAATGATTTCATTCTTTCTTTGTTTAATGTAATTTCTTTATCTTTATAAGCATCTTTCTCTCTTAATGATTTCATTCTTTCTTTGTTTAATGTAATTCCTTTATCTTTATAAGTATCTTTTTCTCTTAATGTTTTCATTCTTTCTTTGTTTAATGTAATCTCTTTATCTTTAAAAGTTTCTTTATTTCTTAATGATTTCATTCTTTCTTTGTTTAATGTAATTTCTTTATCTTTATAAGCATCTTTCTCTCTTAATGATTTCATTCTTTCTTTGTTTAATATAATTTCTTTATCTTTATAAGCATCTTTCTCTCTTAATGATTTCATTCTTTCTTTGTTTAATGTAATTCCTTTATCTTTATAAGTATCTTTTTCTCTTAATGTTTTCATTCTTTCTTTGTTTAATGTAATCTCTTTATCTTTAAAAGTTTCTTTATTTCTTAATGATTTCATTCTTTCTTTGTTTAATGTAATTTCTTTATCTTTATAAGCATCTTTCTCTCTTAATGATTTCATTCTTTCTTTGTTTAATATAATTTCTTTATCTTTATAAGCATCTTTCTCTCTTAATGATTTCATTCTTTCTTTGTTTAATGTAATTTCTTTATCTTTATAAGCATCTTTCTCTCTTAATGATTTCATTCTTTCTTTGTTTAATGTAATTTCTTTATTTTTAAAAGTTTCTTTATTTCTTAATGATTTTATTCTTTCTTTGTTTAATGTAATTTCTTTATCTTTATAAGCATCTTTCTTTCTTAATGTTTTCATTCGTTCTTTGTTTAATGTAATTTCTTTATCTTTATAAGCGTCTTTCTCTCTTAATGATTTCATTCTTTCTTTGTTTAATGTAATTTCTTTATCTTTATAAGCTTCTTTCTGTCTTAATGATTTCATTCTTTCTTTGTTTAATGTAATTTCTTTATCTTTATAAGTATCTTTTTCTCTTAATGTTTTCATTCTTTCTTTGTTTAATGTAATCTCTTTATCTTTAAAAGTTTCTTTATTTCTTAATGATTTTATTCTTTCTTTGTTTAATATAATTTCAGTAGTTTTATAAGTTAAGTCTTTTTTACGTTTTTCTTGCATATGTATTTTATTTTTTAAATTTATTGTTTCTTTCAAAGAATCTGACATATTATATCGTTTTTCTGTTACGTATTTTTTCATTTCTAATTTTCTTTGTTTTGTAGATTTTTTTTTTCTTGGTTTCTTTAAAGAATGTGGTAGGATAGGTGGGGAAGTAATTATTTCGTTATTAATGTTTGCAGTTTTATTTAGTGTATTATTATTCTTTATTTCTTCGGGTTCGGATACTGATAATTGAGATAATGGGTATAATACAGAGTTTGATTCAATATCGTTATCGTTTTCATCATGTGTATTATTCATTGATAGTGAGGAAATATTTTGAGATAGCGAATCAATATTATCTATTATAGGTGATAGTTGTACATTGTTATGTATAAATATGTTTTCTGTGTCATTTATAATTAATTCCCAATGACCATCTTTGTCATTCTGTTTATTCATGCCAGAAAATAAAAAATTAATTGGAATTAAATTTTCTGTATTAGTAAATGTCATTAATAAAGAAGGAATATTATTAATTTTACGATAAATATTCGCAGTTCTTTTATATATTATAGTAAAAATTCGAATTTCAAATTCTGTACCATATTCTCTATTTTTGGACATTTTTAGAAAATAATCTTCTTTACTAGATATTTCATGAACATTTCTTGCAAAATCTTTTTCTAAATCCCAATTTGAGTATACATAATTAATAATTTCGTTTCTTATTCTTATATGAAATTCTTCTGTATTATATATGGCTACACTCATTGCGCGAAACAAACAATTTCCATCTCCAGTAATTTTATGTATATATGAAGTCATTTTAGTTATAAAAGTTGATAGTATGAATAGGAAAAAAAGTAAACAAGAATTTTAATCAGACTTTGGATCAGTAAGAATGATCTATGATGATTTCTAATTGATACAAATATTAGTTATTTGACTTTACGTCTGCAAGAATGTTAGTTTAATTTTAAGTCGGCAAGAATACTAACTTGACTTTGAATTGGTTAGAATGTTAGCCTGTCTTTGAGACGGCAACAAATTTTAGTTGGATATTTTATCGGCAAGAATGCTAGTTGGATTTTGATTTAGTAAGAATGTTAGCCTGTCTTTCAGACGGCAACAAATGTTAACCTAATATTTGATCGGCAAGAGTGCTAGCCTGACACTTAGTCGGCAAGAATTATATAATAAATAGAATAAATAAATAAACTAGCCTGTCTTTAAGGCGGTAACAAATCTTAGCCTGATATTTGATCGGCAAGAATGCTAGCTTGATTTTAAATCAGCAAAAAATGCTAGCTTAACTTTGAGTTGGCAAAAAATCCTAGCCTGACACTTGGTCGGCAACGAATTAGATAATAACTAGCCTGACTTTGAGTCGGCAACAAATCCTAGCCTGACACTTGGTCGGCAACGAATTAGATAATAACTAGCCTGACTTTGAGTCGGCAACAAATTCTAGCCTGACACTTGGTCGGCAACGAATTATATAACAATAAATAGAATAAGTAAAAGCAAATAAATAGAAAGAGAAAAGGTAGAATAGAGAAAATAGAGAGAATAAATAGAATAAATAGAAAATAGATAGAAATAGAATAGAAGAATAGAAAGAATGGAAAGAATAGAATAGAATAGATTAGAAATAGAAAAATAATTAATATAAAGATATTTTTTTTTTGAACGAGATCAGAAGAGTGTCAAGATCTCGAAAGGATATAAGTGTATACGATCTTTTCGAGATCTCGAAAGTATTCATATGTATATGAATGTTTCGAGATCTCGAAAGTATCGTGTATAACGTAACAGTATGTAATAACAAAATAAAAAAAATTTGACAAAACAGTACAAATCAACTTCGAAAGTAATGGATGAAAAATTTGATTAGTAATTAATTGTTGCTATGTTTAATTGTTTATATGGTAATCCCTCATCGACGAAACCACTTATCGGAACGAACATTTTTGGATTTTATCACGAATATTCTCTTGATAGTAACAATTTGTGAAAATTTGTTTAATTGTTGCTATGTTTAATTTGTTTATTTGGTTATTTCTTAATAAGGAATCAATTTATCGAAATGAAAATTTTACGATATTATCAAGGATAATATGTAATTAGTAACAATTTGTGAAAATTCGTTTAATTGTTGTTATATTTAATTTGTTTTACGATCATTCTTTGCGTACGGAATTACTAATCGGAATGAAAACTTTCAGATTCTATCGTGATTATTCTCTAGATAGTAACAATTTGTGAAAAATTTGTTAAATTGTCGTTGTATTTAATTTGTTTATACGATCATTCTTCGCGTACGGAATTACTAATCGGAATGAAAATTTTCAGATTCTATCGTGATTATTCTCTAGATAGTAACAATTTGTGAAAAATTTGTTAAATTGTCGTTGTATTTAATTTGTTTATACGATCATTCTTCGCGTACGGAATTACTAATCGGAATGAAAACTTTCAGATTCTATCGTGATTATTCTCTAGATAGTAACAATTTATGAAAAATTTGTTAAATTGTCGTTTTATTTAATTTGTTTATACGGCTATTTTTTAATAACAAATTTACTTATCAAAATTAAAATTTTTTCGCTCTTATCACGAATAACATCTGGTTAGTAACAATTTGCGAAAATCCTTCAATTGTTGCTATGTTCAAATTGTTATTGTATAATTATAATTATAAGATTATAAAGATATTGAAAGAAGATAATATTAAATAGGTCATATCTTGTTGAAATACATTTTAACTTTATCCGTTTAGCCATTTAGGCACTAAAACAAATATTGATTTGTTCATCATTTTTTTTTGGATTGCTTCTATGAAAAATTTTGAAAAAATTCATGTTATAAGTTGTCACTATTTTATATATTTGTGCAAAGTTTTAATTGTTTTGTTCTTATAACAAATTTGTTATGAATTTTTTATTTTTAAAATGCCCGCCATTTTGAAACCGGAAGTCGGATCGAATCGAAATTGTTAGAGGATATACGTTGAGTGCAATTCGATTTTTCGTATAAATTTCAGCTTTATTCCTTCAGCTGTTTAGGCGCTAGAATGAATACAAATATTGATTTGTCCGCCATTTTGTATTGCTTCTATGAAAAATTTTAAAAAAATTCATGTTATTAGTTGTCACTATTTTACATATTTGTGCAAAGTTTTAATTGTTTTGCTCTTATAACAGATTTTTTAGGAATTTTTTAATTTTTAAAATGCGAGATCCGCGAGATCATCGGGACCTGTCCCCGCGTCACGGTTGCGCAGTTTCCCCCGCACGATCTTGTACGGGAGTCCCCACGGGTCCCCATCGACCTGCTCGATGAGGTCCGACCAGGCCAAGCTCTTCGCAGCCTTGATGGCCCTTTTTAGGGCCACCTTGGCTCGCCTCCTCTCGCCCTCCACAGCGGCCACCCTCTCCGGGTCCTCCCGGTGCCTAGCCCGCACCCTTGTTGCCCTGCGCCGCGCCCTTCTTAGCTCCTCGCGAAGGGCCGCTACCTGAGGGTTCCACCAGTAGACGGCCCTCCGCGGCTTCCCGGGCTTCCTCCTTGGCATGGCCGCATCGCATGCTTCAACGAGCCCCGCGATCAGCCCTCGTGCCACCACCTCCCCGTTCAAATAAAATACTTAAAATACTTGAAATGCTTTAATTTATTATCAAAAAACAAACGTTTTTTTTATATTGTTAGGAACTATTTAATTTTTAAAATTTTATTAATTTCCCTCGAATTGTGGATTAAAGTTGTGGTAATAACTCTGTGTAGATGAATTCGGTGACGGTGTCCCTGAATGTAACAGTGTGTCCGGTGAAGATGTGCATGTCTGTGAATTTCTTGTTTCCGCATTGTACTGCATAATAGGTTGTTGATTTAGTGCCAAATTATTACTGGTTAGTGGTTGATTTTTATTTCTTTGCAATTGTGCCCACTCCAAATCAGAAACCACCATAAAAGTCTGGATTTCGCCATGTGTTGATATTCTGGCGAGAAGGTCTTCACGGTAGCAGACAGTGCATTAAAAAATACATCAATCGAATCGGTAGTCGATTTTTTTGCGGGTGTTTCGTTCTGTAGTAGATATTTCATTAATACTGAGGAGGCTGTTTCTCCTTTTTGTGTTTTTTTTGTCTTAGGAGTAGAAGATGGCTCCATTTTCCTCATCCTCTTGGTTGCTGTCATTCATGAAGCTGTCATCATTCTGATCTTCTGTACATTCAGGATTTTCTATGTTACTTAGGGTATCTCTTTCCTTAAAATACGGCACCAAGAATGACATAATATCTTCATATTTCAACTTTCTTTTTTTATCTGCCGCTTGACCACTTTTTGTTTGGTGTTTTTTTAACGCCTTCCTGAGTTGATCTCTTAAAGAAACCCATCGAGAGCTTTGCACGCTGCCCCTACAAAAAAAGAAAAATGATACTTATACATTATTAAAAAGATTATCTATGTATAAGGATTTTTCGTAACAAAATTCTTCGGATTATTAAATTTACTGCTACGACGCGGACGCCGCTAAAAGATAAGCAGATCGCTCTTCGCCGAATCGCCACGTAACGATCAAACAACACAGTAAAGTCGCCGTGTCGGTGCGATGCATTTTTCCTTTCTCGAACAATCGCCATTCGAATATACGACATAGCCCATTCCCATAACTTTTCTACATATTTTTCAATTATTTATACAATACTTAATCATTTTTTCCCTACATGTTTTGTTTATACGTGACAGATTTCTAGCCACTGGCGACTCCTTCCGGACAATATCTTTCAGTTATCGATTGGGACATTCAACTGTGCACTATATTGTTAGAGATGTATGTCAAGCTATAATATTGGAGTTGATGGAAGAAGTGATGCCAACACCTAATCAAAAAGACTGGATAAGGATTTCCGATGAGTTTTGGAAAATATGGAATTTTCCTAATTGTCTAGGAGCATTGGATGGCAAACATATACAGATACTTGCACCTCCGAACAGTGGATCGCAATATTTTAATTATAAAAAGACTTTCTCTATAGTTCTATTGGCTTTAGTAGATGCGAATTATAAATTTATCGCAGTTGATGTTGGCTCATATGGCAAAAACAGTGATGGTGGGATATTTGCTAATTCCAACTTTGGAAAGGCTTTGGAACAAAGTAAGCTGAACGTTCCGAAAGATAGAAATCTTCCAGGAACTCGATGTGCAGCACCATTCGTCATTGTTGGAGACGAGGCCTTTCCACTTAAAAATTACCTACTTAAGCCTTACCCCGGGTCCGCAATAAATGGAGATATAGAAAAGCAAGTTTTCAATTACAGATTATCGCGAGCTAGGCGAGTATCGGAAAATGCTTTTGGCAACTTGGTACAAAAGTTTAAAATTTTTTTCCGGAGTATCAAATCTTTGCCCAAAAATGTTGATAACATCGTCCTAACGACATGCATTTTGCATAATTATATTAAAGATAATGACTTGGCAGCTCAAAATATAGAACCTCACAATGGGGAGCCCAACTGGAACAATTTAGCAAAGCAAGGTGGAAATGCTTACGCTAGTGCTTTTGAAGCACGTGAAATATACAAAACATTTTTTAATTCAGATGTAGGATCATTACCATGGTAAAGAGAAAAGTTTTTATGAACAATGTCTATGCAATGTAGCATTGAGCAATATTATGAAAATTAGCATATGAAATTAAATTTATGTGATCAAGTAATATTACCACAGCAAAGATAATCGTATTTTATTTGTGCAATAAAAGAAATTATGTTACCTATAACTATTTTTGTGCAATTACTAAGGTTAAATAAAAAAAATATTTGAAGTTACTTACCTGTTGCATTAATTTCTTCTCCTATTTGTGCCCAAATCTTGTCCTTGGCAATATTATCGCTGTATTTTTTATTTGTTATGTCGTACAGTTCCTTATACATGCGCACTTTTTCAATTAAAGCTTCGTCATCCATGTCAAAGACCGATGTTTTATTGACGTTTAACATGATGAAATACGTTCGCACTCTGAGAAACAATCGGGATCGGCAATGGACGGACCGTCAAACTTTTGTTTTAAACGTATCTCGACGGTCTGTGACGTTGACGGTAGGTTACGTTGCCGGTCTATGTGAACGTCTCCATGCATATCGCATGGAATAATAGTTTGACGTGACGCTGACTTTTCGTATAGTGCGAATCGACCTTTAACCGCCGCCGGTCTCGTGCTCGCTGCCGGCATGTGTTCGCCTCGCTTCTCGAATATTCTACCGGGCAATCTACGGCCTTATCTTTAATTTAACCTATTAATTCCTGAATTTGCAATTAATAATTAAACAAACAACAATTTAATGAACTTATTAAGCGATTCCCCGCGAACTCGGACGGTAATCGACGCTGGTTCCGCCGCTAAAAAGCTAATACAGCGAACGAGAAAGTCGAAGGACTTATTCCACTAAGAATTTAACCCCTTGGCCTACACGATATCTGCCAATTGCGCGAGCTATAGTAAACAAGAAAATCGGTCGCGCGCCGTGCCATTCAACTGTTCAGCCTGAACTGGCGCAAAATGTGTACCTTTCATGACATGTACAGGGTGAACATGGAGAAGCGTTACAGATGAATTTCTCTAAAACAACAGATTATCTCAAAATTTTTTTTGATGGAAATTGTTCTCCATTGAGGGGGACATCATGTGATGAGTTTTTTTTCCCGGGTGGACGCGCCAAGGTGACATTAAGGTCATTTATTTTTTTTTTCTAATAGAACGATATGTTTTTTTATCCATCATCATATAGTGCGTTTTAAGACGAGTTCAATGACCTATTACTCAAGGTCATTCAAGGTCAAATTTGCAGAGAAATGCAGAAAAGATGCAACAGTTTTACTTGTACTTACCTTATTTTAGCATGTGTTCAAAGTGACGACCTCCTACTGCAATACACTTAGCAGTTCTTTTTTTAAAGAATTCTCTAACTTTGCACAACATTTCATTGTTTATTTTGGCACAAGCTTCGCGTATTCTAGTTTTCATGTTCTCACGCGTCGTAGGTTTACTAGACATTACACAGTTTTTAACGTGCCCTCATAAAAAGTAGTCGAGTGGTGTTAAATCCGGCGAATGTTGACCTGAGTAAAACTGATATTGAACACGTGTTATTGTTTTGGTGTGAAAGTTCGAAGGAACGGACTAACGTACAAGTAAAACTATTACATCTTTTCTGCATTTCTCTGCAAATTTGACCTCGAATGAACGTTGAGTAATAGGTCATTGAACTCGTCTTAAAACGCACTATATGGTGATGGATAAAAAAACATATCATTCTATTAAAAAAAAAAAAAAAAATGACTTTAATGTCACCTTGGCGCGTCCACCCGGGAAAAAAAACTCATCACATGATGTCCCCCTCGATGGAGAACAATTTCCATCAAAAAAATTTTTTAGATAATCTGTAGTTTTAGAGATATTCATCTGTAACGCTTCTCGATGTTCACCCTGTATATTTCAGTGCAACGAAAGGAATTGTGAAATAATAAACAATGTTTAGGTACAAATAGTAATTTTAAGACGTCTAGGCGACAAATTCTTTACCACGAGTCAGACTCGTGGTTTTCGCTTGTGGCACAAATTTTTCACCACGAGTCAGACTCGTGGTTATAGGCCAAAGGGTTAATTATTAAATTATAAAAAAAATCACAATTTCCCCTTTTAACTCGGTTCTCTACTGCTACTGTTCTTAATACTCCCCGGAATTGACCTCGCGATCTGATCCGCCACCCGGAAGGAACTTTTCTCTTAGACAAAGGATCTCCTAATTTCTCGGCTTAATGTCTCACCTCTCATCACCAGTAACGTCGCGAACAGAGTAATTTCGCGATGATCACGCACGCGGCTCCTTACGAGCCGGCCTACCGAGATTTCCCAAGCCCACCCGAAGATAGCCGAGCACCTATTCGCTATCTCCCTCCCTCTACCGCCTCGCTAGGCGACGCACGCTCGCATGGCCGCTTCACGCGGTTTCGCTAATTAATTTTCTTCGTCTCCTCCTGAACTCCGGTCGGATGACCGCCACCGACGACCATTTCAGCGGTCATTTCGATCCGCTGCAGATCGAAGGGATGCTTCGATGTGTCGCTCCCGGGTGGCTCTCGTTGATTCGGACTTTCGGTCTTTTCTTCGCCGATCGTTTCTCTTCCTCGCTCGTTCTCGCCGTGCGTGTCGTCTCTCTCTCTCTCTCTCGCTTTTTCTCATCTGACGGTTCTCTTTTGCTCCGTCATCGTTCCGTCGGCCGCCGTTGTTCTCTCTCCGGCCTCGTCCTTCTCCTCTCCGGTGTGGCGGTCATGAAAGAGGGTCCAATTTCAGTATTTATTCATATTTTTACCCCAGAACCAGCCTCGAGGCCCTCCGACCCGCGTTACATTTTCTCCCGCGGTCCACCCGGTGACTCTGTCCGCGACTGTTCTTTTTCTATTTCGCGGCGAAGGAGAGAGGATTCTCGTTTGTGACGGGTATTTAAAATACCACGTCACACAAGATATCCGTTTCATCTCTAAATTTAAGTATTGCAGTCTACTGATTTTATCATTATAATATGAGATATTTCACACAAATTAATTTTTAGAGAATATTATATCAGAATATTTATTAAGGCATAATAGGAATAGTCTACCTCTGTTGCTAATTATCCTACCCTTATTATCCCATCACATTCTATTTATTTATTGTACCTGTCGGTACTTCCACCACCTTGTCTATGGAAAACGTAGAGGATATGTACGGTTAGAAGGGATAATTAAGGAAGGTAGTTGACATAAAATCTGGGTTCCATTCTAATCGAGGTAAGTCTAGTAGTCCAGTCGAGTAAAGTCTTGTAACCATTCTAGTTGACGTGAAGTATGACTACATTTCCAGTCGATGTAAAGTCTGGCTATCATTCTAGTCGAGGTAAAGTCTTGTTACAATTTTAGTTGACGTACAGTCTGGTTACTATTAAATAAATACATTAATATTTTTTCAGATGGTTCCAAAACTAAAGCGGAACCTTCCACCGAAATTTCTTCAGCCCGTATAGATTTGGATTACTATGAGATTTACAGTATTCGCAATGATTTCTCTCTTTACTCTCTCTGAAAGTATAGCAATATCTAATGCTCTGGATGTCGTAATAATGAATCCTTTTCATGTATTTGCAATATTCTCTGACTCGCTCAGCGTACTCCAAGCCTTATCCAGCAGCAGCATTGTTTTAGTTGTACAAGAAAATTTTGGAGAGTTCTACCAGTTGAAGTATTGCAGTTTACTAATTTTATCATTATATTATAATTTGAGATATACCCTGAGATATTGCGTCTAAGGAAACATAGGGGATATGTATAATTAGAAGAGATAGATTAAGGAAGGCAAGGCAGTACATTTCTACCTGACCAGTTAAAAAAAAAAGAGAATGGACATAAAGTATGCCTGAAAAAGAATTAAATGGACCATGATGTTGCGGTTTGTGAGACTTATACGCTTTTTTACATAGATTTACACTTAATTTTTGAAACTTTCCACATTTTTTTATAATTAACATAAATTCGTTGTCAGTACAGACAAATGTCAAACGTGCTATTATACTTAAAAAAGCGCTTGATGACTATTTCAGTTTCGCAAAGGTTATTAATGATAAATGTGAAAAAAGCTTGAATAATGAATTAATTAAAAAATCAACAATTATTGGAATAGCTGAAGTTTGCATTATTAAGCTCATATGTCCAACTGATGAAGAAGGAAGAAAAATACAACCAATATTTAAGGCTGTTCATCGCCCCTAGTTTTTTAATGGTTTACGCAGTCGAAGATACCAGGCGTAATTGTTAACCAATGTTGATGATCATAGTTTTGTATGAAAGAGGAAGGTTTCATCTAGTACCGTATTTTTTCAGGAATTCGAAAAAGTTCTATTATCTTCAACAACTAAACGCTGTTTTAAAAATGTTTCGTGAAAAAATAGATGTCGTACAGTGATACCCCTCAAAATTTACGGCGAAACATGCGAAGCTTGTGCCCTACTACTGATTAACATGCATAATATTCTCCACCCCTGTCGCGAAGTCACGCGCGGCTCGAGCAAAAGGTGGTGAACAGCCTTAAATGCAACCTGAAAGGTATTTTCACAGAAATTTATAAAAAAATACGGAATGATTGGTACAAAATGGTTTCTGCTATTTTTTATGAATGTAGAACTATTTATGACGGTCATTATACATCAATTGTCAACAGCGCTAAACAGGAAAAAACATATGGCTTCATGTTGAAAGTATGAAAGTAGCTCAAAAATCTTAGCCAAGATCATCAAATAAAGCTAATATACTTTTCTTAGAGACACAATAGAAAATAATAACATCATAGCCTACGTATGTGGAAAGATAAAAAACTATAGGAATGTTAAGTGAGCTGTCACTTTAATTTATAATTGCTCTTATTTTTTAATTGAAACAAGAATTTGTTATTATAACAAAATGATGTAAAATCAACACAAATAACATTAAAAATGTGAAGTGGGCCGTCGCTGTAGTTAATCTAAACAACAATCGCGCTTTTTTCTGTAACATAAAGATATTAAATCAATGATGCGTCGCATCTTTATGCATAACTTTTTATCAAACATCTAAAATTTCAAATTCCTCATGGGTTCTTTAGACCATGTTAAACATTGTTGACTTCATAAATTACACATTCTGCTTCAAAAAATTTTACTAAAAGAACAATCTCAGTAAAAAACCAAAAAGTTTTGGAACCATCTGAAAAAATATTGTAACGTATCGCCTTTCTTACCTCTCCGCATCACGTTACCTCCTCGTCTAGTTCTTTCCTTTACAGGACTGGCAGTAGAAAAGTAGGAAAATTATGGAATAAAGAACACGCAAAATCCCTTTATTTTTCGTTTATTTTCTCAAATAAGTTCCTCGTCGTATAACCGCTCGGTCGTCGCTCTCGAACAGCTGATCGCTTCTTATTAAGTTTTTTCAACGCGTTCGTCGTCGTCGTTCTTGCAATGCTCACACATTCATGCACACACATACTTAGATCCGCTCATCCGCGGAGAGTCACGAGATATATTCGAATAGCAGTAGGGGATTAAAGAGCTTAAGATTAGGACGTGGTCAAGTGAGGGCCGCTAAGTAAATAAAACCAGTGGGGTTGTTTTTGCTCGCTCGCTACGCTCGTTCGCGAGTGGGATGCCCGTGGTTAGTAGTGGGTATTCTTTGGTGTTGCTTAGTTGCGGAATCGCTTTTTTTTCATATTTGATACCGATAGGTATCACATTAAGAATTTCTCGCTTCCATAAGTGGTCATTTGTTCATTCGCATCGCCTGCTCGCAAATTCTTATCTTCCTATGAAAATTGCATTGTGACTTACTCGCTATTTGAAATATAATGACCAATGGTTATCACATTTAAAAGAAAAAAAAAAAACCGACTTTGTAAATAGTAAAGATGCAAAATGGAAAACGTAATAAAAATAATTTGGAATTATGTGAATTTGGAAACAATATATTAATAAATAACCGATAGAAGTCGAAAATGGCAAAAGCAAATTTCCGTTCTTCAAGTGTAATTTACAGTTAAACGATCAATATTGGAGAAAAGTAGGGTACTGTGGACCACTGCAGATAATATGGACCATTGCAATATTTTAATAACTAATAACACTATCTCTTTGGAAATACTGCGCACTAGAAGTTAACCATGACAACATGAAACAATGACATTTGTCACGCGGTTTTCATAGTGATTGTGCGGATGATAGAGTAATTAGTGAAATTGATTTTAGCAAAAGTTTTTCAGTAAGTGTTCAATTCAGTAATATCTGACTAATTATTCATTAAATTTTTTTTTGTAATCGCATATAACTATTACTATACATACCTACTTTATGTATTTCCATTGATTTTCTAATTCTTTTATTTTTTATATGACTTATTTGAAAAGTCAGTTATTCATTGATATGCTAGTAATTTGGACCACTCAAAATTATATGTATTTTCTAGGTTCGACTAAAAGAACTTTTATGCACTTAATAAAAGAAAAAAGTGTAACGAACGATTGTTTCCGAAGCTATTTGAAATATCGATACTCTTTTTGTATGTCTTTTTTCATAACGAAATCTGTGTGAATAAAATGAAACGAAATGAAATGTCCATGAAGTTAGCACCGCAACTTTTTAATATCAAAAAATTAAGAGTTGTGCCAGGTTGTGCTAGGTTTGTGCTGACTTTGGGCGGTCGCCCGCGGATATAGGACCATCTCTCTGGAGGCGGTGAGTCTCCTGGCAGGGGTTCCTCCGTTAGGTCTTCTGGCGGAGGGATACGCGGAACTCTTCCGCTGGAAGCAATCCCTCCGCCAGAAGGGGGTTACCCCTGACAGGAGAACTGCTGAATGCCGAGAAGTGCAGAGCCCGGCAGTCCGTTGTGGCTAAATGGCGCGAGAGACTTCTCTCGCCAAGTGCCGGCCACCGGACCGTTGAGACCATCCGACCATGCCTCGACACATGGTTGACGAGGAGGCATGGTGTGCTCACCTACCGCCTTACGCAGGTGCTCACCGGGCATGGGTGCTTCGGTGAGTACCTGCAGAGGATAGGGCGCGAGCCAACCACGCAGTGCCACCACTGTGGTGCTGCGCAGGACACGGCGCAACACACACTTGAAGTGTGTTCCGCCTTCAATGAGGAGCGCCGTGCCCTGCGCGGCGAAATCGGTGACGACCTCTCGCTGCCGGCCGTGGTTCGTGCCATGGTCGACAGCGAGAGGTCCTGGAGTGCGGCGGTCTCCTTCTGTGAGAATGTCATCTCGCAGAAAGAGACCGCAGAAAAAGAGCGGGAGAATGCCGGACCACGGGCCAATGGTCCGGCACGCATCCCAAGGGCTATACGCCCTTGAGACGTCGGCGGAGGTCCTGGGTGACCGTCACCCTCCGCCCCTTCATAGGTATGTTGGGGAGACAGAGTCTCCCCCGAGATGAGGGGGTTAAAATCCCCCAGCCGGCTTTCGGGAGAAACCGATAGTGTCTTACCGGGTTCCCGGTTCTTCCCTATTGCGTGGCGGACGGTCACCGTGAGGGGTTTTAGTGGGTAAAAATCCCACACTCCCCCGTGCACACCCATCCCGTGGGTGTGCGCGAGGGGCTTTTTGAAGGTTTCCCCTCACGTAAAACAGAAAAAAAAGGTTGTGCTGACTTGTGCCGTAAATAAAAATTCTGAAAATATTTTCAAGTTTTTTTAAAATGAAAAATAAACATTTTTTTTGTAATTACATGAATCGAAAAGTTGTGCTGGGTTGTGCTCGCTGAGTACAACAAAATCAGTCCTTAGAAAAATCTTGTAGGATCAGCTGTTTTCGAGATATAGTCTTGAACAAAATTTGCAAACTTTGAAAAAATTAAAATTGAAGAGTTGTGCTGAGTTGTGCTAGTCGAGTACAACAATTTATTCAAATGGCAAAAAATCGTAGGACGAATAGTTTTCGAGATAGACGTGTGTGAACACTTTTTAAAATCGCTAATTCTTTTTTCATGTTTATTCCATATGTATACTATAATTCTTTTGTACGTTTATTCTTTTACCATAACTATTTGTCAAAGAAAGAATAAAAAAGTTTTTAAATAATCAACTTTAATATCAATTTTAATAGTTAGAAGTACTACGAAATAATAAGTGGTATATGTCATAACAGCATGGAAAAATAAAACAAAAAAAAAAGAGTACGATAATTACGCCGCGGGACGCGAACAAGGGCCTCCAGCGCGCGACTCCTACATTTGGTCCGCTGGGCTACCGCCGGTCTTTGGAAAACATTGCAGACGAGATGTTGATAGATCGATAGATCTTGAAAACTATTCACTCGCTTTTATCTCGGAAACTATTCGTCCTACGACCTGTTGCCATTTGAATAAATTGTTGTTCTCGACTAGCACAAATCAGCACAACTCTTCAATTTTTATTTTTTCAAAGTTTGCAAATTTTGTTCAAGACTATATCTCGAAAACAGCTGATCCTACAAGATTTTTCTAAGGACTGATTTTGTTGTACTCAGCGAGCACAACCCAGCACAACTTTTCGATTCATGTAATTACAAAAAAAATGTTTATTTTTCATTTAAAAAAAAATTGAAAATATTTTCAGAATTTTTATTTACGGCACAAGTCAGCACAAACCTTTTTTTTTTTTTTTTGTTTAACGTGAGAGGAAACCTTCAAAAGGTCCCCCCGCGCACACCCACGGGGTGGGTGTGGGATTCTTACTCACTAAAACCCCTCACGGTAACCGTCCGCCCGCAGTAGGGAGGAACCGGGAACCCGTTAAGACACCACCGGTTCCTCCCCAAAGCGGGCAGGGGGAATCGAACCCCGTCATCTCGGGGGGGAGACTAAATCTTCCCCGACAATCCTAAAGAGGGGCGGGTGGTGACGGTCACCCAAACCCTCCGCCGACGCCTCGAGGGCGATTCGCCCTTGGGAGCCGTGCCGGACCGATGACCCGTGGCCCGGCACGCTCCCGCTCTTTTTCAGCGGCCTCCTTCTGTGAGATGACACTCTCACAGAAGGAGACCGCTGCCGACCATGGCGCGAACCAAGGCCGGCAGCGAGAGGTCACCTCCTACTTCACCGCGCAGGACACGGCGCTCCTCCTCGAATGCGCTGCACACTTCTAAAGTGTGCTGCGCCGTGTCCTGCGCGGCATCACAGTGGTGGCACCTAGTGGTCGGCTCGCGCCCTATCTTCTGCAGGTACTCACCGAAGCATCCATGCCCGGTGAGCACATGCGTAAGGCGATAGGTGAGCATACCATGCCTCCTCGTCAACCATGTGTCGAGGCATGGTCGGATAGCCTCGACAGTCCGGGAGTCAGCACAAACCTAGCACAACTCTTAATTTTTTTAAATTAAAAAGTTGCGGTGCTAACTTCACGGACATAAAATGAACGAGTGAAAATGTATGTGTGTGTATAATTTTTGTACAAATTAATGTTTTTTGTTTGTAAAAATGGTTTGTTTTGCAATTACAATCTTTCCAATCAATATCTAACGTGTAGTTATCGATTAAAAAGAGTGGTCCAAATTACCTGCACCTTATCGAAATAACATTTTGTACTTATATTATACACATTTTATACTTATATATTATTATTTATTTATTTATTTTTATTTATTTATACGGATAAACGCTATATTAATTATAATTATATCATATATTAATAACGTTTAGCGAATCGCTCCCAAAATGATATCCTTTCGTAAAGATTACCCTGTTGAATTGTTTTTTAAAAAAAAACTAAAAAACTACTTGGCCAAATGAGACCAAAATCTAATCAGCACCAAATTACCTCAATACCAATCGATAAAGTCATACATCACCAAGATCACGTCATTAGTGTGAGCGCAATCGTGCACGAAAAATTTGACCACATACATACTGTCACGGTATAGCAAAAGCAATAATTTTACATAATAAATAAGAAAAACGACATAGAAGTAATAATCGAGAAGCGCGATCGAAGGAATGCGTGAGGAATCTAAAAATAGATATCAAAAGGTAGACGCATCGCGAAGTCGGCACGCGAACGCGTAAGTAAGACAAGGAAGGAAATACGCGAATTAGATCGGAATTCGGCGAGATCAGAATTTGATGGACACGAGTTCATGGCCAGAGGCGAGAACAATAACCGCGGATTATAATAAAGAGAGGGGGTCCAATTAGACAATAGAAATCCGATCACGCGGGAGTAGGATAGGGGGGGATTAAACATTTAAATAGAGAGCCCACGCAAGAAAAGCTCTCTTACAGATCGCAGTTCGTAAAAGTTACAATTCGATTCGTGCATTCGTAAAGATTTCAAACATTCTCAGAAATTTAAAGTACGTGAAACGCGCTTAAAATCACGGTGTGAAAAAGTGTTTTCGCGAGTGTCGAGAGCCGGTGAAAAACCATCGCAGAAGCGAGGATCGACGGCACGCGGTGTTGAGAGGGGACGTTACACGCACAGATACAGTGCTAAGGTGTGCGAAGCTATACCACATGCAACGTCGCCTAAAGTAAGGTGTATCTTGTTATTTCTATTACCTCATCGTACACTCGGCGGCATATATGGCTCCCCAGTGAAAAAGCCGCCACGGGGAAATGCTTCCCTTTCCATGGCTCCCTTAGAATACGTATAGTGTAACGTAACGCTTGAGATCATAGTTAGAATAATTAATATTAAAAAGATAGGATTAGCAATAGAAATAGGCAAGCGAGAAAGTAGATTACCCGGGACAATAAATCATAGGTACCATAAGAAATGGAGAGAAATCTAAATTTAGAACGCGAAAAGTCGTCAACACCTAAGAAACGGCAAAAGAAATAAAGACGGGAAGGCACGAGGAAGCCCGATCGGAGACGGCTCGTGCCGAAGCCGATCGGCAAGTTCAGGGCCGCGCTAGGCCAGCGGCGCGCGACGAAAGGGACACGGGGGGTATCCAATTAAATAATCGAAATCGAATCTCGCGAAACGAGGAAAGAGTGGGAAGAGTCCTTTATAAGCCGAAGAACCGAATAGCTCTAGACCGAGAATTTTCTCAAAGTTTCTAAGATCAATAGTGTTGCGTTAAAATCTAAAATTTCGGAGTGTGAAGACAGTGTTTGATTTAAAAATTTTTAACAAAAAAAATAGAAACCGACTTCGAAAAAAGCGCTAAAAAGAATGGAATCATTTTTTATGTATACCGACAATATTCGATTTCATCATTATCATACTCAGAATATTGCAACTTTTTCGGCGGCGACACAAAATATTACAACACGGTCATTTTCACGAACAAAGGAGTAAGTGCCTAATACATAAATATCCATCAATGTCCGTGAATTTCTGGCTATTAATGTACTGTTAAATAATTTTCTGTCGCCTCCAAAAAAGTTGCAATATTCTGAGTATGATAATGATGAAATCGAATATTGTCGGTATACATAAAAAATTATTTCACTCTTTTTAGCGCTTTTTTCGAAGTCGGTTTCTATTTTTTTTGTTAAAAATTTTTTTATTTCATACTTTTTAGTGTATAATCGATCAAGATGTGGAAATAAAGTTATGTAGGTAATATTTGCAAAAGGATCGAAAAGGTTTGGTTCCGATATGTGAAGTCGTTGAAGAGATATAGAGGAATAAACAAATAATTTTGCAATAACAATTTAAACATAACAACAATTGAAGATGTGTCGCATAATGTTAGTAAGTGAGCAGTATTTGCGAAAGGATCGAAAAGGTTTGGTTCCGATAGGTGAAGTCGTTGAAGAGTGCAACGATATTTCTAAAATTATTCCGGGGAGGTGCCGGATGCACTCCCCGCGAAATAACAGTGTTAAAACAAATTAATTTTTCTTTATAACTGGGAGAATCCTTTCCCCAGTAAGGGCTCACGAATGACCGCTCACGCAGCCGTAGGGAGTAGTGGGTTGAGGGGGGAAAAGAAATGATTCTGCAAGTTCCTTCGGAGCACGGTTCGATTTAAAACAATAAAGAGTTTATTCAAATTATTAGTGAAACGCTTCGAAATTTTCCGTTAACTACGGTGTACAAAAGAAAACCGGGATCTCTTTGTCCGCGGTGTTTACTTAAACGCCCGGACGAACTAACCGCCGGCTACGAGTTCTATGCCGGCACGTGGCCGCTTCCTTCTCGATTATTCCATCGAGGAATAAACTACTTATTAATGTCTCTATTTTATAACTGAAGCAATAAACAAAGTAATAATTATTCCAGCAAAACAACGTACAATAAATATTCAATTAACCGCGCACCCGGACGGCGATCGAGGCTGCTTCCGCTCCTCGCGAACAAAGGAAGCCACGAGAAAATCGAAGGATATTTCCTTACGTTATCTTTTCAATTATTTAAACAATAAAACAGTAAACCCTGACAAACTCGGTTAAAAGGACTCTAACTCCGAATAAAACCCCGGAATCGACCTCACTTCTCCGATCCGCCACCCGGAAGGAACTTAATGCGTGATAAAGGATTCACTTATGGAACGCTCTAATTACCTCTTATCAAGTTTAACGTCGCGAACAGAGTAATTTTTCGAGGATCACGCACGCGGTTCCTTACGAGCCGGCTTACCGAAATTCCCCGAGCCCACCCGAAGATAGCCGAGCGCCTGCTTGCTATCTCCCTCGCTCTAACGCTTCGCTAAGCGACGCGCGCACGCATGGCCGCTTTACGCGACTTCGTCGAGAATTCTTCCTTTAATTCTTCAACCGGATGACCGCCGCCGATGACCATTCTGACGGTCATCTCGGTCCGTCTTGAGCGAAGGGAGGCTCCGATTATTCGCTGTCGGGTGGTCCTCGTTGCCGTGGAATTTCGGCCGTTTCCTTCGCCGATCGCATTTCCGCTTAGCTCGTCCTCGTCGTGCGTGTCCTCTCTCTCGCTCTCTCTCTCTCTTTCTCGAGCTTATCCTCGTTTCTCCGACGGTTCGCTCTCCATCTCTCTCGTTCTGCCGTCGCTCCGTCGGCCGCCGTTGCTCTCTCCGGCCTCGTCCTTCCCCTCTCCGGCGTGGCGGTCATGAAAGAGGGTCTAACTTTACTATTTATTCCTTATTTTAACTCAGAACCAGCCTCGAGGCCCTCCGACTCGCGTTACATATTTTCCGCGGTCCACCCGGCGACTCTGTCCGCGTCGTTCCAATCTCTAATTCGCGGCGAAAGGGAGAGGACTCTCTTTTGTGACGGATATCCAAAATACCACGTCACAACTCCTCCCCCCCTAGCCCGCGTTTACGCGGTCTCCCGTTCCACCCGGAACGGCAGATCTCCACTCTTTAATCACTCGGGTGGCCCCCCGGCCACGCTACATTCGAGTGCCCTGCTAACGGTAAACTTTCACCCCGTCTCGACCAGTATTACCCTCCCCGCGATCCTTCGACTTTCCGGCCCGCGGTACCGCGTGGACGGACTTAACTTCGTGGCTGGTTCTGGTTTGATTAATTATTTTTAACTCTAGAAAAACTCTATCTTAGTATCCAAAAAAAAACGATAATTAATTTACTAGATTAAGTGGCAATGCAAGAAATATAGTGAACATAAAGAAAGAAGCTTAGTAATAGATATAGAAACAACTTACCAGGCGTTGCCATGCTCCTGGCCTCTACCCGGTCTACGGCCCGGTCACCACACGAAGGGGAAAGGGAACACTAAACATCGCACAATAATTAAACACGCAATTTACCCAAACCCTAATACCTTTATTTATTTTAAACGTTATATGTCTATGACAGCTTCAGACTTTTATCGCGTAATAATCTCCTTCTCCTCCCCTGGCTACTGGCTCCCCCTGGTCCGGCGACAGCCTCCGGACGGGTAGTGGGCCCCACTGCCGGTGCATGTTGGACAGTTAGCTCTGCTGTATCCCGGGCGGCCGCATCCCGCGCATATACCCGCCCGCAACGGCTGGGGGCACTGGCGGATATCGTGACCCCATTTATAACAGTTCCAGCACTCGGCTGGTTGTGCTGTCTTCCGCGCGTGGACGGCTGGGTGGCGTCCTACGACTCCCCTTGGCCTCTCCACCGGTACCACCCGCAGGTCGTACCGGGTTAGAAAGACCCGGGTTCGGCGTAGCAATTCTTTCCAATACGCGGCCTCCTCGACGGTTAGCTCGTTCGCCCCCTTCTCCTCCTCCGTCGCCTTCCACCCGACGGGGATAGCCCTGTCCTGGGGGGCCAACTTCCCCCCGTTCTCCCGTTGCCGCCGCAGCCGGCTCTCCTTTTGGCAGCGCGCCAGCTCCTCCTCTTGCCCCTTCACCAGCTCTTTCATGTTCACCATCGTGGTTGATTATTTAAACTCGTTTTACTTTTTTTTTTTTTTCTTGAGTTATACTCTCTCTCTCTTTTTTTTTTCTACGTACTAATCTCTATAACATAAAGAAAAACAGCACTGAGTACGCTACACCGTCTACTTTTGTCACCGCCACCACTAAAGTTTCCTTGTACGGCACAGGGACGAACACAAAAGACGACGGACACCCTTACTTATCACCGTCACCACTAGATTTTTCGGACAACACACGAACGTACATTAAACAAAACACCCCTACTTGACACCGCCACCACTATTCCCACACCGGTTTCAAGTCTTTTATGTGGTGTTTGCCGGCGTCCTTCCCCCGGACGTCGGTCAAGGCCACCACTACCGAGGATATGATTTTTGACACGGTATAAGGACCCGTGAACTTCGGTGCGAGCTTTGCTGCCACGTTCTGTGCCGCTGAGGATAGGACTCGATTCTTCTTCCAGACGCGGTCACCCACGCTATACTTTGCGTCACGTCTTCGCAGGTTATATCGGCCGGCTTGTGTTTGGAAGGCCTTCTCGAGGCTCTCCCCTACCAGCTCTTGTAATTCATGCAAGCGGCTCACTCTATCTTTCCACCCGTCTGTATCTGGGGCTGCGACCTCTACGTCACCTTCCTCCTCCACCCTAAGCATTTTCGGAGGCCTAGCTTCCCTCCCGTAATTCAAAAATGCCGGGCTAACCCCGATCGACGAATGGACGGCCGTATTATACGCGAACGCAAATTCTACGAGGTGGACGTCCCACTCACGATGATCTTTACCGATGTACGCCGTAATCATTGTCTTTAATACTCTATTAACCCTTTCTGTCGGGTTCGCTTGCGGATGGTACGGCGGTACCGTCGAGTGTACGATCCTACATTCGCTCAACACCGAATCGACCGATTTATTCACAAACTCGGTTCCGTTGTCCGTCAAAAGAATTTCCGGTGTTCCCCACCGATACACTACAAGTTTTAAAAACGCATCCGCAATACTTTTTCCGGTGGCTTTTCTTAACGGTACGCATTCTATCCAACGAGTAAAGATGTCCAGGAAGACGAGTACGTAAGTGTAGCCCGTCGCGCTCCGCGGAAACGGACCCATAATATCGGCGGCGACTACCGTCCACGGCTGATCGACGATTCGCTTCCCCATTAATCCCGCCGGTGCGACCTGCCCGACCTTGCATTGCTGACACGTAATGCACTTCCTTACATAATCTTGAATCTCCCGGTGCATTCCCGGCCAATAATAATTTACCGCGACGCGCTGATACGTCTTTTCTATACCGAGATGTCCCGCTGCCGGTTCGTCGTGTGCTTCGCGGAGTACCTCCTCTCGTTTCTCGGGTCGAACTACGAACTTCCATTCATTCAGATCCGCGACGGCTTTACTTTTGAGGGCGTTCGGCCTTCGGAAATACAACCTCCCGTCTTCTATTTTCCAATCCGGGAAGCGGTTTGGATATTTTTCTACCGCCTCGAGGCGACGGTTGTACCATGTACAATCTACTCCGTCCTCTTCCGCCTCCGCGCCCTTCCCTTCGCCCTCCGCGCTTTGCTCTTCCGCGTCGGTCCCGCCATTGGGTACCGCCGCGGCCGCCTCCACGACTTCGTACTCTTCGTCCTCCTCGAACATACGCGACAGCGCGTCGGGTACGTGGTGCAACGCACCCTTTCGATAGATGACGTCGAAATCGTAGTCGAGCAGGTCTAACGCCCATCGGCCGATCCTACCCGTTTTATCGCGGAAATTATAAAGGTAGCGAAGGTTAGCGTGGTCGGTGATGACGGTGAAGTGCGTCCCTTCGAGATAGTGTCGAAACTTCTTAACGGCCCATACTACGGCCAACCCTTCTTTTTCCGTCACCGAATAACGCGTCTCCGGATCTGATAACGTTCGGCTCGCATACGCCACGACGAACTCCTGTTCGTCCTTGGATTGAGTCAGGACCGCTCCGATACCGAAATGACTCGCGTCCGTCTGAAGGACAAACGGTAAACTAAAATCTGGACATGAAAGAACGGGTGCTGTCGCCAAACTATGTTTTACCGTTTCAAACGCTTCCCGTTGCTCTTTACTCCAACTCCACGTTACGTTTTTCTTTAAGAGATGATTCAACGGACTAACTTTTTCCGCGTATGCATCGATAAATCGTCGGTACCATGAAGCCATACCGAGAAAACGTCTCAACTGACGGATATTACGCGGCTCTGGGAATTTTAAAACTGGTTCGACCTTGTCCGGGTCGACTTGTAACCCGTGTCGATTTACTCGAAATCCTAAATATCGTACTTCTTCCCGACAAAATTCAGATTTCTCCCGGTTAATTACAAGTCCGGCTTCTTTAATTTTTCGAATTACTCGTCGCAACCATTCTAAATGTTCCTCGAACGTTTCCGTCACAATTATAATATCGTCTAAGTATGCAAATGCGTGTGGCTCCATTTCAGTACCGATCAATTTATCGAGCAACCTTTGAAACGTGGCCGGTGCTCCCGTCAATCCATACGGCATTCTTTTAAAATGAAATAATCCGCGACCAGGAACCGTAAACGCGGTTACTTCCCGACTATCGTCTTCGAGCGGGATTTGGTGGAAGGCCTGACTCAGATCCAAGGTCGAAATGTACCGAGCTCGACGTAACTTGCTAAGTATCCCCTCTATAAAAGGTAAAGGGTACGCGTCTTTTTTCGATACCGCATTGACCTTGCGGAAGTCGCAGCAAAAACGGTAAGAACCATTCGGCTTCTTCACCATCACTACCGGGCTTCACCATTCGCTGTTCGATCGCTCGATCACCCCTTCCTTTAACATGCGGTCTACCTCCGCGTACATCGCTTCCTGAACGGCCGGCGATACCGGATAATACCGTTGTTTTATGGCGGTGTGACCTTGCACGTCGACTTTGTGTCGAATTAGGTCAGTTACCCCTTTCGGTGTTCCTCCTGCGGCTAATTCCCGATCTACGAGGCGTAACACCGTTTCCCTCTCGTTTTCTGTAATATCTACGATCCCGTCGCATGCACTAATGCCGGTTACTTCCGACGGAAGACGAAACGGGACTTCTATTCCGGCTAATGCCGAGTACCACATCCCTTTCTCCCCGTCAATAATGATTTTAAAAGATCGGATCGCGTCCATACCAAAAATACAATTCGACATAAGCCGAGGAACGACGTGCAAGGTCAACTCCCGCTTTACCCCTCCAAAACGGACTGCAGTAGCGATCGTTCCCTCCACCGTCTCTTTCCTCCCATCGGCATAATGTACGGACTGCACACTCGACGGTTCTAAACTGGCTATCTCTCCAAAAATCGCCTCGTTTCCGGCCCTCCGGATAAACGAGCGAGATGCACCGGTGTCTAAAAGACCGAAAATCGGTACACCGTTTACGGTGGCGTTCACAAAAATTCTCCCACCCGTTGTATCTATGGTAGCTACCACCGCTGCATCTCCCTCCCTATTTTCTAGAGGCGCCTCCACTATTTCCTCCGTCGAGTCCCTATGGACGTCCGCTCGCACGGCTATTTCTTCCCCGCACCGCTCACCCACCCTCGGAGAATCGTCTACGCGAGCGCTCCCACTCCCACTACTCGCGGGTATTTCTAAGGCCTCTACTGGGAGGGGGGAGCGGCCGTCGGCCGGTTGGTCAACTCCCCCTGACCGTTTCCCGCCGGTCTACGCTCGCAATTTGGGCACGTCGCTTTCACGCAATCCTTTCGTCCACACCTGAAACAAAATCGCTGACGTGGCTTTTTGCATTTCGCGTGTCTATGCCCCGATTCCCCGCAATTCCAGCACCGGACCGGTGGCTTCGCGGGGTCCGGCGTGGGCCTACTCGCGGTGCTCCTACTGCTGGTCGCGGAATTCCGCGGCGTAGTCACCGCCGCTGCGACCGCTGCCTCTCTACGCGGCTCCTCCACCCTTGACGCGCTAGCCGCTCGTCGCGCTACCGGTTCGCGGTTCTCCGGCGACCTATCCTCCTCCACCGGGTATATTTCCGCGACGCGGGCCGTCCGCGCCCTTGGCGGCTGCCTGACGCTCTCTGCGTACGTGTTCGGCCGCGTTACGGGCGACTCCGGACCGGGACGGTACCGCCGTCCCATATCCCAAATTCTCTCTCTCTGTCTTCCGAGTTCAGAGAGCCGATCGAAACTTGTTACCTCCCGCGGATCAATTTCTCTCTGATATTCAGGCCTTAAATTCGCGTAGGCAATGCTAAGCCGTTCCGACATCGCGGCACGACCTTCGCGAGAAGCCCTTCAATTTTAATTAAGTACCGGCTAACTTTCTCTCCCGGCCTCTGAACTCGCGTTCGAATCGTTTCCCGTAATCTTTCCTGTGCTTCGAAACCGGAAAATCTACGTCTAAACGCTCCGCAAAACTCCTCCCACGTACGCAGAGAACTTCTCCTTAGACGGTACCATTCGAGGGCGAGGCCTGTCAGGAGGATCGAAATATTTGCGAGCAACTCTTCCTCTAGCACTCCCACTCTCGCACTTTCCTCCTCCACCCTTTCTAAAAAGGACTCAGCCTCCGACTCGTCCTCGCCGTCGAATGACACCCTCCACGCGCGGATCATCTGATCGACCGCGCGCAAATTCCTAATTGTCTCCGCTCTCCGGAAATCCCGTGCATTTTCTGCACGCGACGCTGCAGTTACGGGGGATCTTTCCCAGTCTACGCCCGGTGTCCTTTCTCCCCGTGACCTTCCCCGGTATCCCCGGTCCTCCACCACCTGCGTCCTACTTTCCCGCTCGCTCATCGGAGTATCTGGTGTAAAATACTCCGTTCTCGACGGGCCAAAAGAAACCGCGCGTGATTGCGGCAAAGGGAGATTTGAAATGCCGGGTAATCTACTAGCTACTCCCACCCCATAGACGCACGCATCGCTTTCACGCGTCACGCGTGTGTCGACTCGCTCTCTCTCTCTCTCCCACCCGACGGCGGCCGAAGTCGCAACGGAGCCTTCCGAAGCTTGCCTCTGGTGGTGGGGATGCCTACGAGCGGGCGAGCTCGGCTGCCGAGCTCTCCCCTCTCCTACGCCGCGCTCAGCTGATCGCGCGGCTAAGGTCGTCGACCGCGCTGGTTGAGCGTGGTGGGGCGGCCCGCTTTCGGCCGCGACTATTCCTACTCCCTGTCCCGTCCCCCTACCCCACAGCTCCTCTACCACCACTATTGAGTCCTCTCGAGGTGGAGACGCACGAAGGGACGAATGTGCGACCGGAAAAGCGGCGGTCGGTTCCCATGCGGAAGCTAGAAAAGGGTTAGTCGATAGAAACGGCGTGGCCGACACTCTCAAAAACGGATTTGCGGCCGACGTCCTAGTCGCGGAGGTCGTCGCGGTCGTCGTGGTCACCACCGTTACTCCTAACGTATCCTCTCGGTGGACCACGACGATCGCCTCGGTCGTCGGCTCCTCCACTAAATTTCTAAGTTCGGTGGTGTGTGCTCCACCGTAAGCGAAAGACGGTTCACGCGAACTGTCTTCCGCCTCCCCCTCCGAACTATCTACATCTGACTCCCCTTCGTCCTCCTCCGTCCACGGCACTCCGTCCTCCCCCGCAGCCCTACGCGTGAGTCTATGCATTCTATCCCGCAATACTATGAGTGAGCCGCTCGCATTAACCCGCAGTGACGCAAGTATATCTGATAGTACTTCACCGGACACGTTGAAGATCCATCCACCCATTGACCGGTGTGACCTTAAGCTCCTCCGGCTGTCCCTCCTTCCTTCCATCCTGTCTTGGTTGGTAGAAGCTCGCACCGAAGTTCCAATTCTGCTCCTCAAAGCCACCGTAATCCAAGATCACCGAAATCCTTTGTCTCACTCACGATTTTTCCAACACCCGCGATCACTTCCGAAGATGTTCGAACTTTCCCGAACGGAACCGGTGTAGGCAACACGTAACAAAAATTTGAAAAGACCTTCACCGGGACGAACAACAACAGAAACCTCAACCGTTCCTCTCTACGACCTTCCGGCTTGCGTGAGCCCCACGTTGGGCGCCAAATTTGCAACGATATTTCTAAAATTATTCCGGGGAGGTGCCGGATGCACTCCCCGCGAAATAACAGTGTTAAAACAAATTAATTTTTCTTTATAACTGGGAGAATCCTTTCCCCAGTAAGGGCTCACGAATGACCGCTCACGCAGCCGTAGGGAGTAGTGGGTTGAGGGGGGAAAAGAAATGATTCTGCAAGTTCCTTCGGAGCACGGTTCGATTTAAAACAATAAAGAGTTTATTCAAATTATTAGTGAAACGCTTCGAAATTTTCCGTTAACTACGGTGTACAAAAGAAAACCGGGATCTCTTTGTCCGCGGTGTTTACTTAAACGCCCGGACGAACTAACCGCCGGCTACGAGTTCTATGCCGGCACGTGGCCGCTTCCTTCTCGATTATTCCATCGAGGAATAAACTACTTATTAATGTCTCTATTTTATAACTGAAGCAATAAACAAAGTAATAATTATTCCAGCAAAACAACGTACAATAAATATTCAATTAACCGCGCACCCGGACGGCGATCGAGGCTGCTTCCGCTCCTCGCGAACAAAGGAAGCCACGAGAAAATCGAAGGATATTTCCTTACGTTATCTTTTCAATTATTTAAACAATAAAACAGTAAACCCTGACAAACTCGGTTAAAAGGACTCTAACTCCGAATAAAACCCCGGAATCGACCTCACTTCTCCGATCCGCCACCCGGAAGGAACTTAATGCGTGATAAAGGATTCACTTATGGAACGCTCTAATTACCTCTTATCAAGTTTAACGTCGCGAACAGAGTAATTTTTCGAGGATCACGCACGCGGTTCCTTACGAGCCGGCTTACCGAAATTCCCCGAGCCCACCCGAAGATAGCCGAGCGCCTGCTTGCTATCTCCCTCGCTCTAACGCTTCGCTAAGCGACGCGCGCACGCATGGCCGCTTTACGCGACTTCGTCGAGAATTCTTCCTTTAATTCTTCAACCGGATGACCGCCGCCGATGACCATTCTGACGGTCATCTCGGTCCGTCTTGAGCGAAGGGAGGCTCCGATTATTCGCTGTCGGGTGGTCCTCGTTGCCGTGGAATTTCGGCCGTTTCCTTCGCCGATCGCATTTCCGCTTAGCTCGTCCTCGTCGTGCGTGTCCTCTCTCTCGCTCTCTCTCTCTCTTTCTCGAGCTTATCCTCGTTTCTCCGACGGTTCGCTCTCCATCTCTCTCGTTCTGCCGTCGCTCCGTCGGCCGCCGTTGCTCTCTCCGGCCTCGTCCTTCCCCTCTCCGGCGTGGCGGTCATGAAAGAGGGTCTAACTTTACTATTTATTCCTTATTTTAACTCAGAACCAGCCTCGAGGCCCTCCGACTCGCGTTACATATTTTCCGCGGTCCACCCGGCGACTCTGTCCGCGTCGTTCCAATCTCTAATTCGCGGCGAAGGGGAGAGGACTCTCTTTTGTGACGGATATCCAAAATACCACGTCACAAGAGATATAGCGGAATAAACAAATAATTTTGCAGTAACAATTTAAACATAACAACGATTGAAGATGTGTCGCATAATGTTAGAGAGTGGGTAATATTTGCGAAAGGGTCGAAAAGGTTCGGTTCCGATAAGTGAAGTCGTTGAGGAGATATAGAGGAATAAACAAATTATTTTGCAACAATTAATAAATTTTTTATATAATTAATATCTGCTAATTATTTCTAAGAAGATAGTAATAGTTTCTTTAATTACAATAAATCAATCCCATTCAAAAAGAAATTGCGATAAATCTGAATAAAGCACTAATTTTGCAATAACTTTGTTAATAATAATTTTAAATTTATTATTATTATTAACTTTGTTAATAATAAATTTTTTAAACGGGACCAATGGAAGACCTAAACCTAGCAACGGGAAGTGGTTTCATTTCGATTGGTCAACCGGTTGCGGAGTTATGGCCGGACAAACAAAAAAAAAAAAAAAAAGCAAGATCGCCCACTGTCGAATAGAGTAACCTCCTCCTTTTCGAAGTCGGTTAAAAATCATTTAGACGCGTGTGTCGGCGCCAGAGCAATCACAGGCGAGGTAGCGGGTAATCCAATTAGAAGACAAAAGCGGGACAGCGTTACAACCTCCCCGCAGATTCTCTAGTCAACAATTCTTGTATACATCCTCAATCCCGGTAGTATAAGGCATAGGTTAAGTGTATGAGTGAGCCGCGTACCTGAGAGAGCGAGTGCGTGTGTGTGTGGAGCGAGAGCGACGACGAGTACACCGGCGTACAAAAACATCGCGAGCGCGATCAGCTGTTCGAGAGCGACTGCTGATCGACCGAAACACAAACAAAGGTTTTAAATAAACGCAATTAAAGTGACATTTCGCGGAATTCAATTTATTCTCTTCCCACTTTCCACTGCCAGTCCTAAAAAGACCGAACGAGTAGAAATATAGCGTAAAATTAAAAAGGTAAGAAAGGCGATACGTTACAATAGAGAAAGTATGACTGTATGCCGAAGAAATTTCTATGTGTTCAAGACGCAACACATCGCCTAGGCAGTGTTGCCACCTTGGCGATTTTGTCACTAGATCTGGTGATTTTTCAAAGCTCTTAGTGACATTTTTTCATCATTTAGCGATTATATATTTTTTAGTGATTTTTAGCGATTTTTCGATATGGAATCTGGCAACACTAATTTGAGTGGGAAATCCTTTTCCATTCAAAAAATTTTTAATGTTCTGCATTTACAAGGGAACTTCGCGAACTCGAACTTACGGATTTGAGTGAAACTTTGTAAGGTTTTTTTCGAAATAAATTTATACAAAACAAATTTTTTCAGGAAAATGTTTTCAAAAAACCTCACAAAGTTTCATCTAAATCCGTGAGTTCGGGTTCGCGAAGTTCTCTTGTTAATTTATTTGGAGGGAATCTCAAACGCTGTCATTTGTTATTGTATTATCATTCTATAACAGAATTCCTTATAAAATTTGTTTGGTTCGTAATTGTTCGTGCACTGTGAGAGGGTAATAAAGAGAATTATAAAGAAGTTAGTTTGATCGTGTGTCGTATTGTATAGTCGTGAATATATTCGATAAAGAATGGAACTTCCGCCCAAGAAAAAGCTTTATGCGCAAAAGTATAGAAAAGAGTGGGAGCAGCATGATGAATTCAAAGGCTGGCTTAAACCTTTGCCTGGTGATGAACTAAAAGCGTTTTGCTCACTTTGTAAATCAGAATTACTAGCAAAATTAGCAGACTTAAAGAAACATATTGAAACAAAAAAGCATAAACAAAAATTGCAAATAATATCCAGCAATCAAACAATAACATTCGCACCGGCCGATAAGTCCTCGAAACCATCTCGTAAAGCTGAAGGAATGTTAGCTCTTTACATCACAGAACACAGTTCAGTTTCCAACATTGATCATTTGACAGACTTAGTTAAATCTGTTTTCTCCGATTCCAAAGCCACAGCTGACTTAAAAATGCACCGTACTAAGTGCAGTTACTACTGAAGTTATTAAAAATGTCTTAGCTCCACATTTCATCGAAGAACTAATAAAGGACATAGGACCGCGGAGATACAGTCTCATTATTGACGAATCAACTGACATCAGTACAATCAAGCAACTGGGTATTGTAATCAGATATTTCAGTTCAAAACTTAAAAAAGTTGTTGCATCTTTTCTGGCGTTAGAACCACTCAAAAGTAGCGATGCCGTCGGAATTGTCGAAGCCCTGCTTTCTTGTTTAAAAAAATATGGCCTTGACAAAAATAAAATGGTGAGATTAGGAACAGACAACGCATCTGTAATGACTGGAATTAATAATGGAGTGTATAGAATACTGAAGAATGATATACCGAACTTAATACTTATAAGATGCACTTGCCATTCATTGCAACTAGCAGTTTCTCATGCATCCGAACAAACGCTACCAAGAAATATTGAATTCTTAATCAGAGAAACATACAATTGGTTCGCCCATTCGACAAAACGTAAAAATGAATACCAAGAAATTTACGAAACTATAAATTGTGGTGAAGCACCATTACAGATTCTGCAGGTGTGACACACGCTGGTTGTCCGTTGAACCAGCAGTTCAAAGAATTCTGGCACAATGGAAAGAACTAACTTTACATTTCGGAATTGTAAGAGATCGGTGCTACACCGCAGATCTATTATATTCTATGTAAAATGACGAAACTAATTACTTGTATTTGCTATTTTTGAAAAGTATACTATACGATGTGCAGATTGCTGTAAAAAGCTTTGAAAGTGAAAATACGAATCCCCTTCGATTATTAAATGTGTTGATTACACTCTTACGTTCAACTTGCTACAGAATACTGTTGCCAAATGCCGCAATCACAGATAAAGATTTTTTAAACATTGACATCGACAGAAACCTTAATCCGGTCCCATATTTGGGATACCTCTTTGAATCAGAGAGTGAAAAAACGTCATTAACATCTGATGCTGTATCAGCAATCAAACGTCGCTGTATTGAATTTAATGTTAAGTTAGCAAAGGAAATCCAACAAAGACTGCCGACGAATTATGCCGTACTTGAGTTAATGTCGAAATTGGGTCCAGAGACGATTCTATGCCAGGGTAAGGACAATTCCATTTCGAAACTAGTTGAAAAACTTGGCTATAATTCCAGTGACATTGACAAAATTTTGCACCAGTGGCACAACATCTGTTTTGTTCAATGGATGAATACGAATGATGTTATACAATTTTGGGTTGAATTGGATAAGCATAGGAATGCCGCAAGAATAAATGACTCCGGAGAACTAGCTCATCATGCGATATCTGCATTATCATTACCCCATTCTAATGCTGAAATTGAAAGAATATTTAATATCATGAGCATAGTAAAAAACAAATTACGAAACAGGATGGCCAGTCCACTACTAAACGCCATAATTTTTATTAGAAACCGATTGAAAGTTTTGGAAATAAAGTGCTTCAATTATGAACTGCCAAGCGATGTTATTGTAGCTATTGGCAAAAACACAAAATACTTATTTAAAGACCAACCACAACCATCTTCAGCGTCGGTGTTTGTGGATGATGAAGACATGCTAGATATAACGTTTGAAAATCTGGAATTTTAACGAAGTCTATTTTTTTATTTGTTAAGTACTGTTTATTACAAATAAATAACAAATGGGCACAATTCACGAAAAGTGGTTTTATATTACTGGTTTGTATCCTTAATATAATATCTAGTAGAATAGTGGATAATGTAGATCGTCATCGTAGGAATAAATTAAATACTAAAAAACGCAAAATTTGGAGTCAGGACTGTATTAGCTGTAATGTGCGATATAACAACCGCCAGCAGTCAAGTATTTTTTAGCATCTCATACATATATTAGTATTTAATTTGAATTAAAAATTTTTACGAAATCTGGTGTTTTTTTTTCATTCCAAATTTCCGAAATCTGGCGAGATTTTACACTTGATCTAGCGTCTTTAAAATTTTTGAGGTGGCAACACTGCGCCTAGGCCACACGGACGGAGGAGGCAACTGTTTCGGCTGCTCGACGTAACGCGATTCTCATTTGGTCATCTTGGCAAGTGTCGCGCGTGGTAAAAAGGCAATAATTTTCTAAATTGAGAGCTACTCTTAGCTCATCGATGTTGCTTCTTAACTGTGTTGTATTTTTCTCTGCGCACGCACACAGCTTAACCAGCAATAGCGAACGCTACGCGTGACGTAGCTACTCTCTTTCTCTCTCGCTTTGTCCACCTCTCTTTCTAATCTGGGGAGGCGATAAGCAATTGTTTTTCCTCGTGATTTATACTTTCCCCAACGAAATATTATGTTTAAAATATGAGAATGGAAGAGAACAGTAACACGTATTTAAATAAATGTAATAATGATAATTAAATACTCATATTATAATAGTTGCCCGGAAGAAAATCGCTTTTTTCTCAGGAGATTTTTAACTCATTCCGTCTCACGCGCGTTACCGTGGCGTCAAGCCTGTCGTAACCCCTTCGCCTATTCGCATAAAAGTTCCACAGAAAAAAACATAAATATATTATAAAATATATATTTTTGGTTTTTTATTGCATAATAAGGTATAAACAAAAATTGTCTAGCCCGAAAATCAATAAATTGGAAAGTTAGGTTTCGCGGTAGGTATTAAGAAAATAACGTGGGACGAAATGGGTTAAGGGACTTAATATGAGGAAATATTCTATTATTTATTAATTTTTTTTTTTTATTAGTGAACCATCAAAATTTGCTGCTTTTTCATATGAAAATATTGGTGGCTCTGTTTATACCTTCTTATGCAATATATAACCAAAAAAATATATTGTATAATATATTTCTGTTTTTTTCTGTGGAACTTTTGCGCGAACGGGCGAAAGAGCTCGGATTAGAAAGAGAGGTGGACAAAGCGAGAGAGAAAGAGAGTAGCTACGTCACGCGTAGCGTTCGCTATTGCTGGTTAAGCTGTGTGCGTGCGCAGAGAAAAATACAACACAGTTAAGAAGCAACATCGATGAGCTAAGAGTGGCTCTCAATTTAGACAATTATTGCCTTTTTAACACGCGCGACACTTGCCAAGATGACCAAATGAGAATCGCGTTACGTCGAGCAGCCGAAACAGTTGCCTCCTCTGTCCGTGTGGCCTAGGCGATGTGTTGCGTCTTGAACACATAGAAATTTCGTAGGCATACAGTCATACTTTCTCTATACGTATTCTAAGGGAGCCATGGAAAGGGAAGCATTTCCCCGTGGCGGCTTTTTCACTGGGGAGCCATATATGCTGCCGAGTGTACCTTTAGTCATAAGTATTAGATTAAGAGTGTGTGTAAGCGTGAATGTTTGTGAGAACAAGTATCCGTGTGTCCAAGTGAGGGCCTGAGTATAGTCGAGCGAGTATAAGCGTGTGCGAACGAGCGTCGTAGTATGCATGCGTATGTGTGTCAAGCGAGAGCGACGGCGACTTCCGCGACGACAAAAAAAAAGATAAACACGGCGCGATCAGCTGTTCGAGCGCGACGGCCGAGCGAAAAAGAAAAGAAGCCTTTAAATAAACAGAATTTAATCGAACTTTTGCATAATTTAATTAACCATTTCCCACTTTCCACTGCCAGTCCTAAACAGACCGAACTATTCGGAAAAGTAACGTAAGCTTTTAAAAAAGGTAAGAAAGGCGAAACGTTACAAAACACACACGCAGACTATAAGCCGAAAATGGTCAGAAAATGTTGAGATGACCTTGAAATGTCGACATCTATCAAAAAATCGATTTTTTGGGTCATTACAATAACTTCCCGTTAGTCGGGAAGTTAATAAACTTGATTACGGAAACAAAACATGGTGTTCCTTTTAATATCCTCCTACAGTACGTCAGAAGTGGGATCTGAACAGATTTAAGCGATTTTGTGAATTTTTAAAAAGCTAGACGTTGAATCCGATTAAAAAAACGTAACGGTTGTCGCGTGTGGTGGTTTAAGTGGCTCGTCCTTGGCCGGAAGATATTTTCGCGTCGATATCGAAAAGGGTGAGTTACGCGTGCACTGGTTAGTGTAGTGCGCTAAGAGTTTTGTATATTCGTCCTGATTATGTCGACCGCAAAGGAGCCGAACGACTACACGGTGCAAGCTTTACGCGATAAGTTACGCTCCTTCGATCTTCCCCTTGGCGGAACAAAGGCAGAGTTAATAAGTAGATTGACGGAGGCCAATCCGAATATATGGCTTAATTTCGATACTACGAGTAACGATGGGCAAAGTGCAACCGGCGGCCTACAATCGCCTACGCAAGGCGACGGAGAAGACCAAGGTCCAAGAGAAAATGCATACATTCGACGGGAAGTGAAATTACTTCGACATGAAAGAGACCTTTTGGAGCGAGAGTTACGGCTCGCGCGAAGAGAGAACGTTACACGTTCAAATTCGCCATTGTTTGCTAGCGGTGACCGAAGGCAACGTATCGATTCGAATATAAATAGCATAGGACATCTCGTCAACGAGTTCAACGGAAATAACGAGTCCTGCGAGCCGTGGATTAGGCAGGTGAAACTCCTACGCGAGGCGTATCAGCTAAAGGACGATGCAACCCGAGTGCTGATAAGCTCTAAACTAAAAATGAAGGCACAACAATGTTTTTTTTCGAAACTTGATTTTTTGACGATGCCCGTCGATGACCTTCTGGATGAAATGCGGTCTATGTTTGACCATCGTCCGGGCAGATTAGCCTTGCGAAGAGAGTTCGAACAACAAGTGTGGAAGAACTCCGAGCCTTTCTCGGATTATCTCCACGACAAAGTGATACTGGCTACTCGCGTACCCGTCGACGAGTGTGAGCTGATGGATTATTTAATCGACGGTATCCCCGATACCGGACTACGTAACCAAGCCAGGATGCAACGATTTCAAACGAAGGTGGAATTGCTCGATGCATTTAATAAGATTAGCCTGCGACCTGCGACGAAGGAGAAAGTCGAGAGCGGAAGCAAAACGAGCAATTTTCGAGAGCAGAAGCCGGGGCGTACGGAACAAACACCATCCATCGCCTATAGGCCGGTTAAGTGCTATAACTGCAGCGAACTTGGACATCTAGCACCCGATAGTCCGCGACCGAAGCGCCCGAAAAGATCCTGCTTTGGCTGTGGAAGTATGGAGCATCGTATCAACGACAGCCTGCACAAGAAGGCGTCTTCAATAACGGCAAACTCGGTGCATCTCAACTTCCGACGCCGCACAGTTTTTTTCCTTTTTGTTGAATTTCCGCAATCCTGTATATTTTTTAATGGTCTTCCTCGATGAGATGCTTCTGCTGGGAATTCCAATTTTTTAACGTTGTCCATCCATTCGCTGTTTTTACGTTGAAAAGCCTGTCGATTTCTGCCTTTTTCTCACTTTGGGTGAGAAGTGGAAAAACTACACGACATTAATCAAAATTTCACAACGGAAGTTGTTTCGGACCTCTTGGTGCACAAATACAATGCATCAAGAAAAAGGCAGAAGGCTAAAATAATTGATGCTGTTCAGAGAGCCAGCCCGAAGCGTGTTCTTAGATTAAAAGAGAGTATTTCCACTCCTAAAGATGAACAAAGAAAGTTCAGTCCGGAAAAAGCATTAGCATTATTTTTGGATTTGGGTTTATCCAAGGAAAAATATATAATGTTTCGATCGGCACTAAAAGAGAAAACTTTTGATGCATTTCCAAGCTATACTAAAATTAAGTTGGCAAAATCGAAATGTATGCCCAAAAATATACAGGTGTGCGAAACAGCGGCTCCTACAAAGCTTCAGGACTTACTGGATCACACAAGTACAAGGATTTTAACGACAATTCCGACAGAGGAGACTGCAGCAATACGAAGCAAAAATTTGGTTATGTTTACTAAATGGGGCTGTGATGGATCATCCGGTCAAAGTGAATATAAGCAGAGAATAAGTGCAGATGCCACTGATTCTAATTTATTTATGCTTTCGATGGTGCCACTTCGTCTACAGAACGATATCAATAAGCCATCAACTTCATCAGCAACTGGAGATATTTGGAAAAATCCCCATTATGTGCATTATATGCCACGGAACTAGGAAGGAATTCAGCAAGCCTGGACAATTGATTCGTGAGGATATCGAAGATAATTACCAGTTGGGACTGTCACCTCTCCATGCCCGAATACGATTTATGGAATTTCTGCTGCACAAAGCATACGATTTAAGCTTTAGCGAAGTCGGTATACGCAACAACGAAGAAAATAAGCAGAAACGTTTACAAGAAAAGGCAACAATACAAAACGAGTTCAGGACACAAATGGGGCTTATTATTGACACCCCCAAGCAAGGATTCGGCAACACCGACGATGGAAATACTGCCAGAAGATTTTTCGACAACACGAATTTAACAGCAGAAATAACAAAGATTGATGCCGACATACTTCGCCGAATCAAAGTTATTCTAAATGTGTTATGTTGCGGCCATGCCATTAACGCTGATAAATTTGGACTCTACGCAAAACAAAAAGCGCGAAAATTGTATCAGATTTATCCATGGAGATTGTTGATACCGAGTGTTCATAAAGTTCTACATCATGAAAAGAACATTATAGAAATTCATTCCTTACCAATTCGAGAACTATCTGAAGAGGTCCAGGAATCGAAAAATAAGGATTACAGGAAATACAGACTGCAAAACACTAGGAAAACATCAAGAATCGATCAAAATTGGGACTTATTTAGCATGTTGCTTTTTTCATCCGATCCCCTTTGTTGTAACCCGCGCTCGTAAGCCGGCTACCGGTTATCTTTGGAAGCGGAAGGAAGGTGGTGTCTGAGGTATAGATCAGATTCTTCTGGAGTATAAGTATGACTTTTATTAAAATAACTGGTTATAGGTGAGGCACAAGTAACCCTCCTAACTCTTTGCTCGCTCTCGATGATCTGTCTATCCGTTTCCTCGCATCTACGCGTGCCACTCCTTAGCGTTCGGTGCTAAGAAGGAAGAATCGCTGAATTGCATCTTAGGCTCGGGACTCGCGATGTCCAGGCGCTTGGGTGATGCAATGCTTACACATTACTTCTGGGTCGCCTCTTCGGAAGGCGGCCTTGAATATGATACTACTGTGTCGCTTAGGCGACTCGCGGGTACAACACCCCTCCCCTGCGGGAAAAAAGAATGTGCCACCATTCTTACGCTTGATTACCTATGGTAATACCTATGGGTATACTTGTGCATTTATAAAGTACAATTTTTTAATTATTCCCGATAACATATGTGTAATATAATCGTTTACCTATATATATATTCTTTTCTTACGCTTTATTCGTTTATTGGTATTTATTTTATTTAGACATATATTCTTCATTTATATATTATAGGAAAATATATTTCTTTATTTCTTTATTTTATTTTATTTTATTTTAATTTGTTTTTTTTTTTTTGACAATGTTTATTTTTCCCGATGACATGTTTTAATATAATCGTTTATGCTTACATAGATATTTTTCGCTTTTAAATACTACGTTAGTTTTTTGTTTCTTGATCTGTTTTCGCTTTTGCGGTTGTCTACTAGGGTTAGTTTCTATTTCTATTGTTGTCGCGCGGTGTTTTCGCCTTTTTCGCTTGTAATATATGTTATAAAGCGCTACTAGTACTAAGATTATAATTCCTATCGCCACAAGTGGAGCATGATTAAATACGTGGTTATTATTTTTATACTTGTTAGTATTTGCCTTCCTATGGGAGGTATTCCAATTATTACCGTAATTATTGCGCGTTATCGGCTATATGCTTTTACTTCTGTTACGCGGTCTAAGAGGTTTCCTGCTTCTATATTTAAGGAATCGGAAAGTTTAGTGCTGTCTATAAGTGTGGTAATGCTTTTTGCCAGTATTGAACTATTTGGGTACACGATAATGACGTAAATTGTTCGTCTGTCTGTTCAATGGTGTCAGCTTTTGAAGAATGTGTTCTTAGGTTTCGTGCAAAATCTTTACTTATAAAATGTTGTAGGTAATCCGCTAGTGTTTTATGATTTCGTTCTACCGTTTTCCTCTCTTTAGTTTTTAATTTTCATTCATTAAAGTGTTTCAATCGGTTCGCGTGTACCGTAATTGTTTTCTTTCCTTTCTTTATAATATAGTTTTCCGCGGATTTCTGCTTTATTATAGTGTATGGTCCGATCCAATAATTATCTAGTTTCTTTGACCGTCCTCGTCTCGTCGCGTCGTCATATAGTAATACTTTGTCTCCTTCGTCGAAATTTCTCGGTCGCGACGTTTTATCGTAATATTCTTTTGCGTGTTCTTTCGCGCGTGTTAAATTCTCTTTCGCGAACGTGTTAGCTGTCCGGATTCTTTCGCGTATTTCGTTAGCGTAGTTATCGTAATTATATAAAGGTTGCGGTTCGCGCTTGATAGAGGTAGGCATTTCAGCTAATCTTCCGAAAACTAATTCGTACGGGGTATAGGTAGTCGCCGTATGTGGGGTTGTATTATATGTAAACATCGCGTATGGTAACCATTCGTCCCAATCCGCTTGATCCTTTCCTACATAATTTTTTAGATAATCTGCCAATGTTTTGTGGCTTCGTTCTAGCGCACCGTTGGATTCTGGGTGGTAGGCTGTTGTTTGTATCTTTTTTATATTTAGTACTTTGCATACTCCTTTAAAAACATCTGATACGAAGTTAGTTCCTTGGTCAGTTAATATTGTTTGCGGTATTCCGTATTTGCAAATTATTTTTGTAGCAAATTCTTTCGCAATCGTATTGGCTTCTTGGTTTGGTATATGGATGGCTTTGCTATATTTCGTTAAGTTATCTTGAAAAGTAAGTATATAATGATTCCCTGCATTGGAAATAGGTAATGGTCCAACTATATCTAGGCTACATTTTTCGAAAAGTTGGGTAGGCGTATCCGTAATTACCATTGGCATTTTTGTTCGCGTGCCTAATTTATTTTGTTGGCACTTCGCGCATTTTAATATATATTCTCTATATCCTTTCGAAGTCCTGTCCAATTGTATTTTAATTTAATTCTATTATATGTTCTATCGACCCCATTGATGGCCACCTAGGGGGGAGTCGTGATATTCATATAAGATTTGTTTCTTTTCATCGGCGGAAAATTCTCTATGTTCCTTATCTTCGGTGTCGGGTATCGCGTTTGTAGCGTATACGCGGCTTAGCGCGTCAGCATTGTTGTTACTCTTTCCTTCTTTGTACGTGATCTGGTAATTGTATTCTTCTAGCATAATACGCCATCGCATGAGGCGTGATTCGGGATCTTTTACATTAAATAGCCATGTCAGCGGTTTATGGTCTGTTACTATCATGAATTTCGTTCCGTACAAATATGGTCTAAAATGTTTTACTCCCCAGACTATTGCTAATAATTCTTTTTCAGTCGTGCTATAATTTATTTCTGCTTTATTGAGTATTCTACTCGCGTATGCTATTGGTAAATCTTTTCCTACTTCTCCTTGGGATAGAATGGCTCCTAGTGCCTTATCAGACGCGTCTGTGGTTAGCACAAAAGGTTTTGAGAAATCTGGGTATTGGAGTAAAGGTGTAGATGTTAGTTTATGTTTTAATACTTCGAAAGCTTCCTGTTCTAGATCGGTCTATTGGAATGTTATTCCCTTTTTTAGTAGCTGTGTTAATGGTTTCGCTGATTTTGAAAAATTCTCTATGAATCGCCGGTAGTAACTAGCTAATCCTAGGAATGTCTGAATGTTTTTAACGTTATTTGGTTTAGGGAAATCCATAACCGCTTTTGTTTTCATAGGATCCGGTTTGATTCCTTCCGGTGTAATGATATGTCCTAAGAATACGGTTTCTTTTCTAAGAAATTCGCACTTTGCTGGTTGCAAGCGCAGTTTATGTTTTCTTAATTGCTCAAATATTGCTTTTAGCCGTTTATTGTGTTCTTCTAGACTTGGCGCGTGAATCACCACGTCGTCCAAGTATACAAAACATTGAATTCCTTGTAGTCCTGATAATACTGAGTTCATTAATCTTTGAAAGGTCGCGGGCGCGTTTTTTAATCCGAACGGCATACGGTTATATTCGTAATGTCCGAACGGTGTAGAGAATGCTGTCTTGCACTTATCTTCTTCTCGCATTTTTATCTGGTGGTAACCTGATGCCAGATCTAACGTTGTAAAGTATTTTGCACCGCCTAATTGATCGAATATATCTGCTATGTTTGGTAATGGGAAAGAATCTCCTATTGTTACGTTATTTAGTTTCCTAAAATCTATTACAACGCGCATTTTTGCTTGTCCATCGCTGCCTGGTTTTTTGGGTACTACCAGTAATGGTGCGTTCCATGAGCTCTTGCTCCTACTGATTATCCCTGCTTCGAGCATTTCCTTTACTTGCTTACTTACTTCTTCTTTTTGTTTTTGTGGTAACCTATATGGCGCCACATTTATGGGTGCCGTTCCTGATTCTACATTTATGCAATGCTCGGTCGCATTGGTACTTTCTAATATATCTCCTTCTAGGTAAAATAAATCGTTATATTTCTCGCAAATGTCCCATATTTTTTGTTTTTCCTCTTGGTTTAGATGCTCTGTTCTAATGCTAGTTCTAAGTTTTTCCATTCTTTCGGCTTCGCTGCTTCTTTGTAGCGTATTTATTTTCGCGCTGACTGTATTATTCGCGTGTTCTTTAAAGAGAATCGCGGGGTCTTTAACTTCTACTGATATGCCGGTGAGCTCGACTTCGTCGTCGGTCGTATTCATTACGCTGACAACGCATTCCCCTTTTTCGGCTTTGGTTAGGCAATTTGCAATATACACTCCCGATTCTATTACTCTTTTTTCTACTAATCCTTCCCCTTCTGAGGTTGTTCGTACTGTTATAATTTTTTCCGTTCGCGGTGCTATTACGTTTGTTCCTATATTTTTTAACGGTATTATTTCTCCGTATAATGCCAAATTTTTGCGCGGCGTTATCGTTACGTTATGTTTTTCCATGAAATCAATCCCTAATAGTCCGTCGGCTTCTATCGGAAAGTCGTTTCGGACTAAATAGCATGGATACTGTATTGTCTGCTTCCCTAGTTGTATATTTAATGTTACTTGGCACAGGGGTTTCTGCACAGTTAATCCTATTCCCGTTAATTCTGTTTGTCGAGCGTGCCTCTTTTTCCTCGTCTATTAGCCCGATGTTTACGAGCGTTACTTGGTCTCCTGAATCTACTAACATGGTAGCGTGTCCACCTATTATGTCTTCGGACGTGATTTTGCAGTGATTTTTGTGTTCTGTTTTTGCCGCAAGGCTATTTACGTTATATTGCTTTACTTTACCGTCAGTCACATTACTTGTGCTGGGTTGCGTCTGTCGTTCGTTTTGGTTGGTCGTCGTCGGCGTTTGTGGTGTCGACGGTCTTTCGTTTGGTCTGTTAGTCAGTCTATTTTCTGGTCTAGTACGGCAATTTCGCGCCATGTGCCCGGGCCGTCCACAGGTCAGACACACGATTTGGTCTCTACCGGGGCCCGTGCCTCCTGTACGGTTTGGGGTATTTCGCGGGTTTATTCTAGTTCGCGCGTAACAGTCGCTAGTCGCGTGCCCTATTCGGTTGCAATTTGCACATTGAGGTGGGGAATTCTTTTGGGCTTGGTTTCCGTTTTGGGACGACTGCGTGTATTCATAATTTTGACCTTTTCCGTACTTTATTTCTGCCTCTGTGGCTCCTACTATCGCTTCCTCTAGGGTTTTATACCCTCTTGATTGAACGATAGTCGCTGCACGTCCGTACAACCCGTTTTCAAAAACGACTTGGGCCTATTGCTTGAGTATGGCAAGTACCGTGTTTCTCGCGGTTATGTTCGGTTGCGATTCCATGGTTAATCTTACTAATAACATGTAAAGTTCTTCTACGCGTCGTGCAAAAGCTTGCGCGGTTTCTCCCGGTCTTTGCCGGCTTTTATTTAACTCGACTTGTACGGACGCTAGCGACCATCGGTCTAGAAATACTGTTTCTAGTGCTGTGTTAAATTCCTCGTAAGTATTTAGTTCTTTGTATCGCATTTCTTGATGCGCCTTTCCTGCTAATTTTACGCTTTTAATTGTTCTGAAAAGGATCGGTTTGTCGATTTCTTTAACTAGTGCGAGCGCGCATTCGCATGTTTCTAGAAATTCTGATACTTTGACCTCAGGGCCTCCTGTAAAAACTTTTACGCACCTTAGTGCTTCTGCGATAGTCATATTACCTTGCGCCATTTCCGGGCTTCTTACGTCTAACAAAGAAAAATCTAATCGTTCTATCGGGTATTCTCGTCTGGTTTCTATCCGGTCACTAATCGGTGATTGTAATCCCGATGCGCCGTGGTCTGATTCGCTAAGATCGCTATCCGTACAGAGATGTTTTACAGCTGTCGCGGACAGTTTCCTACGTTTACTCTCGCTTTCTGGGGTGGTAAATATTAATTTTACGTCGAAAAACGATTCGAGTGATCGACTAAACTGCCGTTTGTCTGGCAGGAAATATACTTTTGCGGATTTGCCCTGGTCGGACATACGGTTGCTACTTTTACGTTTGTCTTGCGTGCTGAGCTAGGTGTTACTCACAGTAGAAGTGTTTGCCACATTCCGCTGGGCTACCGCCGTTGCTGTCACCTGTTCGCTGGGGGTTGACTGCCCTGTATCTCGTTCTCCGCGCCGTCCGCAGATAAGCTCGGTGAACTGCCTCGTGCCGTCAGCTGAAGTGTTGATAAGGTTCGTCTTCTCCTTTTCGCTCGTCCAGTCGTCTACTTCCTCGTACGAACCTTGGCTGCCGCCTGGTCTGCTTCCTCCGTCTCGGTATAGTTTACACCGTCCTTCACCTTGGCCTTTGCTTCTTCTGGTGATAACTGCCACGTATATGCAAAAGATTTTTTGCAAAACGATCCCACTCGCTGCCACCAATGTTGTAACCCGCGCTCGTAAGCCGGCTACCGGTTATCTTTGGAAGCGGAAGGAAGGTGGTGTCTGAGGTATAGATCAGATTCTTCTGGAGTATAAGTATGACTTTTATTAAAATAACTGGTTATAGGTGAGGCACAAGTAACCCTCCTAACTCTTTGCTCGCTCTCGATGATCTGTCTATCCGTTTCCTCGCATCTACGCGTGCCACTCCTTAGCGTTCGGTGCTAAGAAGGGAGAATCGCTGAATTGCATCTTAGGCTCGGGACTCGCGATGTCCAGGCGCTTGGGTGATGCAATGCTTACACATTACTTTTGGGTCGCCTCTTCGGAAGGCGGCCTTGAATATGATACTACTGTGTCGCTTAGGCGACTCGCGGGTACAACACCTTATTTCTGGTTTCAGACACAGAAGCATGATTAAAAAACATCTACCGGAAGTGATTGATTTATTACTATAAGTGTATTCTAATTATGTACAGATATTTGTATGTGTATATGTGTATGTGTATAGGTATGTGTTGTGACGTAGTATTTTGGATACCCGTCACAAACGAGAATCCTCTCCCCTTCGCCGCGAATTAAAGAAAGAAACGACGCGGACAGTCACCGGGTGGGCCGCGGAAGAAAATGTAACACGAGTCGGAGGGCCTCGAGGCTGGTTCTGGGATAGAAATATGAATAAATATTGAAGTTAGACCCTCTTTCATGACCGCCACACCAGAGAGGAGAAGGACGAGGCCGGAGAGAGAGCAACGGCGGCCGACGGTGCGACGGCAGAGCGAGAGAGCGAGCCGTCGAAGGAGGAAGAACGAGAGAGAGAGAGAGAGATTTAGATTTAGATTTATATTTATTTTCGTACTGGGGCAAGCCCCTTGGTACGTATACAATATATACATATAATACATATATATATAAACATACAGAAATAAACGCATTCTTGACGATCAAGATCGCCAAGGCACTCTCTCATTCAATCTCACATTCATTCAATCCACACTCATTCGACTCGATACAATAAACATGACGACACCTAGAGTAGAAATATAAGAGAAGAAATATATACATTAGTAAGATGAAGGTGAAGTCAGTCACGCTCGTGTTTATACACATCACGCACGCTCCCGAGATGCACACCGGCACGAGGCCTATCACAAGCATTCATAATCTCACACAGCCAATAGAAAAGTTTCGCCTTCGCGCAGGCGCATTCACACTCGAGTCCACGTGCATACAAAGAGGCCCATTCTCACGATGAATATGAATGAAACGCGCGTCACCGCGCGCCACCTGGGGTTCCGCTCAGGGTTATATTTTCGCCATTTATCCAATCACGTGCCGCGTCATCTCACGATGAAATTGCACCACTGAGTAACGAGTGATGCAACTCACGCTTGAACGACGCGACAGTGCGCGCTTCGCGAATCTGCAAGGGTATAACATTCCAAAATTTAGCGCCCTGCACCGCGAGTGAGTTTGAACGAGTTGCAGTGCGATGAAGAGGTGTGTTAAAAGTTACACGCGGTCGCGAACGCGGAGAAGACCTCACGTCTACGTCCGATCTCCGCTCGAACAAAGCCTGGAGAGATTCCGGCATGGCGCCTCGATGCACGCCGAGCATGAAGACGCCGAGGAAATACAGCCGCCTTTGACGGACCTTCAGCCATCCGAGACGTTCGAAGTACGGCGTGATGTGAACATCACGTCGCACGTCAAAAACGAATCGGACGCACGCATTCCAGGCCCGCTGCAGCCGGATCTCATCGACGGCTTGCATGTCCCCGTGAACCAAGCAGCAGTAGTCGAAGTGAGGAAATGCAAGAGCTTGGATGAGTCTCGCCTTTAACGGCAGGGGGAGCGTGCGCCGGTTTTTACTAAGCGATGCAAGCATCGCGTAGATTTTCCGACACACGCTCGCGACGTGCTCGTGCCACCCCAGATTGCTCTGAAGATGGACACCGAGCGACTTCACCACTGTCGAGAAAGGAATAGACGTACCCGCCACTCTTATCAGAGGTAGGGAATCTTTATCTATGACATTCAAAGCACGAGAAGATCCTAAGAGCATACATTGCGTCTTCCCAGGGTTCAATAAGAGGCCGTTTTCCCTCGTCCATGCCACCACGCGTGCAATGTCGCGATTGATCTCGCAGATTCCCTCCTCAAGCCCATGAAGGGCAACGTGGAGGTACAACTGGAGATCATCAGCGTACTTGAGGAGCCTGGAGAGGTGAACGACATCATTGAGGTCCCATAGGAAGAGTGAGAATAAAAACGGTCCCAGTACAGAGTCCTGTGGCACACCAGAGAAAACATGCTCCCAAGAAGAAAGTTTACCGTCCACCCTCGTCGCTTGATACCTCTCAGTGAGGTATGACCAAAACCACTGCAAGACTGGAGTGGAGAAATTCAATCTCTTGAGTTTCTCCATCAGCTTGCAGTGGTCAACCGTATCGAAGGCCTTTGAAAAGTCGAAGCAGACGAGGATGGTTATCTTGCGTTCATCCACTGCCCGCCTGACGTCTTCAGTGAGGGTAAGCAAGGCGGTCTGGGTAGACCGACCCTTGACGAACCCATGTTGGAAGGGGTTCTGAAGTCCACGACTACGGAGGAAGTCTTGAACGTCACGCAGGACCACCCTCTCAAGTACCTTAGACAGTTCAGGAAGGAGTGAGATGGGACGGAGGTGTGAAGGTTCAGTGGGAGAGGATTTTTTGGGTATAGGTGTAATATACGAGTGCTTCCAGAGCCGAGGAAAGGTAGAAGTGAGCAGAGAAGTATTAAATAGACGGAGAAGTACAGTGATAAGTGAAGGAGTACAGAGTGAAATGAAAGAAGGAGGAAGACCATCCGGAAGGATGGTCATAGAAGAGCGAAAGGTTAGAAGAGGATATAGAGAGGATGGAGTGACGTGAGAGAAATAAAATTTCTCGTCACTATAAGGAGAAGAGGTAGAGAGAAAGTCAGGTGGAGAAGGAGGAGTTTGCGCATGCGCAGAGAGAAAGAATGAGTTGAGGAGTGAAGGAGTGAGGTTAGGAGGAAGTGACAGAGGACGTTTTGGAGTAGGAGTTATGTTAAACCGTCTAAGGTCACGCCAGAGCGTAGCCGGGCAGTGGAGATTAGTGAAATGCTTAGAGGAGCAACGAGCGTCCCTCCTCAATAATAATCTTAAGACGGTTGCGAAGAGCTTTGTACTGGTTAAGAGCTACTAGACTCCTGGTCCTCAGGTAAGAGCGACGGTATGAATTTCTTAGTCTCATTAATTTCCTCACTTCAGGAGTGATCCATGGAGCGGATGGGCGCCTTCCGTTGACAGCTCGCAAGGGCGCCATTCTATCTAAAACATTGAGGAGCTCACCGGAGAAAGTGCTAACCAACCCGTCCACGTCATCTCCAGATAAACCCAGGACCACGGAAGTTAGGTTATCCAGAGATAAATGCAGTGCGGTAGGATTGATAGCGTGCAAGTTCCGGGAGACAATACTACGCCTACTCCATGAATCACTTGCATCATAGACAACCGAGATGAGGTCGTGCCCGGAAAGGAACGGCTCATTCGATTGTCCAGAGGACACAACACGTCCTTCGTCTCGTACAAGACAGAGGTCAATCCTGGTGGTGGAAGTAGCAGTACGGTGGGTGATACCATGGTCTACCAAATGTAAGTCAAGTTGCGTAATTAGAGAAAGAAGGTAACTTGAGTCAGGTGAGTTAGAGTTTATATTAGTGTTCCAGTCACCGAAAATTAACCTCTGCTCGTATTCGCAGGCATGATCGGCGAGGATAGGCTCGAAGGTAGTGAGGGGTAAATGCGGCGGACGATATACGACTCCGACGAAGACACGAGTCGCCAGAGGAATGGTAATCTCTACAAAAAGGAACTCCACCTCGACACCGCCCTGCAACAAGAAAGAAGAGGTTATAACGCGCGAGAGAAGATTATTCCGAACGAAGAGGCAAACCCCTCCGCCGGCTCTGCCAATCCGATCGCAGCAGTGCAGGGTGTAGCCATCTATTGCGCAATGGTCAGCACGGTCTCGCGGCCGCAGCCACGTCTCAGAGACGGCAACTAGATCGTATGAGGTTGTGTCTAGGTGAGAGACAAGTTCTGACAAGTGAGCAGCAAGGGAGCCAGCGTTGACGTGGCACGCATTTAAAAGCTGCATATGCGTTGTGACGCTAGGTGAACGGCGAGAGAGTTGTCTTGGCAAAAGGCCTCATTGAAGTTTTGAGATATCAGCCGGCTCTCTGATTGAGATGATTTCGGCGTCGGCGCCCTTTTTAACTAAGATGTTGCCGGCCCTGTGCCACACGTGCGCATAACCGCGAGATCGCGCCTCCCTTCTGACCATCCTGAGGAGGTCCCAGGTGGCGCGCGGAAGAAATTCGTTAATGTAAACGGGCCGTCCCTCGCAGATGGGGTTTAGCTCGCTGGCAAGGAGGGTGCGTTTTGCCCGCTTAGCCGCCAGGAGCGCATTCCGGTGTCCGGGTGAAGAGAAGCGCGCAAAGATGGTCCGTGGTCGAGTGGAGTCGGGGGCACCAGGCATCCTACGGGCAGCAGTTACCTCGCTCGGAGCAATCACAAGTCCCAGGACGGCAGCGACCCGGACGACGGTGACCTTGGTATCTTCCTCGGGCACCTCCGGGACTCCAGTGAGGACGGCCTCCGATGCTCGCGCACCAACCTCAACTCGTGTCAACCGCTCCCTTAAACGAGCGAGCTCCTCCCGCTCGGGGCCAGACGATGGAGTGAGGGAGTGTTCGCGGTGGGCGGACTCCAGAGCCGCGATGCGAGCGGAGAGAGATGCCGAATCAGCTTCCTGTCGTGCAGAGAGGGTAGAAAGGTCGGCACGCAGCTCCTGCGACCCGACCTCCACCTCGTGTAGTTTAGCCGAGACGGCGGAAAGGTCAGCCGAAATCCGGTCCAACCTAGAGCCCAGGGCGGCGAAGTTGGCAGCCGTCTCCCTTCGATGCGCCTCTTGACCGCTCTTAAACTCCCGTATGGCATCAACACAGGCTTGGACCGTGCCAACGAGTTGCTGCAGAGTTTGATGTTCAGGAGAAGCAGGAGCAAAAAGAGCACTGTCAGGTGGCGAGGAAGCGATCTCCGCATAGCTGGCAGGCGGAGAGGTAGCAGGCGAAGAGGCAGACGAGGCGGGAGGGAGAGGCAGCAACGCCGACCGCAAGATGGCAGCAGTTGGCGGGGACCGTATGGTTTTCAGGGACGGCGAGAACGGCGGTGGCGCTGCTCGCGCCGTCGACGATGACGAAGTCGAGGAAGAAGATGAAGAGGCACCCCTCCCCCCACCGCCCCTGACCACCCTCTCACGCGCCCCGGTGCACGCTACGAGAGTACCGGAGGGACTCGTGAAGTCGTAGTTCTGACGACATCCCGGGTGGAAGGTCTTACCACACACCGTGCATCGCATAAAGTCCTGCTTTATAACTTTATGGCAGGGATGGCACATGATCTCCAGTCCCTTGTCCATGTTTACGGATCTAACGCGCAGGTGGTGGTGTGGATGTCGCGGTAATTGATTGACTGTCGGAAGTTGTCCAGAGGGCCAGGCCAATCGGCGATTAGCGCGCGACCAATGAGAGGCGAGCACAGATGGTCGGTGTCACCTTGTTAGGGACCGCTTATCAACGAGCGGCTACGGTCGCAGAAAATATTTTCGCCTGCTGTGAAGCGATGAGCAAGCCGCCGAATGTAATTTATATCGCGGAACACTCACTCGGGCACTCCGAATCCGATCAAACACTTCAAATGTACGCAACCACCCAATAAATCTCCAAAAGAACACCAAAACTCGCACTGTTATTCTGCTCGTCTAACTCGAGAGAGAGAGAGAGAGAGAGAGAGGACACGCACGGCGAGAACGAGCGAGGCAGAGAGACGATCGGCGAAGAAAAAGGCCGAAATTCCGAATCGACAAGGATCACCCGATAGCGAAACATCAAAACATCCCTTCGCTCTATAGCGGATCGAGATGACCGCTGAAATGGTCATCGGTGGCGGTCATCCGACCGGAATTCGGAAGAACAACGAAGAAGTCCGCCGAAGAATTAATTAGCGAAGCCGCGTAAATCGGCCATGCGTGCGTGCGTCGCCTAGCGAGGCGGTAGAGTGATGGAGATAGCGAATAGGCGCTCGGCTATCTTCGGGTGGGCTCGGGAAATTTCGGTAGGCTGGCTTGTAAGGAGCCGCGTGCATTATCCTCGAAAAATTACTCTGTACGCGACGTTCATATCGATTAGAGGTGAGATAATTGAGCTGATAGAGTGAAATCCTTTGTTCTGATAAAAGTTCCTTCCGGGTGGCGGATCATCATCGCGAGGTCTTATTCATTGAATTTTTTTCTTTGGACTCACTTTAAACATTGAATAATTAACGTAAAATATCCTTCGATTTTCTAGTTCGATTCCTTTGTTCGCGACTAGCGTAACCAGCCTCGATCGCCGTCAGGGTGCGCGGTTAATGACACGTTAAGATCGCTTAGTTGTTGCTAAGATAATTACTGACTGTTCTTTGTTTAAATTATAAGGTTAAAATGTTAATATGTTGTAAATTCCTCGGTAGAATATACGAGAAGCGAGGCGACCACGCGCCGGCAACGAGCACGTAGCCGGCAGTTAATTTGTCCGGACGTTCCGGTGAACAACGGAGACAAAGAGAATCCGGCTTTGTATTATTTCCTTGCCGTTAACGGAAAATTTCTGATACTTCCGTTATTTTAAATTGAATAAATTCTTTTATTGTCTTTTGTTAAAACGAGCTCCGAAGGAACTTTATTAATTTCTTTCCCCCCTCAACCCACTATTCCTTGCGACTGCGTGAACGGTAATAACGTGAGCCCTTTATCGCGGAGAGGATTCTCGCGGATTAAATAAAATAATTTGTTGAAGCGGTTATTTCGCGGAGAGTGCATCCGGCACCTCCCCGGAGTATTTTAGGAAATAACGTTGCAGTGTATAGTGTACGTGTATAGGTATGTGTGGTGTGTGTGTATGTGTATATACTTTTCATTTAGTTCAGTTTAGTGAGTTTTAGTGAGTCAGAATGTCACACTCCCCGGTTCCAGCGAGAGCAGGTACTGGGAGCCTATGCAAGGTTTTTCTCTACGTATAAAAAAAAAAAGGCTTTACACCAGTTTGAAGCTACAAATGTTTCCTCTTTACCCATTAAATTTAATTCAATTATTTCTAACGGTTTAGAAGTTATTATTTTCGAGCGCCAAAACGGCACTTTTGCCCGCTGTGCGTCGTATGTAGCGGGATAATCTCGGGTTCTCGACGAGTACCATACTCTCGAGAACTCGACCGATTTTTCCCGGCCCGAACCGAAACCGAAATGTCGGGAACCCGCACACCCCTGAGAATGTAATAAATCACTTTCCGAATCGACACTTTGGCAATTTACACAAGCCACAGTTATTATGGGATGTTTTTTGCAAGCAAATCGAGTACATTTACTACATTTTTGGGTTGTATCTAAGAAATCTAAGAGTGCTTCTCAAATAATCGTTGACTGCCATTCTAAAGAAATAATAAAAGCAAAATCACGAAATATTCATATATTTTTTCCTAATTAATTCATAAAACATATTAATATAATGATAATAATAATAAAAAAGAAAAGTATAAACAATTAAATAGAAAAAATTTACTTACATGGGCCTTGCAAGAGAGACAACACTTAGAGCACTTGGGCACAGAAACGAACGAACACGAAACACTACTGAAGGAATACCTTAGACAGCCAGGCCACTCAGATTCATTTTATCTTTGTATCTACGCTAAAACCATATCGCGTGTCTTTGTACACGTGCGCGACTGCCGGAAGGTTAAACGCCTAGCGCCTAAACGGCTGAACGGATGGAAATTAAATTCATACGAAAAATCTAGTTCTTTCGACATGGATCCACTAACAACTTTCGGTTCTAAAACGGCGGTCATTTCAAACATTAACAAATTAATAACAAATCTGTTATAATAGGGAAACAATTCAAACTTTGCAAAAGTATGTAAACAGTGACAATTAATAACGTAAATTTTTTTAAAATTTTTCAGGGAAGTAATAGAGTATGGCGAACGAATAAACATTTGTATCCACTCTAACGCCTAAATGGCTTAACGGATAAGGTTGAAATTTATATAAAAATGTAGTTATACTGTAATAGTCTATACTCATTATATAAAGCATGTAATGTACCTATTTAAAAAAAAAAAATTTAATATTTCTTAATACTGATATTTCAAATGTTAACCTTTAGAAGGCGGGAAATTTTCAGTGCAAATCGACCTCTTTCAAATCCTGTAATTCATAGGGTGTCCCACCTAACTTGACCATCTTGAATATCTCGCTTATTTTTAATAATAGGAAGAAATGTTATTAACAAAAACATTGAGTTTGACATTGAGGGGCAAATACTGTATTGTAAAAAATGTTGTTCTAAAGGTCACACTATTTAAGATTTCAAGGTCAGCGGTATTTTTTTAAATGGGACTATATATTTTTTTTATCACGGTATAATAGTAGAGTTGATGACCTTTCCAACGACATACTACACAACGACCTTCACGTGACCTTGAGCAAGGAAAATCCAAAAAATAAGTGGAAACATTTAAAGTGACGAATTTACGACGTTAAATGGTATGATAGAAAAAATTATGTTGTATATGCGATAAAAGAATGTGTGGTGCGGAATCATCGGCGACCAGATCATCGGACTATTTTTTATTAATGGTACCTTGAATGGTATGGTAACAAATACGCAAATTTTATGACAGAGGAATTGCCTCACCTATTGGAAGGAATACCATTAGTTCAGAGAATTGAGATGTGGTATCAGCATGACGGATGTCCGGCTCATAATGCAAGGACAGTCCGTGGAATATGGGATGAAAAGTTTCCTTGACGTTGGATTGGGCGAGGTGCACATGTCGTATGACCTCCACGTTCACCTGATCTGACACCGTTAGATTTTTATTTATGGGGAGCACTTAAGAACATCGTTTATGAACATGTTCCAACAACGGTCGAAGATGTGAAGATGCGTCTAATATTAGCCAGGTAACGATTAGAAGTGCCAGAGAATCATTTATTTACCGCGTACAAAAATTTATTGAAGTCGATGGACATCATTTTGAATATTTGTTGAAATAAATTTTTGCTATCATACCATTTAGCGTCGTAAATTCATCACTTTAAATTTTTCCACTTATTTTTTGGATTTTCCTTGCTCAAGGTCACGTGAAGGTCGTTGTGTAGTATGTTGTTGGAAAGGTCATCAATTCTACTATTATACCGTGATAAAAAAAATATATAATCCCATTTAAAAAAATACCGCTGACCTTGAAATCTTAAAAAGTATCACCTTTAGAAAAAAATTTTTTACAACACAGTATTTGCCCCCTAACGTCAAACAGCTTTTGTTATAAACATTTTGTCCTATCATTAAAAATAAACGAGATATTCAAGATGGTCAAGTTAGGTGGGACACCCTGTATACATCCAATGTATAACTCAAGACGAGCCTCCGACCAAACTGGTGGTCCCTAGAGGGTCCAGTCTCGTCCGCAAGAGAAGAGTCAATGCAAAAAATTAATGCAATGGTTTTTAGGTGCTTTCCAATGTAACTTTTTGCACTGAATAAGAATAAAATTGTTAAAAAAAAATCCTGGATGCGACCTCGACCTTCAAAAAGGTCATTTCAAGGTCAAATTTGTAATAAATACACTCACATACACACTTATACATATTATATTCGCCAACAATCATAAAAAAGAATGTTGGACAGCGACGTTGGAGCTCAAAATAACATAAAAAAATGTTAACATTGAAATTACTATTTTGAAGGTCTAGAGTGCATCCAAGATATTTTTTCCCTATTTTTCCCGTATTCAGCACATGAGAAAGCGAAAATAAAATAATAGTGGTCCGGGCGTGGGTTGGTCTCATGTTTCGACTAGAAAGAGGTGTTTAAATAAAAGGCATTTTCCGCGAATCGAATGGAAAATAAAGGTGGACCGGGTTTGGGTAGGTCTCATGTTGCGAGCAGAAAGGGTGTTTTAAAATAATCGGTATTTTAAAGAAAACGTTCCTACGGCCAAATAGCTGCAGCCAAACAACCACGGCGAACTGTCCTGTACTCCTATAACCAGCTATAGGGGGGCTGGTGCCCCCGAACGAAACGGCCTTGCTGTTTCGTATTAGGCACGACCGCGGTAATGATTCGTACAAGAAGTCGGCTCGCTGCGCTCGCCTATCCCTTTTCTCATGAGAGTACAGGATAATTGATTGCGGCCGTTTGACTATCGCTATCTGGCCGTCTGGCCTACTTTTGCAAAGTTTGAATTGTTTGCCTATTATAGAAGATTTTTTATGAATTTTTTAATGTTTAAAATGACCGCCATTTTGAAACCGGAAGTTGGATCAATTCGAAATTGTTAGTGGATCTATGTTTGGAAGAACTGGATTTTTCGTATAAATTTCAGCTTTATCCGTTCATTTAGATCTTGTTATGAAACGTAAAGATCCAAAAGGGTTTTTGGATATCTCGAATAGTTTCGGAGATAATCGTCCGTTACACTTTTTGCTCGATCGAGAGCATAAGGAACTCCCTGCGGTCGTACCTAAAAAATGGAGTAGGCGAGCACAGCGAGCCGACCTTCACTGTAGTTGTGCGAAAAATTAACCTCTAGATTCTTGGTCGTGGTCGTGCCTAATACGAAACAGCAAAGCTGTTTCATTCGGGGTCCACGCGCACTCCTATGGCTAGGATTATTTTATTTGGAAATATAATTAATAGATAAAAAATTGAAAATGAAAAGTCATGACTTTTACAAAGATACAAATTTACAAATTTTCAAAGATAAAACTAAATAATATTTTATAGTAGTAAAGCCAAACACAAATAACATTAGAAATGTAAAGAAGGCCGTCGCTGTAGTTATATAAACAATAAATCGTGCTTTTTCTTGCTACATAAAGATATTAAATCAATGATGCGTCGCATCTTTACTAACTTTTTATCAAATATCTATAATTTCAATTTCCATATTGGTTCTTTAAACCATGTTAAACATTGTGGCCTTCATAAATTACACATTCTCCTTCAAACAATTTTACTAACAAGGGGACATTACGGCCTTGGAAATTGACTTCGGGATGAGACTTTGCAGGTTAGTAGTATACCTTAATGGGGGGGGGGGGGGGGTACTGTTAATTCGGCCCAAAAAAGACACTTTTTCAAAGATTAATTCACAAGATACGAGCAATGTATTTTACATGGGATGATGACAGTATTATAAAGTAATATTTAAAGAATATTTTCTGAAAATTTCAGCGTAAAATATTAATAACTGAGCCGTTGGCAGTTGATCTCCGGAGACGTGAAAAAAAAAACTTGTTTCGCGGTGACGGTTGTCACTCATCACCTGATCATCTGAAATCAAAAAATGAGATTGATTTTATTAGTTTATGAGTTCCCCCAGGTAACGCTGTCGAGTTTTCTTTTTTTCTATTGATTTTTCAATTTTTGGTGACACTTGAAAGAAAAAAACGTGATTTTCGTTCAAAAAATCGACAAATTTTTTACTGTAAAATGAAAAATAACAACAATTTAAAAAAAAACTCGACAGCGTTACCTCATGAATTATATAGAGAAGGAGTGTACCAAGTTTGAAAAGGATCGGTGCAATAGATTTCAAGCTACATCCGTCACCGGCTTAGAAAACGTGGAGTGTGGGAAAATCACTTTAAAGTTTTATACATAGAGAAATCCGAATTTTTTTCTTTTTTTCGCTATATACTTACACAGAATCATCGATACCGGGCCCGTACATTGAACAGCTATCACTAAAGATATCCAAAGCATCTTTCTACTGTAGTTTTCGTTGAATTCGACCTTCTTTAGTAGCCTTCGCAGCTTGTTCCTTCGCACGATTTATTCGTAATCGATCGGTCGCGCGCGCCCATTCGTGACAACTCGGCCCGCTTTTTATTTGCATCTCCTGCATGATTGTCAGCAGAGCAAAACAGCCTTCGTTGAATGTGCATGCTGCCACGTTAGCTGCAATTTCAACAAGAACTGCGGTACCACTCACAGATTTTGGAGAAATTTTCTAGATTAATTGATTTAGGCTTTCATTGTTATTTTGGGTAAAGCCGCCGAGACATCGCTGCAGAAGAGCTTCCTTGCTCAAATCCTCGTAAATTGGTTTTATAGCACTGAGAACATCACTAGGAAGCGCAGTATAGCTGCTGTCGAGCAGTTATACAAAATCGGTGCGGAGCGACTCAGAGCCTCGGATGGTTAAAAATTCATATCTCCGTTAGTTTTGCTCAAATTGCTCTAAAAATTTTATACAATATTCTTGAGGTGTTGTGCATTCATAAAAAAAAATTTAAAAAAAAATGGAAAAAAAAATTTCAAGACAGTACCCCCCCCCCCCTTAATCTCTTGCGTTATAATTCAATTCGACACTCGATCAAAATTAATATTAGAAATTCAGAAAAAATGAATTTCAAGTTTATCCAAACAGAGACTAATGAACACTAAGAAGTAAGTAAATAAGAAAATAAACTTGTCAGAATTGAACCATGAGTTTGACTCGTGCTTTTTATACTCGTCTCGGAATTTGCACTACGAGTCTCATACGATATTATAAGGCAAAGGGTTAAGGGTGTTCACTCTGCAAAGTAATAGCGTGCACTAGCCAGAAGATTCCGAGAAAAAGGGCTCTAAAGTTTTACGCGTAGGTCCTATACCGCTCACTTTGTACTCCACCGAAGAACAGCAAAGTGGCCGAGTTGTAGCGAACTCGCTTGTGGCGCGGGCGATCCAGGTTCGATGCTGTATGGGGTAACTTTTTTTTTCTTTCAATTCTTTTAAAAATTATAACAATTTGTAAATAAAGTTAATGAAATACAAATATTATGAATTAAACCATACATAATTTTTATTTATTAATGAAATGACTGTATATTGACATTTTCAACCGTCGTTTAAAATCTCATTTGGGAAAAAAACAATTTTTATTAATTATTGATTCTTGGGGAGGATAAACAATGCCTGAATTATACGACGAAATCTTTCAGGATGACGAGAAATCACCTACTTGCACAATTAAAGTGATTCCTCCAAAATGTACTCCCCTTGTTCAAGCTTGTGATGTTTATTTTTTATAGACAAGTAAGAAATTTTATAAAACGAATACAGAATTGCGCTTATCTCATTGAAAATAATACAGAAATAAATTCCCGTGAGGATTGCATAAAAATACAATCAATAGTGCGTCATCAACTATCATCGCCAATTTTTAATGAAATGATCCAGTATGCCTGGTACGCTTCCGAACTTTGTAATGAAAAAGAAATTTTCGTGAATGTAAATGAAGTATGTTTTCCAGTAGAACTTTTAAAAAAAGGTTGTTCATGTAAACAGTCTTCCTTTATAAATTGTGCGACATGTAATAATATTTTTTGTTTTCAATGTTTCTATGATAATTATCATTCTGGTTCTTGCATATAAAATGAAAAATTGAAAAAAAAGACGATATTGTAAAAATTTTTATATAAATAAAACCCTACCCGAAAATTCATTAATAAAAAAAAAAATTATGTATGATTTAATTCATAATATTTGTATGTCATTAACTTTATTTAAAAGTTGTTATAATTTTTAAAAGAATTGAAAGAAAAAAAAAAGTTTCCTCACACAGCATCGAACCTGGATCGTCTGCACCAGTGTTGCCACAGCTAGATTTGAAAATTTCCCGTGTCATGTTGAAAAATTCCCCTCAACGCGACGTAATCTCAGTATGCATGTTAGATAAAATATTTTAGTAGAGATGTTAAAATTTATCTATTTATTGTTTTTATTTATTTAATATTATAAATTAATTATTTATATGTCGGAAAACGTATAGTGAAGTAGTTCGGGACAAGCTCCGAGTAAGGGAAACGCCTCCTGATTGGCTAGCGGCGCCTTCCAATAAGGAAAGAGTTAGGAAATCGCAGCTGAGCGCTCTGGCGGACAGGAGCAGAGAGCAGTCGCGGGAGTTTTGAAAAGGAAGTGTTGCCAGCGAACGCGTTGCTAAAACACAAAGAGGGATGTTGATAAAAGGAAAAACGAAAGAACGGAATATCGTGGACCATCGGCTAAAGCCGACGTGTATTAAAACTCTCTCCGAAAATAATAATTATTTGTTCAATTTCCAGGTTCTTTATATTTAAAAGTTATTTGATTAATCGCAGTTCTTTCTTGTAATTCCTCGTTGAACGTTCTTATATTTCCTTGTTGAAACTTCTTGTTAGTTAAAACTTCCATAATTTCTACTTCCTTGTTGTTCCTGTTATTCGATTGGTAAATAAAATGTTCAATCCCTTGTCTCCGGACAAAGACTCGACATATACAGGGTGTCTCTTTTTAATCTTTAAATGCGATTATTTCGAAAAATATTAATTATTTGTTAAAATTTTTTGAACAAAACATATTCTACCTTGAAGGGGACATTCAATGGTGGACCTTTTTTTCTCTGGGTGGAGGCGCCTCCGAGATTTGAAGTTGACCTTTGATTTTTTAAATGGAACCATATATTTTTGTTTTGCCAGACATGTAGCCTAGCTCAAGACGAATCCATCGACATGCATTATGTTGACTTTGAAATATTATTCAAGGTCATTTTTAATTGTTAAATGTTTTCATGTAGTGCTCGTCCGAGAAATGTTTTTTATCTTCTGTATTCAAATTGACGACCTTGGGCATTAAGGCACAAATTGATTCTGTCCCTAAATGACAGCTCCACTTGTTCTAAAGTTTCCCTTGTTATTTGATTACACGCATTTCTTATTCGACCCTTCATATTGTCGGGCGTCGTTGGCGCTTCCATATAAACTTTGTCTTTTACATAACCCCACAAATAAAAATCCAACGGTGTTAAATCTGGCGACCTTGGTGGAAAGGGTATCGCACTTCCTCTTCCTATCCACCGACCAGGGAACATTTCGTTTAAACTTTGTCGCACGCGGCGATAGTAATGAGGTGGAGCACCGTCATGCTGGAACCACATTCGCACTCTTGTGGCCAGTGGAACGTTTTCTAAAAGAATTGGTAACTGGTTACAAATAAAGTCGTTGTACACTGCTCCAGTTAATGTACCATTAAAGAAACGTGGACCCACTAAATAACCATCAACAATTCCACACCGAACATTTAAAGACCATTGTCGCTGATGTTGAACTGCTCGATGCCAATGAGGATTTTCATCAGACCAAAAATGGGAATTGTGACGATTCACTTGTCCCGTGTTTTTAAAAGTTGCTTCGTCCGAAAACAGCACATAGGAAAAAAAGAAAGGATCACGCATTATTCTACGCCGAGACCATCGGCAAAATCTCAATCTGGCGCCATGATCGGCATCAGTCAACGCTTGATGTAAAGAAATACGGTACGGGTGAAAATGATGTCGTCGAAGTATTCTTGACACCACAGATCTTGATACACCGACACTATTTTCAATGGCCCGGGTGCTATATCATGAGGGTTTGCAGCTACTGCTGCCAGCGTTAAAACTTCCGACCTTTCGGAATTCTGGCTACGACGATTTCGACGCAAAAATCCTTGCCGAGCCCGAGTTTCACAATTTTTTATGGTGACACTACTAGGATGCCGGCGGTCTGGAAATCTTTCCCGATACAATAAGGCAGCTGCGCTATAATTCCGCTGACATTCTCCCAAAATCAAAATCATGTCGACAATTTCATTAGGCGCATAATCAGACATCGTAAAATTATTCGCAATCAAAATCAAAAACGCTTGTAGTGTCTACGGACTCACTGCCTCGAAATAAGTAAAGTTTACTGCTCTAGAAGATATTCTACGTTCGTAAACATGAATAGCAACAATACTAGTACTCGAGGTCATGCTGCTAACAGATATTATGTGTTTGTAAACATTTGTGTCAATGGTGTTACTACCTGATGTCGTTTTTAGGCACGACCGCAGGGAGTTCCTTATGCTCTCGATCGAGCAAAAAGTGTAATGGACGATTATCTAAAGATCTAAATGTCCGTGTGTGTGTGTGTCCACTCTAGCGTCTAAATGGCTGAACGAATCGAAGTAAAATTTACACGGAAAATCCAGTTACACCCGACGAGGATCCACTGACAATTTCGATTCGATCCGACCTCCGGTTTCAAAATGGCGGGTATTTTAAATATTAAAAAATTCATAAAAATTCTGTTATAAGAGCAAAACAATTAAAACTTTGCACAAATATGTAAGATAGTGACAACTAATAACATGAATTTTTTCAAAATTTTTCAGCGAAACGGTACAAAATGGCGGACTAATAAATATTTTTATCGACTCGAGCGCCTAAACGGCTGAGCGGATAAAGCTGAAATTTATACGAAAAATCCAGTTCTTCCTAACATAGATCCACTAACAATTTCGAATTGATTCAATTTCCGGTTTCAAAATGGCGGTTATTTTAACCATTAACAAATTCATAAAAAATCTGCTATAATAGGGAAACAATTAAAACTTTGCAAAAGTATGTAAAATAGTGACAACTAAAAAGGGACAGGCGAGCGCAGCGAGCCGACTTCCTATGCGAATCATTACCGCGGTCGTGCCTAATACGAAACAGCAAGGCTGTTTCGTTGGGGGGGCCCCAGCCGCCCTATAGCTGTTTTTTTTTTTAATTTAGAAGACGAGAATCATTTCTCGGACGAGCACTATATAAAAACATTTAACAATTAAAAATGACCTTGAATAACATTTCAAGGTCAACATAATGCATGTCGATGGATTCGTCTTGAGCTAGGCTACATGTCTGGCATAACAGAAATATATGGTTCCATTTAAAAATCAAAAGTCAACTTCAAATCTCCGAAGGGGCCTCCACCCAGAGAAAAAAAGGTCCACCATTGAATGTCCCCTTCAAGGTAGAATATGTTTTGTTCAAAAAATTTTAACAAATAATTAATATTTTTCGAAATAATCGCATTTAAAGATTAAAAAGAGACACCCTTTATATATATACAGGGTGTCCGCTTCCTATATGTCAGGAGCTAAATCACGTGTAGCCAGGAATAAGTAAAGCCGAAAGGAGTCATAAAAGGTAACATAAGGTAGGTTGTTCAAGAAAGCACCTCTCATCAATAGTACTGCTCATCTCCACTGGCTCGCGCAGCAGCACCCTTTTCCAGGACAATAGCTTTTCCGTTAGAATCGGCCATTATCGTTCCGGCATTCAACACGTGGTTGCGTGATCTTGCATGCTCGGTTTTCTCATTTTGCTTGCTTGATTTCACTTCTCGTGCTCGCTTGTGCTTTGCTTGCATTTGTAGTACTGATCTGCTCATTCTTGTATAGTTTTATTGTGTCCACTCAATAACGTGCATCAACACGAGTCGTCTCATCTCCACGTGCTAGTGATCATCCGGCGCTCTCATAAAAGGTCGTACAATTAATATAATTGGAACGAATGCTCATTGTACCCACTCATCTCTTACATATTTTATATATTTGCTAATAGAATTATAATAGGCTCCATCATAACCTCACTTCATCATTGCTTAGTCATTCCACAATCATCTTCACCTTCATTTCACATCAATTCATTCCACATTCACACCATATTTCAATAAACCAATGTTATATTAAAGAGTGCATTATTCTAATTATCTTTATCCTACCGTAGATCCTCTCAAGCCTTGCTCATTCCTGCAATTCTCAAACATAGGTAAATTAACAAGTTATTAATTATAAGAGATTGGCGAATCACGACGCGCGGAAGCGGTAGGCGGCGAGCCGCGGCCATGCCAGTCTAGCGGCACGAGGCGAGTGGCGAGCGAGTGGGGCGCCCGATCTCGTGGCTCACGTATGTAGACGAGCGCTATCTTACGTTGACGGACCACCAGGCCCTTCATTCTTTCTCTCACTCTCGCTCTCTCTCTCTCTATCGCCCGCCGGTCCAATCATAGCTTGGCTAGAGTTTTGGTATGGCGGCGAGAGTACACCTACCGCTTCCGCGCTTCACGATTGGCAGATCGTTATTAATTAATAGCTCGAAAACTAACCTGGCATATGTTACTTTTTCTGACTCCTTTCGACTCAGAAAAATCAGTCGCACATGCCATTCTTTTTCTGGCCTCCAACCGTGGGACACGCTGTATATACAGGGTGTCCCACTTCAGGTTACGCACCGGTGATCTACATGTGCACAGGTATGGACTGAATCGAAAAGTCTAATAAACTTTTTCGAAATTCGGCTTAGTTAACGAGTTATTAAATAACAGAAATCAGCGAAAGAAGGCGGAACGAAGGCGGTCTACTCAAGCTCGTAGCTAGGTGAGCGACGAAACAGTAGGAGGAGCAATTCACAATAACCAATAACGATAATCGGAACGAAAGGCTTCAAAATGTGTTTACTTTTCTCCCTTATCTTTCTCTCTCTCTCTCTCTCTCTGCGACCCTCCCAAACGCTGGAGGCTCGCGCTGACTTTCTCTATCTCTCTTTCTCTCACTCGCTCACTCTTTCTACGATATTACCTTACGTTGGAGGCACGCGGTGTGAGTCAGGGAGATAAGGGAGAAAAGTAAACACGTGTTGAAGCGTTACGTTCCGATTATCGTTATTGGTTATTGTGGATTGCTCCTCCTACTGTTTCGTCACTCACCTAGCTACGAGCTTGAGTAGACCGCCTTCGTCCCACCTTCTTTCGCTGATTTCTGTTATTTAATAACTCGTTAACTATGACGAATTTCGAAAAAGTTTATTAGACTTTTCGACTCAGTCCATACCTGTGCACATGTAGATCACCGGTGCGTAACCTGAAGTGGGACACCCTGTATAATAAAAAAATTAATTAATTAATATTAATATTATAAAATAAAATAAAACATTTGTGATTATATCTTAAGACGTTTATTCACATTATTCTTAAAACTAGGTATTTACACTCATTATTTATTAAGATTCGATTTAAGCATCTGTTTAGTCGGTTCAAATTTTATACAGCCTGTTTGTTCAATCGCGTCTTTTATGTACATGATAGCAACCACTGTGTCGGTTTCCAACTTGTTCCTATGATCAGTCTTTATATTCTTCAGAATACTAAACACGCATTGAACAGAGGCGTTAGAGAAAGGCAACACCAGAAGGGTGCTTATGAGTCCTTTTAAATTAGGAAATAAACTCACCAAGAGCGTTTTTTAAATGAAAAACTTTACGCCAATACTCTTCAGCGTTATCTGACAGAGGCAAGTTGTAGCTATCATGATCCAGTATGGCGTGTTTACGCCATTCATCGTCTACAGCTTGCAAATCATAGAAATTATATAATACTGGAAATCTTATGAAAACAGGCCTCAAAGATTTAAATGTGAAGCTTCGTGCAAAAGAGGGATTTATTAGTTCAATAAAATTGAATAGACTGTCTTTAAAATCAAATTTTTCAATTATTTGCTTAGTCAACTCCACATAAAAGCTGCGACATGCTCTCAAAAACGTATTTATTTCAGTTTGAGGGATTCTGGACTCATTTGTTATATTTTGTAAGCTTTCGGTAGCAACAACATCTAAATACACTTTATCTAAGCTTTCGTATTTAGATTCATCACCATATTGAATTTTCGATATATCAGTGCAAGACTTAACATAAGAAAATTTCATGTAGTTACTACATACAGTAGTGGTGGGCCTTATTTTTCGACTTTAAAAAAATAACCGGGGCACCACGTCATATTGATTTATGATCTAAAATATTAACATATTTTTTTTATTTTTTGTTTTAATTGAATTTTAGTGGTCGCTACCCCTTGTTGAAATTTAAAAAAAAACACAATTATAGTACTACATTTAAAAGTATTAAGAGGTAAAAATGTCACTATTTTTTTAAATGTATTTGATGTTAATAACACTTGGCCGCAACCCGAAGTCCCTTTTTAACTCCCCCACCTCCCTGACATTACACTTTATTGTAATGAAGTTCCTCTTTGTTATTTCTTTGCACCCGAATGCGATACGGGACTAGACCTCTTATCTTCTAAGGGGCGTTATCGCATTCTTTTGTCCTGTGTACAGAAAATATCCGACGCACTACGTGTTCCGGCAGTCACGTTGAAGCCATCGTGAAGTTAAAACGTAGAAACGCACACTTTTTTGGTCTCTCGTCATCTATTCCGTTTGTTATGGCGTCTACAAGTGGCAGCACTTGTTTATCAACGCGGAACAAAACAAATATATGGCTCATAGGCCAATTGACAGCACATTTAGGTCAGTCGAAGCTACCATCGATTAGTGAAGTTTTATGTTTTTTTTTTTTACTACAAAAACAAAGAGAAGAAAACTGTCCGAGATTCTGCGACTTCTACTTCCTGCGATGTCTTAGTTTTGTGGAAAAAAGCAGGTATACCCACAAGACTGAAAAAACATGTAATAAATAAAATAGAAACTTATTTTAAACAGTGGCAAAATCTAAAGAAGAACAAGGCAAGCAGGACTAAACGTTTTGAAACACTGAAGCAGAAAGAGCAAGCGTGGCAACATAAATTGAAAGATTTATTTGACATTGCTCACGCTGAGGCCTTAAATGTGATGACTATAGAGGAGGACAAGCAATTTTTACTCATGCAGCGTCAGAAAGGTCGCAAGGGTCAAATTGGTGTAATAGATAAGGCGAGCTTAAAAAAGGAGGCCAAAAACAAAAGGAAACGAACCCAACTTCAAAAACTTCGGGAGCGAGAAAATAAAGATATCTTGACTTTAACAGAAAAGTGCGTGCTTTCTTCGTCAACTACTAGTGGAGATACGACTCTAACTATTGAAATTGAAGTCATTGCCGGATGTGACAGAAACTGAGTGACAGAAAAGCTACGGGTATTTTAACATCTACTTTAATAAGGAACTCCCTGCGGTCGTGCCTAAAAAGTGCGGGATATGATCCTTCAGAATTCAATATCAACAGATCTTCTATTCGTCGGCAACGTTTACAGCATCGAGAGAGGATAGCAGAATCTTTGTAAAGTGAGTTCAAACCTAAACTGCCGTTAACTATTCATTGGGACGGTAAACTAATGGAAGACATTACTAGGCACGAAACTGTAGATCGTCTTCCGATTTTAGTGTCGGGTCACGGCGTCGATCAGCTGTTGTCGGTCCCCAAGCTTGAGCAAGGAACAGGCAAAGCATATGTGACTGCTGTGTATGAAACAATATTGTCATGGAATTTGAGCGATCAAATAAAATGTATGTGCTTTGACACGACTGCAGTTAATTCTGGATTGAGAAATGGAGCTTGTATTCTTTTGGAGCAAAAAATGGAAAAGGATTTGCTTTGGCTCGCATATCGCCACCATATAATAGAAATAATGGTAGAAGCAATTGTGAGTCACTCATTCGGTCCATTAAGCGCTCCTGATATTCAAATTTTTAAAAGATTTAAATACAACTGGAATAATATTGACCAAAAGGATTTTAAGACAGTATCTTCCGATGCATTATCTTTGCAAGCAGTTGAAAATATTGCTGCAGACGTAATCTCTTTTGCTCAGAATCAACTGAATCAATATCAACCTCGAGATGATTACAAGGAGCTACCGAACGTAACAATCATTTACCTGGGTGGAAATCCTAAGAAAGAAGTATCATTCAGAATGCCTGCCGGACTGCATCGTGCTCGGTGGATGGCAAGAACAATATATTGCCTAAACATTTTTCTATTTCTACATCAGTTCAAACTGTCAAAAACTGTCAGAACAGAAAGCCATAAAAGAAGTTTGTATCTTCACTGTCTCAATTTATGTCAAATATTGGTATCAAGCACCTTCCGGATGTTCAGCACCGAGAAACGATTTACAACTCTTGAAAGATCTCATAGCATTTGAAAATATAAATCAACCAATGTCTAAAATCGCCATCAAGAAGATTTTGGGTCACTTGTGGTATTTGTCTGAAGAACTCGTATCTTTTGCTTTTTTTGACGATGTTTAACTTTAACTGAAGTGTGATCCCAAATTTCTTATAAGGTCTTCAACAGATCGCGGCAGTTTTAAGCAAGCCTTAGATGCTGCTAAATGTATTAAATGACAAGAACATTTGATGCAAGCAATACTGAGTAATTCAGCTTTTAAAAGAGAAAACACTGAGTTGTATTCTCCAACCATTACATTGGTAGTATCTGAACAAAAATCTAAGAGATTCGACATTGGGATTTCTTTTGATTGTATAATCTTTGTTAAATAATCTACTAAATAGATTGAAGTTCCTGATTTAGCCTCTATCATATCGAATAAACGGGTCTCAACCTTGTCGGTTTCTTTGTTAAAATAAATAACTGTAAATACGAGTTGTTTAGCAGTACTACAGTCTGTAGTCTCGTCCATGATAATGGAAAAGAAAGCACCAGGAACTTTTAGTTGATCATATAAACTATTAGCCAAGTTATTGCCTAGAACGTTTTTTAAACAACGAGAAGGTTTAGTTCGTCGTAAAGCTAATTTGTTTGCAATCTGAGAATCAGTAAAAATAACTCTCATCAAAGGTGCTAGCGTGTCCATAAATAACCAGCTATAGGGCGGCTGGGGCCCCCCCAACGAAACAGCCTTGCTGTTTCGTACTAGGCACGACCGCGGTAATGATTCGCACAAGAAGTCGGCTCGCTGCGCTCGCCTAGCCCTTTTTAGTTGTCACTATTTTACATACTTTTGCAAAGTTTGAATTGTTTCCCTATTATAACAGCTTTTTATGAATTTTTTGATGTTTAAAATGACCGCCATTTCGAAACCGGAAATTGAATCAATTCCAAATTGTTAGTGGATCTATGTTAGGAAGCATTGGATTTTTCGTATAAATTTCAGCTTTATCCGTTTAGCCGTTTAGGCGCTAGAGTCGATAAAAATATTTATTAGTCCGCCATTTTGTACCGTTTTGCTGAAAAATTTTGAAAAAATTCATGTTATTAGTTGTCATAATTTTAAATATTTCTGCAAAATTTTAATTGTTTTGCTCTTATAACAGATTTTTTATGAATTTTTTAATTTTTAAAATGCCCGCCATTTCGTAACCGGAAGTCGGATCGAATCGAAATTGTTAGTGGATCCTCGTCGGGTGTAACTGGATTTTCCGTGTAAATTTTACTTCGATTCGTTCAGCCGTTTAGACACTAGAGTGGATACACACACACACACACACACACACACACACGGACATTTAGATCTTGTTATGAAACATAAAGATCCAAAAGGGTTTTTGGATATCTCGAATAGTTTCGGAGATAATCGTCCGTTACACTTTTTGCTCGATCGAGAGCATAAGGAACTCCCTGCGGTCGTGCCTAAAAATGGTAAGTTGTTTGTAGCAAGCATTGCAGACAATTCCAATTCTGCTCGACGCACTTTAACATCTTGTGGTGATTCGCGAATTAAATCTTCTATTTTTTTAGAATTTTTTACTTCCTTAGAAATTCGAATATGCTTTTTTGAATTCATATGACGTATTATGTCACTTTTATGTGCAATTACAGTCATATTACAAATTTTGCAAAAAACAAATTCGTGGCCCTCATTAAATTCAGAGTGCTTGACTAACCACCCTTTGAAACCAGAATGTATGGTTGTTACGTCCCGGGGAACAATAACAATAATTATATTAATAGACAAATAGGTTGGTAAGGAAAGGAGAAACAAAGATATTTTACCTCTTTTAGGGTTGTAGCGTCTACGCGACGCAACCCTGGGATGAGGAAAAGAGTGTCGTGAGAGAGAAAAAGAGAGAATTAAATAGGGAGACTCAAATTATACCCTTCCTTTCTGCTAAAAATTTATCCTCACGAGAACGACAGATTGACAGCGCGCTCGTGAAGGAATAAAATATCGCAGAAGGAGAGAGACAAAACTAATATCCAGAGAGAACGCAAAGCTACTGCGCGCTCAATGGGATGAACGCAGAAAAATGCGCCCATCAAAAAAAATACTCAATGAAACTAGTTATTATTATTATTGGAGGAGGTCAAGGGAAATGAATTTACTTAATTAGGTATAGGAAAAAGGGAACGCAAAATGACTGCGCGCTCTTTTAACCAATAGCCCGGAGAACCGAGAGAACGCAGATGAATGCGCGCTCTTTATTATTATTCAAAGGAAAAAAGAGAACGCAGGCGAGTGCGCGCTCTTTATTCCAATAGGAAGAACGCAAATGACTGCGCGCTCCCTAAATTATTTTGAGGAAATGGTTGGAAAAAAGGAAGAAGCATTTATAATAGTAAACAACAAATTTCACACGAAAATTTAATTAGAAAGATGAAAAACCAACTTACAGCTTTTTAATCGAGTTGTGGTGAATCAAGCAAAAGAAGCTCCTCGAATCTTGAACTAGCTAAGGTCTTTAATAGTCTTTACGAGAAGGCGAAAAATGAAAACTGAATTTTGAAGTTTTTAAGAAAATGATCTAACAAAACTCCTAGCGAACGAATGGTGGCGAGCCGTGCTCGGCCATCGCTTTTAAAAACTAGCCCTCCACTAAAAACCCCTCCTAATTTCCAAATTTAGGCCCTTCATTGGCTATGGACCTTTGAACTTCGGGGGTGCATAGTGGGGACTAGGTTTTCCCTATGACCTAGGCAGGAGTGGGAGTTGGTGCATTCGCAGCTAAGCGTAGGCGTAAGCGCGCTCCCAAATCCCCTCCCTTCTCTCTTTTGGTCGCTTCTTACTTATTAATTTTCTTAATAATTAATTTACTTAATCAACTAATCAACATTTACATGCGTTCATGCAACATTACATTTCTCACTCATACTACACTAAATCATACATACATTCTCATGCTTTTATTCTTATTATTTAATTATTATTTAAAATATTGAATAATAATAGTTGCCTACTGCTCACTCTCAGTTTTCTGCAACATGCATACTACATTCTACCTTTTCATGCATCTATACCTTCACCTTAGATTTAATCTTATTATTAACATTATTTATTTATACGCGTTGTTCATTCCTTCCTTATTTAATGTTATATTTTATTATATGGAGTTTCATATTATTTTAATAGTCAATCATGATAATATTCATTTGTTTAAACATTATTTAACCATTTATAAAGAAGGAAAATACCAACATTATTATTTAAAGGAATGCATTCTCCTAATTTTCTGCAGCGGACTGTACCGCATGCCTTGTATGGCGCCTTTGTTCGAGGGGTTGCGTACGTGACTCAGGCGATGTGCGCTCGAGAGTTTGTATATATTGGAAAAAACTAAGCTCCGGTGGTGTCCGGTTTTACGGGTAGGCGCATGGTTTGTTTCTTCTTCCGTGGGACGTCGATGCATTATTCGACGCCACACGGAAAATTCCATCGCCTGTGCCTTGCACTCTTTAAGAGTTTTATGACCGTCAATGACCTGAGAGTTTTAACCCGTCTGCCGCGCAGACTTTTACTTTATTAAATTGAAATTCGAAATATTCTTCAGGTAATTGGCGGATATAACATGGTCCATGAATCAAGGAATTTATTAAACCGTTTCTTTTTTTCGACTGGTTCCTCATTAGTGTCATCGATGGTAAAAACGGAACATATATGCGATGTAGATGATGAAATCTGTACAAAAGTAGAAGGAATTTGGTTTGTGGCGGCATCTTGGGCGGAAGTAGTAGTAGGATTAGACGGCAAATTTTCTTTCTATAAGGTACTTGACACCTCCTAAAATGAAAAGAAAGTTGATATATGAAGCGAACATATTTAAATTTATATGTATGCGTTACAAAATTCCAAGTTATTACCTTTCAAATGGGGAAATTGATTACTTTGTCGCAACACTGGCTATCGGAAAATTAAATAGTTTCAGGGTTTTTTAGCCGTGGGCCCGTGCTGCCCATTGGTGCAGCCGGTAGCCGTCGAGGGGATTTTAGTGAGTAAGGCCGGGTTGTTTCAACTTCCCCGTAAAGTTACGGGAGGAATAAATGCTGAAATCTCTAGTCTTTAACCACTTAAAAGCAACGTATAGATATTTACGGGCCGATAAACCTTACGGGAAGGTTGGAACAATCTGGCCTTAGAATCACACACTACCCGGTATGCACATTTGTGCGTCGGGTACCTGTGCAAGGTTTCCCCCTTTCCCTTAGAAAAAAAAAGGTTCTTTTAGCCATAGGTGTTCTGAAACAATGACTTTTGTCCTTCACCAAGACCTGATTATGTCATGTTTCACATTTACACTATCAAAGAGTCACTTTAGTCAATAGTAGTAAATACTGTATACGTACCCTTTCATATTTCCTTTTCTGCTTATGAGTCTACTTATTCATCACTGATAAAAAAAAAAGTACAATCAATTATTTGGTTCAAATGTATAAAATTTGATATACACTGAACGAGCAAAATCTGATGCACCGTAGATAAAAGAAAGAGAATGGGTTCATTGTTTATTTTGTTTAAGCCGTAGCTGCGGTTCCGGGTACCACGTACCCCGTACCTCATTGGCGGATTGTTACGCAACAATCTGAAGTAATTGGAACTACAGAATAACGTAATGTTATAACTTACGGGGAGGTAGTTTAAACCTCCCCGTAAAGTTATTTGGCCCGTAAATGTTTATACGTGGCTTTTAAGTAGCCAACGACTAGAGAACAACTCGGCCGTAGAGTGTCAGAGGTCGTTGGTGTTGTAGTGAAGTTTATGTAACGTTCTCATGCTGTTTCATCCGTACTTATGGAAAACATAAAAAGGGACGCGTTTTCTTCTTTTGAAAAATTCCCTTTTTCGACGCATTCCCCGTTTTCTCCCCTCACGGACCCGAAATTCCCCTCAAAAAAGGGATTTCCCCTCAAAACGGCAACGCTGGTCCGCACCGCAAGCGAGTTCGCTACAACTCGTCCACCTCGCTGTTCTTGGATGGTGTACAAAGTAACCGGTATACGTCCTGCACGTAAAACTTTAGAGCCCTTTTTCTCGGAATCTTCTGGCTAGTGCGCGCTATTACTGTGCAGATCGAATACTCTTAAGGTATACTACTAACCTGCAAAGTCTCATCCCGAAGTCAATTTCCGAGGCCGTAATATGCCCTTGTAAAATAAAAATCTCTGTAAAAAACCTTGTACAAAGTGCGCGACGGCCCGCTTTTTTCGAAAAATGGAAAAAATACAACCTGGCAATCTGCGAAGCCTACTTTTTCGGATTTAATAATTTGATGGAAGCATGGAGTGGAGCACCTCTAGCACAGGAAAATGAACTATGTACTTAATTCAGGTTGTAATGAATTTTATGTACGTATGAAATAAATTTATGTAATGAATTTATTTCGTGTGCCCCACGTTGGACGCCAATTTATGTAACCGTTTTATCTTTTTATATTCGTGTTGGTGGGAATTTTATTCTTCTTATTTAAAGAATAGAATTTGTTCTCCGAAAGTAAGTAGAATTACAGTGCAATGAGACTTAATGAAAACGGTAAGTAATGAAATGAAGGTATTAGTGGTAATTTGATTCATGTTTAAATTAATCTCGTATTTTAGGTATTCCAAGGTCAGGTGCGAGCTTCGGGACGAAACAAAGGCACTACGATATACTAAGGTGTGAAATCAAGCAAATTTAGAGAAATAAAGAATGTTTTAAGTAAGCAAATGAATAGAAAATATATTCTGATAATTTAAACAATACTGATACAGAAACTTCCTTATACTAAGGTTATTTCCCGTCCTTTGGATTTGCATAAAAGAAAATAATGCGTGTGCTCGGTATAGCAGTGCTTGAATATTATGCAAATTCGGTAAGATACGCATAAGAACTCTCGTGTGTGTAGTAGTTGCGTGATTATCACGTATACTGTCTCGAATAATAGCGCTTTTAGACCGTAATTAGATTTCACGCTCGCTTAGTTCGATTCGTGTAGAAGAAATGTTTACAGAAGTTAAATGGAGTGCTCGGTAAGTATCAATAGTTATTCCTTCATAAAAACTTTACTTTTCTTATAAGCAAATGCTCCGTAAGTATACAGGGTGTTCAGAGATGTACTAAGCAGCGTTTATCTCGTAAACGGTAGCTATGGGAAACCAGCTATAGGGCGGCTGGGGCCCCCCGAACGAAACAGCCTTGCTGTTTCGTATTAGGCACGACCGCGGTAATGATTCGCATAGGAAGTCGGCTCGCTGCGCTCGCCTGTCCCTTTTTAGTTGTCACTATTTTACATATTTTTGCAAAGTTTTAATTGTTTCCCTATTATAGCAGATTTTTTATGAATTTGTTAATGTTTAAAATGACCGCCATTTTGAAACCGGAAATTGAATCAATTCGAAATTGTTAGTGGATCTATGTTAGGAAGAACTGGATTTTTCGTATAAATTTCAGCTTTATCCGCTTAGCCGTTTAGGCGCTAGAGTTGATAAAAATATTTATTAGTTCGCCATTTTGTACCGTATCGCTGAAAAATTTTGAAAAAAATCATGTTATTAGTTGTCACTATCTTACATATTTGTGCAAAGTTTTAATTGTTTTGCTCTTATAACAGAATTTTTATGAATTTTTTAATATTTAAAATGCCCGCCATTTTGAAACCGGAAGTCGGATCAAATTGAAATTGTTAGTGGATCCTCGTCGGGTATAACTGGATTTTCCGTGTAAATTTTACCTCGATTCGTTCAGCCGTTTAGACGCTAGAGTGGATACACACACACACACACATACATACATTTAGATCTTGTTATGAAACATAAAGATCCAAAAGGGTTTTTGGATATCTCGAATAGTTTCGGAGATAATCGTCCGTTACACTTTTTGCTCGATCGAGAGCATAAGGAACTCCCTGCGGTCGTGCCTAAAAAATGAAAGAGGAAAAAGTGATACTGTTTTTTATAAGCAATGTAACGAGGCATATCAATTTTTCGTGTTCGTACTATTTTTTGTGAAATGAAGGTGACCTTAATTTTTTTAAATAGAATGGTATATATTTTTTTATATCATATGAAAGCGCGCATCAAAACAAATTCAACGATGTACCATATCATGACTTTGAGACCCCACAAGGTCAAGAACAAGAGATTACTGTACCTATTCGTATTACTGTACTTACCGGTATTTCTTATTGGTATGTTTACATTTCGTGTTCAACGTGGCTTCCATTAGTTAGGATACACATTTGCGCCCTGTCCGATACACTTTTGGTGGCTTCTGCTACGGTTGTTTCAGGTATTGATGCACATGCGTCTGTTATTTTTTGCTTTAAATCGTTGATATTTAAAAGTGGTGTATCGTAAACGATATTTTTAACAGTTCCCCATAAAAAGAAATCGAGAGGAGACAAATCTGGGGATTTTGGTGGCCATTTCCCAGGTCCGTGTGTTCCAATCCATTTATTTGGAAACATGTTGTTTACAAAATTTGACACTGATCTACAATTATGAGGTGGGGCACCATCTTGTGGAAAATAAAAATTTTCAACAATGGATAATGGTAATGCTTCCCAGTAATTTCGAAAATGTGTATCCAAAAATTCTAAATATTTGGCACCATTCAGTGTTCCGCTATAAAAATAAGGTCCCAAGATTGTATTATCAATTACACAACACCAGACATTAGTACGAAATTGTAATTGAAAATTTGTTTCTCTCTTCCGGTGCAGATTTTCAGTACTCCATACATGGGTATTATAATGGTTAGGCGTCATATTATTATGAAAACTTGACTCATCAGTCCAAAGTATTTTTTTATAGAAACTACAGTCGTTTCTATAATTTGTAAGTAGCCAATTACAAAATTCTGCTCGTCGCGGTAAATCACTTTCTCTTAGGCACTGTACCATGTGGTATTTGAAAGGTTTGTAACCTTGTAATTTTTAAATGTTGTGGGTTGATCCAGTGGAAATATCACAAGCGGTAGCTACTTTTCGTATTGATGTTGACGGATTTTCTTCAAAATGCAATAAAACTTTTAACTTTTTATCTTCGGATAAAGTTATCGGATAAAGATGTTTCTTATTTTCTACGGAACCCGTTTCACCGAAACGTTTCGCCATTAATACAAATTGATTTTCATTTGGTATCACCCTGTTTGGAAATTCTTCTCGATACTTTAATTTGCTCCGTCTTTTATTTTTATCACATTCGTAATAAATACGCACCATATCTATCTTGTCTTCTTTCGAATAACGATACATCGCACTAAGTATCAGCAAACGATCTGCGAAATAATGCTTAAATAATTCTACACATCTTGTAACAGAAGTAAACACCAACACAGACCTAACATAGACCATAAACATTGAACATGAAATGTAAACATACCAATAAGAAATAACGGTAAGTACCTATAGTAATACGAATAGGTACAGTACTCTCTTGTTCTTGACCTTGTTGGGTCTCAAAGTCATGATATGGTACATCGTTGAATTTGTTTTGATGCGCGCTTTCATATGATATAAAACAATATATACCATTCTATTTAAACAAATTAAGGTCACCTTCATTTCTCAACAAATAGTACGAACACGAAAAATTGATATGCCTCGTTACATTGCTTATAAAAAACAGTATCATTTTTTCCTCTTTCATTTTTTTCCCATAGCTACCGTTTACGAGAAGAACGCTGGCTAGTAAATCTCTGAACACCTTGTATATGAAACTTAATTAAATAGAAAGATTTGAAGTATTATGTGGGCGAAGGATCACGAGTGGCACTTGTGAATAAAGTGGGCAACTCAATCTCCCCGGCACGATAATCAACCAAGGTAATGCACTGGAAATAGACGGTTCTTATCAACAAACGTCGTCATGTTCCTTACGAAATCACGGGCAACATGGGTATAAAGTACTCCACTTCCAGTGAGTATTAATGTTTTAATTTACGTAATCAATGGGATATATAATTACGAGCTCCTTTTATATTGTAGGAGTGTATTTGAGCTGTGATGCCGGCGAAAACGCACCAGCGGGTACTTGTCTTAAAGTGAGCGACTGAGTGGGTTCCGGGGCTATCACTCCTCAAATTTAGAATGCGTGAAACTACTGACGGACATCGGCATAACCCTCTCGGAATTACGGGCAACGTGTTTCAGAGCTCGCACCATTCTAGTACTTTATTCGTTCTTTTAATTCGTGAAAAGATATTATAACTATAATAAGTTTAGGTGTTTGGGAAGTAAAATTATAATGTATGAGATTGAACTTGTTTGTATCTCCTTCTTGTACACGAAGACTTCTTCTATATACTCGTCGACCTTGTTTACTCAATTGCACGGTCGTCCAACGGTTCGCTTATATGGATTTTAATGAAATTGAAAACGAATTCGTGATTTAACTACGTAAATGAAATGAATTTTATTGCCCTGTTAACAATACGATTTCACTGTTTTAATATAAACTCCGAGATTTGAATATTGACATCGCGTGAAGCTCCGTCACTGCGCGATTGATATGAATTAAATTAAAGTGACCATTATGGTTGTAAAAGCATATGGCTTTTTGAAGCTAAAACGTAAATGAAATAATTCAATTAGGTAGGTGTTTCAATCAATAGATAAATAAAGATGGATGATGTTTAAAAAATATATCCGATGACGTGAGTTCTTATAATTAAAGGAAGTGAGATGGGATATGAGATGGAATCGGCCAGACTGGTTATTTGAATAAACATAAGCGTTGGTTATACTGTAAATCAACTAAATCACTTTATTCAGAAGTAATGAAATGAGTTTACGTTAAAGAATATCGGCAGTAAAAAACCCCAGTTCAAAGTGGGGAAAAAGCCATGATATTCTATCAAAGAAGCAAAAGGAAAGAAACAAGAATACATGAATTATTGTTAACATTGAAGTACAAATGTATGCTGGAGATAGCTGTGAAACCTTGAATGATCATTCAACTAAGTTATATCGATAATCGATCGCGAGAGAGCTCTCTTACCAATATTCCGGGGACCGACTCTTTCTCGGAAGCGCTACGGCTAGTCGGCGTGGTTCTCCTCCAAGGTGGGGGCCTGGCCAAGCCGCCCACCGACTGCACGGCCGGTCACGGATCGCATCAATGTAACCCACTGGTTACGCGATGTGTGTCGCATCCATGTAGCCCACTGGCTACGCGACATGTCGCTCCAAAGTAACCCGCACTGATTACGCGACTTGCCTCAAAGGCAACAAATTGGCTCGAGAACCCTAACAATCCGAACCGTGCAGCACATAATAGACAATAATGTCTCAACTAGACCACCTACGACAGCCGATAGACGCTCGATCGCGAACCCGATCAAGATTCAAACCGAAGACCGTACCGATTTCACCCTTGCAAGGGATCGCCCTAATTTCTCTGACCGCGTCGGTCCCCATCTCGCACGCAAGTGTCCTACTGACTCCGAATTCCTCCTCCCTTCGTCCTACTCAAGCCGCCCGCGTCTCTCCGTAGCAACGACCGTAAGGGTCTTCGGTCCCTTTCGTAGGGCACCCGATTTCAACCGAAGAAATTTCTAGCAAACGCGCAAACGGCGCGGACACACCGCCCGCCTTCGTCCGCCGGACGAATCCTTTCATAGCGATTTTAAGTTATTGGGTCGCTCGGCTCTAATTGGGGCTGATCTTGCTCCAGAGCTAGTGGGCAAAGACGCGCGATGTGACGTCGTAGGGTGGAGGTTGCGGTCTTCACAGTAACTACTCTTACTAATCCATCCGGTCCTGAATGCGTTTCGATTACGCGCCCTAGAGGCCATTTCGAGGGAGGATACCGATCGTCGCGTACAATAACTAATTGCCCGATCGCAAAGTTCTCCGTTGGTCCTCGCCATTTCGCGCGCTCCTGGAGATGTTGGAGGTACTCCTTTGACCATCGGTCCCAAAAATCGTACGAATTTTTTGCAGTACGTGAAACCGCTCTAACCGATTCTCTGCCACCTCCGGAGGTGCTTCATCCAGAATTAATCCCGACGCGTCGCCAATTAGAAAATGCGCGGGCGTTAAAGCCTGGAGATCCTCGATATCGGCACTTAAGGGACAAAGGGGGCGCGAATACAAACACGCTTCGATCTCTACTAGGGTAGTTGACAATTCTTCGAAAGTTAGCGTTTTATCTCCGATTACACGCTTCAAATGGTGTTTAACCGATTTTACACCGGACTCCCATAACCCTCCATAATGAGGCGAATTCGGTGGAATAAATGTCCACGTAGTCCCGTCATTGAAGAGCGACGCGGCGGCACTCTTATAAAATCCCGAGGCGGCCTTGAACATTGACTGCAATTCCTTATCCGCGGCTTGAAAGTTCGTAGCGTTATCGCTGTACAAATTCCGACACAGTCCACGACGCCCTGCGAAGCGCTTGTACGCGGCCAGAAAGGTTCGCGTCGTCAGATCGCTCACGGCCTCAAGATGTATCGCCCGCGTCGCGAAGCAGACGAAAAGCGCAATGTAGCCTTTATACGATTTATGACCGCGGCCCTTCGTGGTGCGAATCTGAATAGGCCCGGCGTAATCTACTCCGGCCGAAGAAAATGGTCGCGCTGGTTTCACACACGTTGCCGGGAGATTCCCCATCATCTGATGTGCCAAGCGTGGCTTAATCCTCTGACACGTTACGCATTGTCGAATTTCCGTCTTCACTAACCGATTTCGACCTAAAATCCACGCGTGCTGCATGAGTGTTCTCAGAGTGAGCGTAGGTCCCCCATGCAGACAAGCTCGATGCGCGTAACGTACAAACAATCTACTAAGAGGCGAACGACGAGGCAAGATCGGCGGATGTTTCCGATCAAAAGGCAAGTTCGAATTTACCAGGCGTCCTCCAACGCGCAACACACCGTCTGTCCTATCCAACATTGGGTTTAAAACGAGTAACGGGTTACGTTTCGGTAAACTCTTTCCCGCCTGCAACAACTTGATCTCCGCGTCGAATGCGTGAGCTTGCGCCACCTTGATTATCGCGATACGCGCACCGTTCAATTCAACTGCCGTTAAAAACTCGGACAATTCACCGAGATTGTCCTTACGCCTTCGTAGGCGAATCAATGGACGCAATCAATAAGCCACGACACGAGTTAACCGAGTCAAAGAAGAGAATCTATCCAAAAGCTCCGGCTCACTCGGAGCCGTCGCGTGCAAGATCTGCGGGGCGGCTACCGCCTTGGGCCAGTGCTCTTCGTGAGCCGCCAACCACGCGGGCCCGCTAAACCACAGATCTGCATGAATCAAATCAATCGGTTTGCAACCACGTATTGCCAAGTCTGCAGGATTCTCTTTAGTGGGTACATGTGCCCACGAGGCACTCGGCAACTCGGTCTGGATAAACGAAACACGATTTGCAACAAAGGTTTTCCAATGGCACGGATGCTTCTGAAGCCAGGTCAATACGATTTGACTGTCAGTCCACACAAAAACAGGTAAGTTTTGCAAGAAGTCGAGATTCCGTACCTGCCGAATGAGTTTGACAAGCAGTACCGCGCCACACAATTCCAGATTGGGAATGCTTACGGTCTTCACGGGAGCGACCTTACTTTTCGCGGCTAAAAGTGAGACGCGAAAAGGCCCATCTCCTTCCTTGATTCGAATATAGACGGCCGCAGCGAACGCGCCAGATGAAGCATCCGAAAACCCATGGATTTGCGAATCTACTGAGCCCGTGGCTCCCAACCACCGGTTAATAGATAAGGCCGGCAAAGCCGAAAGCGAATTACAATACTCGAGCCACCTTTGGTAGACTTCTGCCGGCAAACTATCGTCCCATCCAGACTTTAATATCCAAAGATCCTGCATTAAAATCTTTGCAGTTACCGTAATCGGCGCGAGCCAACCAAGCGGATCAAACAACCGCGCGATGTTCGAAAGAACCGACCGTTTTGTCGACGCTCCAGCCAAGCTTTCGAAGTCTAACGTTTTGAATCGAAATTCGTCTTCACGTGGATTCCACTGAATTCCTAGCGTTTTGACGAACGCGTCGAGGCCTATTGGCTTCGATTCGTCCACCTCGCATTGCGGCGTGCGAGGGGGAAGCAAGTCCGGGTGGTTCGCAGACCACTTATCAAGTTCAATCCCAGCCGACCGCAAAATCTTAATAAGTTCCTGACGAGTATGCACGGCCAAAGCGAGCTCGTCAGCTCCGGCGAATGTAACATCCACATATGTCCTCGCGACTAGACATTCCGCCCCGAAGGGGAAACGCGATTTTTCATCCTCAGCTAGCTGAAGGAGTGTACGTATCGCGAGTTACGGAGCGCAGGCCGTCCCATAAGTTACGGTCGTTAACCGGTACTCCACTGGAGCCTCCGATGAGCTAGGAGCCCATACAATTCTTTGTAAATCCCGATCACCGGGCGCAACACTAATCTGCCGAAACATCTTAACAATGTCCGCCGTGAAAACAGCGATACCGTCGCCAATTCAATAAAATCAACGGTAAGTCACGTTGAAGAGCGGGTCCCGACATAAGAAAGTCGTTCAAACAGTGACCTGCGCGAGTCTTACGCGAAGCATAGAAAACAACGCGAATCTTTCGATTAGTCGGACCTGACTGTACGACCGCGTGGTGCGGTAAATACCATGCTCGTGGGTTGCCTAATTCAGACGCAGGTACGCGCTCCATATGACCGAGTTTTTCATACGTGGCCATAAACTCCCGATATTCATCCGCAAGTTTCTGATCGCGAACAAACCGACGATAAGTATGAGATAGCGAGCCCATGGCCATCCTATGCGTCTCCGACGCGACCGCGGGCGGCTCCGATTTCAACGGTAACCGCACGACGAAGCGGCCCTCCAAATTACGAGTGTGCGACTCTCTAAGCAACGTTTCGCACGCTTCATCCACCGGGTCAAACGACGCAATTACCGCAGGTAACTCCTCGAGAGTCCAAAATCATTGCAATGACTCGGTTAGTTCCGCGTCCGTCGCGCAATGTAACGTACGTAGCGGCATTCGCGGAGGTGTCTCCGCTCGCCGTGGGACACCTGCTTGCACCGGTCCGGAGATTACCCATCCGAGAGCCGTGTTTTGCGCGATCAAAGACGAGTGAGGGAACCGTCGGAACCCTGAACGTGCCAATCGGCCGTAAATATCCGATCCTAAGATCATATCCACCGAGTCGGACACGTGAAATTGCGGGTCTGCTAAAATCAAGTCCGCGAACATTTCGAGATCTAGGTCCATTGCACAACGAGCTGGAAGCTGCGAAGTGAGCTTCTGGAGGATCAGAGCCTTAATATGTACTTGAAACGACGGATTAATCAAAGATTGCAGTGTAAGTTGCGTGACACCACGCGCAGTGCCCATGGATTTCGTCCCAAGTCCCATCAGAGGGACGTCGACGCGACGTCGTTGCAGATTTAAGAGTTTCGCGACCGAATCCGACACGAACGAAGCCTCCGAGCCTTGATCTAATAAAGCACGGATACGAGTATGCGCACCGTTCGGTCCTACAAGCGTCAACTGAGCCGTCGCTAAAATAACCGTATGTCTTCGAGACGTAATATTAGCGGTGTGCACGTTAACTCCCGATGCGCCGATCGGTTTCTCATCGCGAGGTCTACTCTGAGCAGTCGCGCTTCTTTCGTTCGATGAATATTTGCCAGCCTGTCCAAAATGAAGCATCGGGTGGTGTTTCCCTTTGCAGGTTGTGCACCGACGCGTCGATTTGCACTCCGAAGCCCTATGCTGTCCGAAACATTGAAAACAAAGCTGCAAGCGGCGCAACTCGCCATGACGCTCAAGGGAGTTTAACGATTGAAATCTAGCGCAATTATTAAGGAAATGCGTCCCAGCACATAAAAGACATTTCGGGAGCTGCCTTAACGGGATATTGAGAAGAAGATGCGTGAAACACCTTCCGCGAGCCAGGTACCGTTTTCGGCGGTGCAACCGTTCCTTTTCCCGTTCTACTAGTCTCGGGCGCGAGCATGCTAAGCGCCTGTGCACGCTTTTCTAAAAATTCCGAGAAATCTACGAATTTCGGAAAGCGATCCAAAGGATTCGCGTCTAAAGAGGCAGGATCCGTATTCAAAACGATGCGACGGTCCTTCGCGCTCAACTCGGTCTCCCACGCCCTTCGCGACTCGGGATCTAACCGCTTCTTTAAGGTGTGAACGAGCCACACGTCCCAATGAGCAACCAGCATTTTCAAATTCTTCAACGCGCGAATAATGCGTTGAGCTTCGTCCGCGAACGCACGTAATTCTACCGCGGATTCTCTTTTAAGATACGGCAAATCCGCGAGTGCCGTCAGGTGATTATCTACGACCAATCTCGGGTTGTGAAAGCGCGCTCTTAAAGCCTGCCAAGTGGCGGCATAATTCGCGTCCGTCGTAGTTACATCTTTTACTAAACCGGCCGCGGTGCCTCTCAGGCAAGATTTTAAATATTGTAACTTCGTCGCGTCAGCTAACCGTGGTGCGCTATGTACGAGCGTTGTAAATAGATCATAAAAGTTCTCCCAATCCTCATATTTACCCGAAAATGTCGGCAAGTCTAACTTTGGAAGCTTAGCTGGTCGCAGTTCGACATCCGTCGAAGAATTACCACGCAATGGTCCAGGCGGTATGATAGGCTGTTCCGTCCTTTCCAAGTCCGATTGAATGCCAAAAAGTAAATCAAGCGTCTCCTCCAGCAACGCCTGAAGACGGTCGAATACGTTGTCCGCGATGTAGGCGTCTCGCTCAGGACCCTCGCGGACTACAATCTCCGTATTCGTCGAGCGCGCTTCTCTCCCAATCTGAGTAAGCGACTCGATACGCGATGCAACCATGTTACGATTGAACGTATCACGATCTCTTCCTCTCAATCGAGTATTCGCCGATTGAATCTCTGCCAATCGCGAATTTTGCAAGGTCGTAAGCCTCCTCAAAGCGATAGGTGGCATCTTGACCTTACCGAATTACTCACAACGAATAATTAGAAAAATCTAGAACTCGCGACCTTTACCAAAGAACGATGCTAGGATGAGCAAGTCAAAGTCACCGAACTGATCAGTACCAGATATCCCGAAGGAGTGAAGGAGCGTCCTTTCTACCTCGACCAGGAAAGCTCATGTTTTTACCGAAATTACGGTGGAGTGGGGTCGTCAACCGTTGACCGGTACGCGTGGGTACGCGATCGTCCGCCCGCCAAAATGCCAGAAAATATATAAATTACAAAAGCTCGAATTCTGGCCGTTAACAATCAGATTCTGAATTTTACTTAGTCCTTAAGAAATTAAAGCGTCAATTTCAAATAATAAGTCTCATATTTTAATAATTGTTTACCGTTAAATTCCCGTGACGCAATTAATTCGCGTTATTCTGGGTTAATTAATTACGAATTCTTGGCAGTGCGATAACTAGACTGCGTAACAAAGTCTATGTAAATTTGAACGGTACAAATACGCAAACGTATCAAGAAAATTCCATTTCTCAATTATCGAAAAATGCAACGTGGCTAGCACCCTTGCAATCGCCGCGTTCTACGAACCGACCGTAAGGCCCAAAAGAGAAAGTGGCCGCGACCGTTGTCGCCACACGTGCGCGCCACATGAGGACGCACGCCAAAACCATAGTTGCCACGTCCTAGAATTTTCCTTTTTTTTTTCGAAGCGTTCTTTTCCGCGGAAAATTCCCTTATCTGAAGTCTAAGTCGACCGGCAACGCTGTACTCTGCCTAGCGAAGGCATGAACAAAGGGCGCTCTATGTAATATGACGCCGACCAACCGTCCCTATGACTAACCGTGCTATGCAATCTCCAGCTTTTTACTCTTTCCAAGCAACTAAGAAAACAAATTTTCAAATAAATCCAGTCTTAGCCAATCATCTCATTCCTCACCCGGGGCACCAAAGAAATGTTTCAATCAATAAATAAATAAAGATGGATGATGTTTAAATAATATATCCGATGACGTAAGTTCTTATAATTAAAGGAAGTGAGATGAGATATGAGATGGAATCGGCCAGACTGGTTATTTGAATAAACATAAGTGTTGGTTATACTGTAAATCAACTAAATCACTTTATTCAGAAGTAATGAAATGAGTTTACGTTAAAGAATATCGGCAGTAAAAAACCCCAGTTCAAAGTGGGGAAAAAGCCATGATATTCTATCAAAGAAGCAAAAGGAAAGAAACAAGAATACATGAATTATTGTTAACATTGAAGTACAAATGTATGCTGGAGATAGCTGTGAAACCTTGAATGATCATTCAACTAAGTTATATCGATAATCGATCGCGAGAGAGCTCTCTTACCAATATTCCGGGGACCGACTCTTTCTCGGAAGCGCTACGGCTAGTCGGCGTGGTTCTCCTCCAAGGTGGGGGCCTGGCCAAGCCGCCCACCGACTGCACGGCCGGTCACGGATCGCATCAATGTAACCCACTGGTTACGCGATCGGCATCGCACAAGTGTAATCCACATGATTACGCGATGAGCATCGCATCAATGTAACCCACTGGTTACGCGATGTGTGTCGCATCCATGTAGCCCACTGGCTACGCGACATGTCGCTCCAAAGTAACCCGCACTGATTACGCGACTTGCCTCAAAGGCAACAAATTGGCTCGAGAACCCTAACAATCCGAACCGTGCAGCACAAAATAGACAATAATGTCTCAACTAGACCACCTACGACAGCCGATAGACGCTCGATCGCGAACCCGATCAAGATTCAAACCGAAGACCGTACCGATTTCACCCTCGCAAGGGATCGCCCTAATTTCTCTGACCGCGTCGGTCCCCATCTCGCACGCAAGTGTCCTACTGACTCCGAATTCCCCCTCCCTTCGTCCTACTCAAGCCGCCCGCGTCTCTCCGTAGCAACGACCGTAAGGGTCTTCGGTCCCTTTCGTAGGGCACCCGATTTCAACCGAAGAAATTTCTAGCAAACGCGCAAACGGCGCGAACAGTAGGAGACACATTTTGTGACTACAATCTGACCTAATACGGAAACGACGAAAATTGATCAGTTCAAATTCCCGAATGACTTTCTACCGCGCGAGATAGACCGCGAATTGTTCGGTTCAACTAACAAGGCGAGTAAGAGAAGTGCCGTTTCGGCATCGCGCACGCCCTTATGAACAGTCGAAACGGTGTGGTGGGGCTAAGCCTTCAGAGATAGAGTGGGAATGCTGTGTGCGAAGAGCGACATCCTTAGACCATTTAATTGAATTATAATATGCTTACTTGATAGTGATCGATAATATAGATCACCAGCAAGGTATGTACTGTGCGTACATTTGTACGGTTACAAGGTCATAATCATACTAGAAGAATCATCCTACGTTATACGGTTATTTATGATCTAGGAAACAATAAAAATTGAATAAATTCATTAAAATGTTTAATAAATTAAATGTTATCATAAATGTACCGATTGGTTTTAATTTTAGAGTAAAGATTAGTAAAATACTTTTTTTTATCCCTATGTGCATGAACAATTTTCAAAAATTATCAAAAAATTGTATATGCATAATTTTCGACAAATTAAAATTATTTATTATCTATATAAACATATTATACTTAACGTTTACGAAGAAAGCGGGCCGTCGCGTACTTTGTACAAGGTTTTTTACAGAGATTGTTATTTTAGTAAAATTGTTTGAAGGAGAATGTTTAATTTATGAAGTCAACAATGTTTAACATGGTTTAACCCTCTGAGCGCTATGAACCCATATATGGGTTCTCACACAACCATTCGTTTTTGGCTATGAACCCACATATGCGTTTTCGCATAACCATTCGTTTTTGGCTATGAACCCACATATGCGTTCTCACGCAACCATTCAGGTTAGGTTATGAATCCACATGTGCGTTCTTACGACACCATTCAATCTGGGAAAAGGGAATCTATAAACAGATATACAGGGTGAACATCGAGAAGCGTTACAGATGAATATCTCTAAAACTACAGATTATCTTAAAAATTTTTTTGATGGAAATTGTTCTCCATCGAGGGGGACATCATGTGATGAGTTTTTTCCCCGGGTGGACGTGCCAAGGTGACATTAAGGTCATTTTTTTTTTTTTTTTCTAATAGAATGATATGTTTTTTTATCCATCATCATATAGTGCGTTTTAAGACGAGTTCAATGACCTATTACTCAAGGTCATTCAAGGTCAAATTTGCAGAGAAATGCAGAAAAGATGCAACAGTTTTACTTGTACTTATCTTATTTTCGCATGTATTCAAAGTGACGACCTCCTACTTCAATACACTTAGCAGTTCTTTTTTTAAGGATTCTCTAACTTTGCACAACATTTCATTGTTTATTTTGGCACAAGCTTCGCGTATTCTAGTTTTCATGTTCTCACGCGTCGTAGGTTTACTAGACATTACACAGTTTTTAACGTGCCCCCATAAAAAGTAGTCGAGTGGTGTTAAATCCGGCGAATGTTGACCTGAGTAAAACTGATATTGAACACGTGTTATTGTTTTGGTGTGAAAGTTCGAAGGAACGAACCAACGTACAAGTAAAACTATTACATCTTTTCTGCATTTCTCTGCAGATTTGACCTTGAATGACCTTGAGTAATAGGTCATTGAACTCGTCTTAAAACGCACTATATGATGATGGATAAAAAAACATATCATTCTATTAGAAAAAAAAAAAAATGTCCTTAATGTCACCTTGGTGCGTCCACCCGGGAAAAAAAACTCATCACATGATGTCCCCCTCGATGGAGAACAATTTCCATCAAAAAAATTTTTGAGATAATCTGTAGTTTTAGAGATACAGTAATATCTCCCACATTGACCCAACTGGAGCTACCTCCACATTGTCCACCCTGTTATTCCTACGCCTGTGGAAACGTTATTCCTGCGCCTATGTTATCTTCGTCGGAGTCAGCCAAGCGTGTGATGTGGCTAATGGAATACGCGACGCGGTTTCTTTTGATGCGAGCTCATAGCTTCGCAGCTCGTAAAACAACGCTATAACGTTATTAATTGTACTTTTTCTTATCTGAAATTGTTTTTAACATATTGGTGACATTTTTCTGATTAAAATGAGATCAAACATGATATAATTTGGACCATATTTACTTATCATATAGTTGAGTTAGGGGTTACATTGTTCTTTTACACTTATAAACTTCGAAACGATGAACAATGTCAAGAGAGAATACACGAAACGGTGGACAATGTCGGTAGAGAAGGCACGAAACGGTGGACAATGTCGGTAGAGAAGACACGAAACGGTGGACAATGTCGGTAGAGGAGACACGAAACGGTGGACAATGTGGAGGAAGGAGCCTACATTCGACGGACATCGAATGGAGATATTTTATGTGTTTTTCTATTAAACCCTTTTCGCAATTTAATCAAAGCTGTAAGAAAATAAAACGAGTTATTTAATGAATATTAGTAAATAATTCTGGTCCAAATTATATCATGTTTGGTATCATTTTAATCAGAATGATCTTATCAATATGTTATTATTATTTGTTATAAACAATTAATAATTTTAGATCGTCTTTACTGTCGCATTTGGTACACTGCTTTTTATCTCTCGGTCGCCGCGAAACCCGACCCCATATTCTGTTTCATTGGTTGTTCTTATCTTCGTTCGGCGAACTACAAAGGCGAGCCGCGCGCCGAGAAATGTTGTCTCCTCTACCCAAACTGTCCCAATTCGATTCCAAGCTCTGGGACAATATGAGAGATATTACTGTATTCATCTGTAACGCTTCTCGATGTTCACCCTGTATATATAAAAAGTTAAATAATGATAAAAAAATCATAAATTCTATTCGGAAGAATTTTGTCGTAGAGGATTGTTGTAGAGGATTGAAACTGACTTATACTCGCTTTTGAACTCTAACCCGTCTAATAATCGTTTCTTGGCCTTGGTCGTCCCTTTTAAAGTCTATTTCCCACCTTCCCTCCATCGCGTGATACCCTTTTGCCTTAATTAATTGGGTCCCCTCGTTTTGGTTTTAGTGGGTCACTGGCCGTTCGTTGCCCTCTTCGCTTTTCGCGAAATTCCGACGTTGTTCGTGCGTCCGCGAGATCCCTTTTTTCTACCTAGATCGTTCCCCGCGTGTTCCAGTCATTTTCTCGCTCGCGCTCGTTTTATCTCTACGCGTCACGTTAGCTGTTTCTAAATATAGATTTCTTTGCGCTTTTTCATCGTTTTCGGTGCGATCGCGATGTTATAATTACGTTCGCCTTTTATCCCGGTATCCTACATCCTTTTTCTCTTATTTTATTCTTCAAATGTTCATGTTAATTACTACTGCTTTATCCTAATACGTCACAATACCGAGACTCGAACACAGAACCTCTAGGTTATTAGGCTGACTCGCTACCGCCTCAACCGCTGAAGCTCTTGACGAAGAGTAAATCTTTTTCATATGTAAGCGTATAGGAAATCTTTGAAGCGTTTTTTCTCAAAATTGGCTAGCCAGTGCGTTTTCTCCGTTGAACATAGTAACACCCTAAGACATTACTACAACCACACGAAGTCTCGTCCCGAACTTCATTTCCCAAATCGTGGGTTCCCCTTGTTAGAACATTTCAAACTGTGCAACAAGTTATATCCACGTTGTAGAAGAGAGAAAGAACATTTTTTATGCAATCCATGCTTGGAAAGTTCAATTTTTGAGCGCTGGATAGTGTGCGCAAAGTGACCAATATCCGATGGGTATACTGTAATGTGCTATTATCTCACAGGGTAGAACTTTCCCGCACGCTACGTCATCACTTTCCCACACAGTTCAATCAAGGCAATATTATTTCACGAAATATACTTTAATTTGCGACACGTACAAATACAAAAAATTTTGGCGCTGGCGAGACTCGAACTTGGGCCGCCAGCGCATTAGTCTTACATCTAGACCACTGGGCTACCGACGCTTCTTGGGAACCACTACAAACTGACTAGTTCTTAAGAAACTATCTTAAACTAAGGCCTATAACTACGTTTAGGCCTATATAAGTATGTTTCTCCAAAAATTGAAAATTCCAAACATGGATTGCATAAAATCTTGTATGCAACACGTGGGAAAAGTGGCAAATCTGGTATAGGTTAAATTTCCAAAACTCGCCTCTGCTTGTGCTGTGGAACAGGGGAACTCGTGTGATTAAATTCCCACTCGTTCCCCTGTTCCACAGCACGCACTATCGGCTCGTTTCGGAAATTTAACCTATACCATAATTTGCCACTTTTCCCACTTGTAGCATAAATAGCTATTTTATAATTATAATTTAATTTACATAATCTGTATAAAACTTATTACATAGTTTATATAATTTTAGTTTTGCTCAGTTTAGTTTAATAAAAAAGTATTTATTTTATATTACATAACATAAGGTATAACAAGGCATAATATTACGAGAGGAAGACCACTGCGAAGTCTGAAAGAACGGTGCTGTTGTACGTATTCATTAAAATTAATTATTAATTCAATTGCCAATCTTCTATTGGCAATGAATTCAGAAATAATAATTGCTGTAAATGGATAGGCGACAATCTATTTCTAGCGTCCGTTAAAACATTACCGGTCTTAGAATATAATCTTTCAGAAAGCACTGATGTTGCCACAATAGGAAAATATTTTTTGGCGATACTGCTGAGGGTCGGATATATTGATTCACTTTTTAACCAGTAACGTATAGGGTCTTCCTTACGATGATTAATGGCTGATCTAAATAATGTTTTAAATCCGTAGGCATCTCTTCTTGATGTCGTCCTCTGGAATTCGTTGATCTGACTTTCGCAAGACCATCGTGGAAGGACCATAGGTCATTATCATCGCCAGCGATTCCTGGACTGCTGATGCCGGTATTTGTTAGGAAAATGCTAGAAAGCGATAGAAGATAACCGATGAAATTTTAAAGATATCAACGACATCTCTGTTCTAAATGAGAAACGAACTGTAAGTACTTTATTCCCTACACTGAATTTGTCTACACCTATATACATATAAGAGAACACTATCTTCGTAAACTACCTTCACTTCCTTGTAAATCGCAGAGGTCGCAAGACATGTGCTGAGTACTGTATACTTTCATTCGAGACTTAAAATAATATTAATAAATCCGTGTTTAACTAAAAATACGCTGCGCAATTAATCTTAACAGTATTATCTATGAAATTTGTTTGATTAATTTCTCTCATATATTTAACAATACGACCGATTAAAGTATTAAAGTATAATTAAAGTATAATTTTTTAAATTTCGGATCTAAAATTGTCGAAATTGCCGTATCAGTTGTAACGTATCGCTTTTCTGTCCCTTCTCAAGCGAGTTACCTCCTACACGAGTTCTATCCTCCTAAGAATTGGCAATGGGAAAAGTAAGGAAATTTGTAAAGTATGATACAAAAATTCTCGGTTATTTTCTTTATTTTCTCGTAATCCGTCCTGCACGGTCGATGCTCTCGATCAGCTGTTCGGCCTTTGTTTGTATTTGCGGGTTTCCGACGCGCTCGTCGAAGACGCTTTCGCTAACGCACACTTACCTAGGGTTTCTTATGACTATGCGCGATCTCACTCACTCTCACGCTCGCTCTTCCTCATCTATACGCTCTCACTCGCACGTCCTCTCTCTCTCTGGCGCTAGCTCTCACTCACTCGCTCGCCTTATTTCATACGCTCTCTCAAACATGCGTCTCACTCACACTCCTAGTTTAATACTTATATTCGAAGAACCTTATGTATAAGAAATAATACTAATACACTTATTCTAATACTTATACTAGAGGAATCTTAGGACCAAGATATAAGAATAACACGCTTACTTTGGGAGACGTTGTGTTGTATGAATGTGTTGGTATGCCGGTATTGGAGATAGATTTCACGCGTTTCGTCCCTCTCTTTCTTTCTAACGACGCGCTCTGTCTCTCCTTCGCCGGTATTGAATACGCCCGATTTCCTCGATGCTTCTGCGATTTAATGCTTTTTTTTTTTTTTTTTTTATTCAGTTTATTTAATGTCGCATCAACCACTAGAGGTTATTAGCGACCAAAGAAGAACAGAGAAGTGTTACAATATATTATATATGTTAGTATGTCTAAGGTACTGTAGTAGATTTAGTATAGCTTCTTTATTATCTAAGTTGTCCTTCATGGAGGGCTTGATGTAGAATCTTTGAGGGTCGGCGGTGAATTTTCTGCAGCGTAGTATGATGTGATCCACTGACAGTTGAGCGGTGCACAAGTTGCAGCTTGGAGGTTCTTCCTTATTGAGGAGGTATTGGTGTGTAAGCGCCGTATGTCCTATTGTAATCCTTGATAATATGACCTGGTTTCTCCGAGTTAGTGTTGGAGGGAGTCTTTTTTTTCGAAAAAATTGTTTTTGATGTCTAACAGTCGTGGTTTTGTAGAGGCTTTCCACTCTGAATTCCACTTGGATTGTATAGCTTCTTTTAGTAATAAATAAGAAGTTTCCGGTGGAATTTGATGATTGTTTATTGGGATTGGTGAATCAGCTATTTCTTTTGTCACGTCTACGCCTAGTAGCGTAGCAGGGCCGTAGGAATAATCACAGGTAGCCTTTAGGTAGTTGGAAAGGATGTGGACGCGCCCAAAGACTCAATGCTTTGAGGTTGCCACCTTTTGAGGATAGGTACGTGGACGCGCCGAGAGACTCAATGCTCAAGGGTCGCCACTTCGGTAGAAGGTAGGAAAGGAGTAGACGCGTCCAGAGACTCAATGCTCTAGAGTTGCTACCTTAGGATGATTAGGCCTACAGGTTATTAAGTTGGTGTAGACGTGTCCATTGATCGACGGATCTCGAGCGGCAAAGATTCGTCGATGGTGGGTTAGATTCCGTTTCGATAATGTAAGGAAGAAGGAATTCCGAAAATGAATATTATCTTTTAAAAGAGTAACAAAAATTAATATATATTCTGAATATTAAGATATATGATTACAAAGATTATTACAATAAAAGGAGAAAGTTCTTTGGTATATCAAAGAATTATAACCAACCGGTTTCTATTCTTTCTCGAGGTTATAGCCAATCGGCTTTTACCTGAATAAATCTAATCGCGGTTATAACCAATAGGTTTTTACCCGATCTACGTTATATCTCTAGTTTTACGCGGGAGTGAGCGCGGAGACGTTCAGGGAGAGTACCTCGCTGAGTAATGCCTAACAACTACCGTGAGTTGTATGGTGAGAGAGATCTGGAGCGATCTCTCGATGAAGTCTCGGACCCTTCCGGACTGAACTCTGCCTATGCTCGCTCCTCGCGCCCTTATAAGTTCTAAAAAGTCTTAAAACACTAGCGGAGAAATAGTATCCATCTAGCGGAGGATTAGGGTCCCCTTTTCTAAGATAAGCAGGCGGGCGGCGTCGCGTAGGCGCACGAGGGAACGTTCCTAGTTTCAACGGGAGCTAACCAAGGAAAAATATCATTCGGATGAAATTCGGATGTAACACTTTAGCCGCTTTATCAGCTTTTTCGTTCCCTTCTATGCCAATATGAGATGGAATCCAAATTATTACGATTGAATTATTTCGGGTTAACGCCTTTGCGTATGCATTTTGACATTTTTGGATGGTGGAATCAGTTGTCCATTGGTTTTGGATTGCTTGGGTAGCAGTTATAGAGTCACAGAAAATGGCGTAATGTTTATTCCGGGAGTTGGATATAATTTCTATGGCATGATTTAAGGCTTGGAGTTCGCAGGACAATGTGGAGCTTTTGTGGTGGAGTTTGGCTTTAATAGTGGTTTGGTCATGGATAATTCCATAGCCTGCTCCATTTGTAGTTTTTGATCCATCGGTGTAGATAAAGGAGTGGTTGGGAAGTTTTCCTTTGGTTTCTAGGTAGGCGGATTTAAAAATTTCAGGATTTGTGTTCTTTTTGTTGTATTGAAGTAGGGTATCATTTATTTCTATTGCTGGTAGGGTCCAAGGAGGAGTGCTGTGTACTGTTTGTCTTATTGTAGTAGGGATGTTAATATTAAGTTCTCTTTGGATAATTAAGATTCTGGAGCAAAAAGGGAGGGGGATTCTTTTATTTGGTTGATTGATTTGGTTGATTGTTTGGTTCTGTCTGAAGACGTGTTGGTATACAGGGTTTTGGGGGAGAGCGGAAATTTTGGTTGCGTATTTAATACTTAGTAACTTTCTTCGAGTACTTAAAGGAGGTTCTGTGGCTTCGCTCAAAATGCCATTAATAGGGCTGGTTCGGTATGCTCCTGTTGCTATTCTGAGTGCTCTGTTGTGGAGAGTATCAAGTTTCTTTAGTATATTGAGGCTAGCTGAATTGTAAACAATTGAACCGTAGTCTATCTTGGACCTGATTAAAGATCTATATGTTAGGATTAGGGTGTTTCGATCAGCTCCCCAATTATTAGTTGCTAATGTTTTTAATATATTGATGCGCATATTGCAGTTGATGATAAGATTATTGATGTGCGGTTTCCAGCTTAGTTCGGAGTCAAAAGTCAACCCTAATAGTTTGATTGTGGGTGTTTGTTTTAATTCTTGATTGTTAAGTTTCAATTTTATGTTGGTAGATTGGTGGTTTCTGCTAAAGATAATTACTTCTGATTTGGAGCTAGAAAATGTGAAACCAGTGGTCCTTGACCATTCTTGTAATTTATCTAAAACTTCTTGTAGGTGTATTTGAGTAGATTGAAGGTTTTTTCCTTTGCAAAATATTGTTGTAACCCGCGCTCGTAAGCCGGCTACCGGTTATCTTTGGAAGCGGAAGGAAGGTGGTGTCTGAGGTATAGATCAGATTCTTCTGTAGTATAAGTATGACTTTTATTAAAATAACTGGTTATTGGTGAGGCACAAGTAACCCTCCTAACTCTTTGCTCGCTCTCGATGATCTATCTGTTCGTTTCCTTATTTCTGTGCGTGCCACTCCTTAGCGTTCGGCGCTAAGAAGGGAGAATCGCTGAATTGCATCTTAGGCTCGGGACTCGCAATGTCCAGGCACTCGGGTGATGCAATGCTTATACATTACTTTTGGATCGCCTTTTCGGAAGGCGGCCTTGAATACGATACTGCTGTGTCGCTTAGGCGACTCGCCTAAAGAAGAAGAATGTGCCACCATTCTTTCGCTTGATTACCTATGGGTATACTTGTGCATTTATAAAGTACAATTTTTTTAATTCCCGATAACATATGTGTAATATAATCGTTTACCTATATACAGGGTGTCCCGTTTCAACACTCAAAGCGGAAAACGGCAGATAGACTGGACCAATCTAAACAGAAATATCGAAAAATATTTAGGTAAATTCGGTCTAGTTAACGAGTTATTAATTAACAACGATCGGCCATTCACGGAGAGCCAGAAGCTATCGACGGCTTGGGACGTCCCCTTCAATCTCGGTAGTATGTAACGGAGGAAGCAATGGGAGGAGTAATCAACACAAATAGTAATGCGCAGCGGCACGTAATGCCGTCTATCACTGTTTACTGTGAGTACCTCTCTTTCTTTTTCTTACCCAATAGCATCATATCATTTATTTCACGCGTGCGAGGGAGAAGTAGTGTAAGAAAGAGAGAAAGAAAGTCAGCGCGAGCATTCAGCGTAAGGTAGTGTCGTAGAAAAAGAGTCGGGGAGAAAGAAATAGAGAAAGAGAGAGCGAAGGTCAGTGCGCGAGCATCTTGCGTACGGAGGTGTCGCACGGCGAGAAGGAAAGAGAAAGAAAGAGAGAGAAAGAGCTGTAGCGCACGTCGATCCGCCCGTCACTGTTTACAGTGAGTAGCTCTTTCTCTCTCTTTCTTTCTCGCCGTGCGACACCTCCGTACGCAGGAGGCTCGCGCTGACTCTCTTTCTCTCTTGCTTACACTACTTCTCCCTCGCACGCGTGAAATAAATGATATGATGCTATTGGGTAAGGAAAAGAAAGAGAGGTACTCACAGTAAACAGTGATAGACGGCATTACGTGCCGCTGCGCGTTACTATTTGTTGTTGATTACTCCTCCCATTGCTTCCTCCGTTACATACTACCGAGATTGAAGGGGACGTCCCAAGCCGTCGATAGCTTCTGGCTCTCCGTGAATGGCCGATCGTTGTTAATTAATAACTCGTTAACTAGACCGAATTTACCTAAATATTTTTCGATATTTCTGTTTACATTGGTCCAGTCTATCTGCCATTTTCCGCTTTGAGTGTTGAAACGGGACACCCTGTATATTGTGACGTGGTATCTTGGACACACGCCACAAAATCTCTCCTCTCTTTTTAATCGAGCCATAAGAATAATACACGCACGGAACCGGACAATTAGGGACCTGCGTTACCGATAAAAAGCGGGATCGAACGACTTCCGAGGCCTCGAAAAAGCGATTTCGAACCTTTTATTTATTATTTTCGATATATTTCATGCATTTCGACTACTCCGAGTGAACCGACGAGATAACGACGAAGAATCCGAGAAAAAGGGCCGATCGACGAACTCCGACGTAAAAGACGCTACAAAGAACGAACTTCGCTTAATACGAGAGAATTGACACGGCGTAGAGAAACAACGAGAGCTACGAGCAACGAATTCGACAGTTAACTTCTGCACGAGCTGAGAAAACGTGAAATTACGAGAATCATCTTCTTCGAAGTCTTCGTAGTCAACGTGCAGAGGAGCAACGCAACGAATTCGGAAAAGCAGCGAAAAGCGTGCGAGAAAGTCGAAGAGAGCGAAGAGAATGTGGCGAAAGAATTCTTACGCGTTCGAATTGCGCGCCTGCGAGGCGACAAGCGAGAGCGCGGATAGGTTAGGATCCGCAGGATCGTACGAATCCGTTCGGGTAGGTTCGGCCGCCGTCGGCCCAGCTCGGGAGTTCGAATTTCGGGAGAATAGATCCCGAAAAGAGAGACTAGTTTCGTGCGTGGTAAGGATCACAGGTGAGGGAATTTAACCTCAATTTTGGATTTTTGAATACCGGTTCATCGGAGTCTGAAAAGTAGAATCTTGTTTAATTCTTTCTTATAAATTGAGAATATTATCGACTTAACTTCCTTTTTTTTTGGTTTTCGATTATTCTTTTTTTGTGGACACGCGAATTGAGCTTGCGAAGTCGTTCGGTCTCCGCGAAGAGACGATTTCTTTATCGTAAAACTTTGTAAAGTATCGAATCCGATTGCGGATCGGAAGAAAAATTGTATCGCATAAATTATAGAATTCGGAATTCGTATCCGAGATCTTGTGAAAACCTTTTCTTAAGAGAGTCTGTATTAACCGTGATTCGAGAGAGTTCGACCGGGTCGAAACCGTTAGCGAATTCGAACACGGGAGAACTTGTAATTGTTTGATTGCTTTGTTTCTTTATGATTTTTGTAAGAGACTCCGACCAACCGAATTATTATTGAATAAACCGAGATTTTATTGTATTTTATATCTTGTCTCGTCTTTATTGTCTCGAGTAGAGAGTATCGAGCCCCTAACCCTTCAGGTTACGAACGCGAATCCTTCTTTGGTTAGAATCCTCGTTATTTTCTTTAGCGTTCTGTTAACAAACATTTTGTACCGAGAACTATCGTATTCCGCTTTCGAGAAATTATCTTTATTCCGTATCTTACTTTTTTTGACATCGACAATCCGGGTGGAAACGATTCTCGGCAGGGCTTAACCCTTTCCCCCGACTTACGAATCCGCGAGAGGAGAGATTGTCGTTGCAATATATATTCTTTTCTTACGCTTTATTCGTTTATTGGTATTTATTTTATTTATACATATAATCATCATTTGTATATTATAGGAGAATATATTTCTTTATTTCTTTATTTTATTTTATTATTTTTTTTTTTTTTTTTTTTTTTTTTTGACAATGTTTATTTTTCCCGATGACATGTTTTAATATAATCGTTTATGCTTACATAGATACTTTTCGCTTGTAAATGCTACGTTAGTTTTTTGTTTCTTGATCTGTTTTCGCTTTTGCGGTTGTCTACTAGGGTTAGTTTCTATTTCTATTGTTGTCGCGCGGTGTTTTCGCCTTTTTCGCTTGTAATATATGTTATAAAGTGTAACCGTACAAACTACGATACATAAGAACTCGCGGTGCCTACTTTATCGACCTAATCAGGTGTCAGTAATTATTACGGCCGCGTGTGTCGCGCGATATGCGAGCGCGATCCCCACTCTCTCCCACTACTATCGAAGCGTCTTGTCTGACGGGGGATCCCGTATATAAGTGCATGCACGAGCGAAATTCGGCACTCACTTAGCTACACCAAACTGACTAGAACCTCTAATCTTGTCAGGGTTAAGGAGTCGTAGAATTGATTCTCTTAGTTTATTCGAGCTCGGCTCTTAAGCTATGAGAACAATTCCGCAGTCACGTATTAGTTTCGAATTAACCGTGTACTGTGCGTTTGTATCGTTGCGTCTTCTACGCACCACAGGAATTATAGTTTCCTCTTAACGTATTACTTATTTCATTTTTCTTAATTTGCTTAAATTCTCTTTGAAGGTCCTACACGTTCGCCGTATATGCCTTCCTTAACGTCATTAAAACATATAACAATCACCGGTAGCGCCGAGCGATAAAGACTGATTCCAACGATTGGTTCCTATTCATTTCTTTAAGTTCTATTAATTATTACAAGGGTAATTATAAGTCATTTTATTAAATAATCGAGTCAATAGGAATATTGTTACGCCCGCTCTACTGGGACGGATCCTTCCCGATGTTATATCGCCGGAGGTGGCCCTAGGACAAGTGGCCCGTGCAATATCGCGCCGTTCAGTATTAATTTAGATATATATTCCATAAAGATCATTAGATAGGATATATTGATACGCCCGCTCTACTGGGACGGATCCTTCCCGATCTCGTATCGCCGGAGGTGGTCTTAGGAACAGTGGCCCGTTCGGTATCGCGTCGCTTAGAAAACATTTAAAATACTAGGATTACTTCTTTGTATCACTTACACACAATTCAACACTTCATAATCATTGAAATATAAGGACGAATCTCTGTAACCAAAGTATTTGTTTTTCAAGAATATACATTTCTTTATTTTCTGAAAGCTTCTTATAACCAGAAATACTCTCTATACCTAGCACTCTCTCGCTCCCGAACGTCTGTCCGTCCGCAGGACGAACCTTTCTTCTCATCGCACTCGAGAAGATAAACTTTTCAAAGGCCGAACGCGTTAATCATTTTCATATAATAAATATCATTAAAATCAAAGAACGTGTACGGTTACAAAAGCGCTATTAGTACTAAGATTATAATTCCTATCGACACAAGTGGAGCATGATTAAATACGTGGTTATTATTTTTATACTTGTTAGTATTTGCCTTCCTATGGGAAGTATTCCAATTATTATCGTAATTATTGCGCGTTATCGGCTATACGCTTTTACTTCTGTTACACGGTCTAAGAGGTATCCTGCTTCTATATTTAAGGAATCGGAAAGTTTAGTGCTGTCTATAAGTGTGGTAATGCTTTTTGCGAGTATTGAACTATTTGGGTACACGATAATAACGTAAATTGTTCGTCTGTCTGTTCAGTGGTGTCAGCTTTTGAAGAATGTGTTCTTAGGTTTCGTGCAAAATCTTTACTTATTAAATGTTGTAGGTAATCCGCTAGTGTTTTATGATTTCGTTCTACCGTTTTCCTCTCTTTAGTTCTTAATTTTCATTTATTAAAGTGTTTCAATCGGTTCGCGTGTACCGTAATTGTTTTCTTTCCTTTCTTTATAATATAGTTTTCCGCGGATTTCTGTTTTATTATTGTGTATGGTCCGATCCAGTAATTATCTAATTTCTTTGACCGTCCTCGTCTCGTCGCGTCGTCATATAATAATACTTTATCTCCTTCATTGAAAGTTCTCGGTCGCGACGTCTTATCGTAATATTCTTTTGCGTGTTCTTTCGCGCGTGTTAAATTCTCTTTCGCGAACGTGTTAGCAGTCCGGATTCTTTCGCGTATTTCGTTAGCGTAGTTATCGTAATTATATAAAGGTTGCGGTTCGCGCTTGATAGAGGTAGGCATTTCGGCTAATCTTCCGAAAACTAATTCATACGGGGTATAGGTAGTCGCCGTATGTGGGGTTGTATTATATGTAAACATCGCGTATGGTAACCGTTCGTCCCAATCCGCTTGATCCTTTCCTACATAATTTTTTAGATAATCTGCCAATGTTTTGTGGCTTCGTTCTAGCGCACCGTTGGATTCTGGGTGGTAGGCTGTTGTTTGTATCTTTTTTATATTTAGTACTTTGCATACTCCTTTAAAAACATCTGATACGAAGTTAGTTCCTTGGTCAGTTAATATTGTTTGCGGTATTCCGTATTCGCAAATTATTTTTGTAGCAAATTCTTTCGCAATCGTATTGGCTTCTTGATTTGGTATAGGGATGGCTTTGCTATATTTCGTTAAGTTATCTTGAAAAGTAAGTATATAATAATTCCCTGCATTGGAAATAGGTAATGGTCCAACTATATCTAGGCTACATTTTTCGAAAGGTTGGGTAGGCGTATCCGTAATTACCATTTGCATTTTTGTTCGCGTGCCTAATTTATTTTGTTGACATTTCGCGCATTTTGATATATAATTCTCTATATCCTTTCGAAGTCCTGTCCAATTGTACTTTAATTTAATTCTATTATATGTTCTATCGACTCCTTGATGGCCTTCTAGGGGGGAGTCGTGATATTCATATAAGATTTGTTTCTTTTCATCGGCGGAAAATTCTCTATGGTCTTTATCTTCGGTGTCGGGTATCGCGTTTGTAACGTATACGCGGCTTAGCGCGTCAGCATTGCTGTTATTCTTTCCTTCTTTGTACGTGATCTGGTAATTGTACTCTTCTAGCATAATACGCCATCGCATGAGGCGTGATCCGGGATCTTTTACATTAAATAGCCACGTCAGCGGTTTATGGTCTGTTACTATCATGAATTTCGTTCCGTACAAATATGGTCTAAAATGTTTTACTCCCCAGACTATTGCAAATAATTCTTTTTCAGTCGTGCTATAATTTATCTCTGCTTTATTGAGTATTCTACTCGCGTATGCTATTGATAAATCTTTTCCTACTTCTCCTTGGGATAGAATGGCCCCTAACGCCTTATCTGACGCGTCCGTAGTTAGCACAAAAGGTTTTGAGAAATCTGGGTATTGGAGTAAAGGTGTAGATGTTAGTTTATGTTTTAATAGTTCAAATGCTTCCTGTTCTAGATCGGTCCACTGGAATGTTGTTCCCTTTTTTAATAATTGCGTTAACGGTTTCGCTGTTTTTGAAAAATTCTCTATGAATCGTCGGTAGTAACTAGCTAATCCTAGAAATGTCTGAATGTTTTTAGCGTTATTTGGTTTGGGGAAATCCGTCACCGCTTTTGTTTTCATGGGATCCGGTTTAATTCCTTCTGGTGTGATGCTATGCCCTAGGAATACGGTTTCTTTTCTGAGGAATTCACACTTTGTTGTTGCAAACGCAATTTATGTTTTATTAATTGCTCAAATATCGCTTTTAGTCGTTTATTGTGTTCTTCTAGGCTTGCCGCGTGAATCACCACGTCGTCCAAGTATACGAAACATTGAATTCCTTGTAGCCCTGATAATGCTGAATTCATTAATCTTTGAAAAGTCGCGGGCGCGTTTTTTAATCCGAACGGCATACGGTTATATTCGTAATGTCCGAACGGTGTAGAGAATGCTGTCTTGCATTTATCTTCTTCTCGCATTTTTATCTGGTGGTAACCTGATGCCAGATCTAACGTTGTAAAGTATTTTGCACCGCCTAATTGATCGAATATATCTGCTATATTTGGTAATGGGAAGGAATCTCCTATCGTTACGTTGTTTAGTTTCCTAAAATCTATTACAACGCGCATTTTTGCTTGTCCATCGCTGCCTGGTTTTTTGGGTACTACCAGTAATGGTGCGTTCCATGAGCTCTTGCTCCTACTGATTATCCCTGCTTCGATCATTTCCTTTACTTGCTTACTTCTTCTTTTTGTTTTTGTGGTAACCTATATGGCGCCACATTTATGGGTGCCGTTCCAGATTCTACATTTATGCAATGCTCGGTCGCGTTAGTACTTTCTAATATATCTCCTTCTAGGTAAAATAAATCGTTATATTTCTCGCAAATGTCCCATATTTGTTGTTTTTCCTCCTGGTTTAGATGCTCTGTTCTAATGCTAGTTCTAAGTTTTTCCATTCTTTCGGCTCCGCTGCTTCTTTGTAGCGTATTTATTTTCGCGCTGACTGTATTATTCGCGTGTTCTTTAAAGAGAATCGCGGGGTCTTTAACTTCTACTGATATGCCGGTGAGCTCGACTTCGTCGTCGGTCGTATTCATTACGCTGACAACGCATTCCCCTTTTTCGGCTTTGGTTAGGCAATTTGCAATATACACTCCCGATTCTATTTCTCTTTTTTCTACTAATCCTTCCCCTTCTGAGGTTGTTCGTACTGTTATAATTTTTTCCGTTCGCGGTGCTATCACGTTTGCTCCTATATTTTTTAATGGTATTTTTTCTCCGTATAATGCTAAATGTTTGCGCGGCGTTATGGTTACGTTATGTTTTTCCATGAAATCAATCCCTAATAGTTCGTCGGCTTCTATCGGAAAGTCGTTTCGGACTAAATAGCATGGGTGCTGTATTTTCTGCTTCCCTAGTTGTATATTTAATGTTACTTGGCACAGGGATTTCTGCACAGTTAATCCTATTCCCGTTAATTCTATGTTTGTCGAGCGTGCCTCTTTTTCCTCGTCTATTAGCCCGATTTTTACGAGCGTTACTTGGGCTCCTGAGTCTACTAACATGGTGGCGTGTCCACCTATTATGTCTTCGGACGTGATTTTGCAGTGATTTTTGTGTTCTGTTTTTGCCGCAAGGCTATTTACGTTATATTGCTTTACTTTACCGTCAGTCACGTTACTTGTGCTGGGTTGCGTCTGTCGTTCGTTTTGGTTAGTCGTCGTCGGCGTTTGTGATGTCGACGGTCTTTCGTTTGGTCTGCTAGTCAGTCTATTTTCTGGTCTAGTACGACAATTTCGCGCCATGTGCCCGGGCCGTCCACAGGTGAGGCACACGATTTGGTTCCTGCCGGGTCCCGTGCCTCCTGTGCGGTTTGGAGTATTTCACGGGTTTATTCTAGTTCGCGCGTAACAGTCACTAGTCGCGTGTCCTAGTCGGTTGCAATTTCCACATCGGAGGGTTGAATTTTACCCGGGTTGGTACGGTCGGGACCGGTTGGATGTTTGATACGTCGCTTCTATGTCTACCGCTCTTACGATCGCTTCTTGCAGGGTTTTGTATCCCTTAACCTGAACAAGCGTCCCTACTCGCCCCTGTAGGCCATTCTCGAAAACGTGTTTAGCCTGGTCTCTTAGAACCTCGGTTAGGTTTCGCTTGGAATTCGCGTCGTGATGTGGTTTTATCGTTAATCTTGCGAGTTGCATGTATAGCTTTTCTACGCGTTGCCCGAACGCCTGCGCGCTTTCCCCTGGTTTTTGATAGCTTTTATGTAGCTCGGCTTGTACTGCCGATACTGAGCGTTTTTCTAAAAATATTGCTTCTAATTCCGTTTTTAATTCTTCGTACGTATTAAGTTCTTTATATCGCATTTCTTCTGCCGCTTTTCCTACGAGTTTGAGATTTCTTATGTACGCGAATAATGCTGATCTATCGGTTTCTTTAAGCTGCGCAAATGTATAGTCGCACGCCGTTAGGAATTCTAAAAGTTTGGTGGTTGATCTCCCGTCGAAGGAGTTTATGCACTTGCGTGCTTCCTTGAGGCTTAATTGTTCTGTCATTTCGTCGTCTTCAATTTCTAAAAGCGACAAGTCTAGCGTTTCTATTGGGTATTCTCGTCTGGTTTCTATTCGGTCACTAATCGGTGATTGTAATTCCGATGCGCCGTGGTCTGATTCGCTAAGATCGCTATCCGTACAGAGATGTTTTACGGCTGTCGCGGACAATTTCCTACGTTTACATTCGCTTTCTGGGGTGGTAAATATTAATTTTACGTCGAAAAACGATTCGAGTGATCGACTAAACTGCCGTTTGTCTGGCCGGAAATATTCTTTTGCGGATTTGCCCTGGTCGGACATACGGTCGCTACTTTTACGTTTGTCTTGCGTGCTGAGCTAGGTGTGGATGTTACTCACAGTAGAAGTGTTCGCCACATTCTGCTGGGCTGTCGTCGTTGCTGTCACCTGTTCGCTGGGAGTTGGCTGCCCTATCTCTCGTTCTCCGCGCCGTCCGCAGATAAGCTCGGTGAACTGGCTCGTGCCGTAAGCTGAGCTGTCGATAGGGCTCGTCTCCTCCTTGTCGCTCGTCCAGTCGTCTACTTCCTCGTACGAACCTTGGCTGCCGCCTGGTGTTAGGTTGCCTGGTCTGCTTCCTCCGTCTCGGTGTAGTTTACACCGTCCTTCACCTTGGCCTTTGCTTCTTCTGGCGATAACTGCCACGTATTTGCAAAAAATTTTTTGCAAAACGATCCCACTCGCTGCCACCAATGTTGTAACCCGCGCTCGTAAGCCGGCTACCGGTTATCTTTGGAAGCGGAAGGAAGGTGGTGTCTGAGGTATAGATCAGATTCTTCTGGAGTATAAGTGTGAATTTTATTAAAATAACTGGTTATAGGTGAGGCACAAGTAACCCTCCTACCTCTTTGCTCGCTCTCGATGATCTGTCTGTTCGTTTCCTTATTTCTGTGCGTGCCACTCCTTAGCGTTCGGCGCTAAGAAGGGAGAATCGCTGAATTGCATCTTAGGCTCGGGACTCGCAATGTCCAGGCACTCGGGTGATGCAATGCTTATACATTACTTTTGGATCGCCTTTTCGGAAGGCGGCCTTGAATACGATACTGCTGTGTCGCTTAGGCGACTCGCGGGTACAACAATATGGTAAGATCATCAGCAAATAAGGTTCCTTTGACCGGGTTGGAAATACTAGTCGTTACGTTGTTTATGGATATAAGGAATAGAAGTACACTAAGAACTGAGCCTTGAGGAACGCCGTTCTCAATGGCTATAAGAGAGGATAGAATGTTGTTGGTTCTGACTCTTATAGTTCTTGTGCGTAAGAAGTTTGTAGTGAAGTTGAGAAAGTTTCCTTTGAGGCCAAGATTGATTAGGATCTGTATAATTCGATATCTCCATACCATGTCATATGCCTTTTCTATATCGAGACATACTGCAACTAGATGTTGTTAATTTTTAAGGGCATCACATATATTGGTTTCTAAATTAATTAAATTATCGTAAGTGGAGAAGAATTGCCTGAAACCACTTTGGAAACTAGAAATGATTTGATGTTTTTCCAGATACCACCGAAATCTGTAGTTAATAATTTTCTCCATTAATTTACACATTGTGTTAGTTAGCGCGATAGGGTGATAGCTGTTCGGATCAGTTGGATTTTTGCCCGGCTTGACTATAGGTATAATTATGGCTTCGGTCCATTTGTCAGGAAAAACATTATGATTCCAGATGCAGTTGAGAAGCGCCAGCATGAACTCAAGGGCTTCAGGTGGCAAGTTGCAGAGGAGAATGTTGGACTTGTATTAGAGGATTTGGATAGAAAATATTTCAATTCTTGAACTTGGATAGGCATGTTTAAGGCGCTTAGGTATGGTGGGCTAGGGTTTGAGGATACGTCGTTTTGAGGGTGGCGCTCCATTTCTTCTTTGTGAATTAGGAATTCTTTTGTGTAGTTGCTGTTGCTTGAATTTTTTGAAACGATAATGCTAAAAGTTCAGCTATTTCATAGGAGTCTGAAGTGAGAGAGCCGTCTTCCTTGATTAAGGCAGGTGTGGTTGCCTGGTGGTTGACACCTTTAATTGTTCTTATTTTGTTCCAAACTTCAGAAATGGGGGCTTGATTATTTAGTGATGAGATGTATTTTAACCATGAGTGTTTTTTACTATCTTTAATTATTTTCCGGGATACGGCTCTATATTTTTTTAAATTAATGAGGTTCTCCAACGTTTTGTGTTTCTTATATCTATTAAAGGCATGTTTGCAGTCTTTAATCGCTTTTGCGCATTGCTCGTTCCACCAAGGGTTATAATTGATTTTATTACTGCAAGAGTTTTTAGTTTTAGGAATGGCTGAGTCAGCAGCTTCAACAATGATTCCTATAAAGTTGTTAAGGGTGGAGTTTATAGAATTGGGGTTTAGTGGAATTAGATCTTGGAATTGATGTATTGAGTTACTTATTAGCTCACGATATAATGCCCAATCAGCGTCTTGAAATTTCCAGCGAGGTGGCTTATGGCTTTTATTATTAGATCTGGAGTGGTGGGTCAATACAATTGGAAAATGGTCACTATCATACAAATCGCTTTCAGCTTTCCACGTTATGTTTTGTGCGATTGAAGGAGTACATAACGATAAGTCTATTGCGCTAAATTGCCCGGATGATACACTGAAGTGGGTGTGGGCGTTGGAGTTTAATAGAGCCAAATTAGCATCGTTGATTATCTTTTCCATAATAGCTCCACGAGTATCCGTTTTGTAGGATCCCCATAGGAGGTTGTGGCTATTGAAGTCTCCAAGAATAATGTATGGTTTCGGTAGTTGGTTAATTAGGTGAGTGACTTCACGTTCATCAAGGTGCTTACTGTTTGGTATGTAAATATTGCAAATATGAATTGGATTGGTGAAATAATTTTAGTGACTATGGCTTCCAGGTTAGTTGTGATTTGGATTTCTTGGCTATGGATATGTGATTTGACTAGGGTGGCAACCCCTCCACTTGCTTGGTAACAAATCCGATTTTTGTAGAAGATTTTGTAATTTTTTAATTTGCCTGCGTTGTCATTCTTGAAGTTGGTTTCTTGCAAACAAATTATGTCTGGTTGTAGCTCGTTGGTTAATAGTTGTAAATGTTCCAGTCGGCTATAAAAGCCATTAAGGTTCCACTGAATTATACGAAAAGGCATTTTAGGTTTACTTGAAGAGTTTTCTTACGTAGTATCGTAGTCAGATTCGGAGGTCGAGGTAAGAGAGGGGGGTTCATTAGTTGGAATGCCCTGGGAGTTAGGTTGCGGAGCTGATTCTAATTTTTTGATAAGGCGAAGCAGTCGGTTTTTAATACTTCTTTCCGTTAATAAAGGGCGTATTTTCTTGATCATTGCAATTAGTGATGGAGTGTCAGTGGTGTAGTCCTTTGAGATGTCAATTGGGTTATCAATACTAAAGGTATTTTCTAAGAGGGTTTTGAGTTGGTTGTAGTTGAGGATGAAATCGTTTTGAGAGTCATTAATTACTGATTTAGCCGGATTTAACATTTCGTCTAATTTCTCGATGGCTCTAGAAGTAGATGTGCTTCTTTTGGGTTTTTTCCTTGAGTTGATTTTAGAAGGTTCGTTATTCGGAGTGGAGATGAGGTGGTCTGGATCGGTGTCGGCCAAGTTGTGATGGTCATTAGTATCTAATTTGCTAGATGAGGAAGTTGACAGAGGTCTTTTATTTGTTGGGTGGTTTAAGGAGTTGTTTGTGTGCTCTTCTAATTCAGTTGTTGAGTTTGGAGAGTTCTTAGGCCCGAAGCTTGTATTATTATTAAGGTTTGCTTTGTCGGTTCTTATTTTGTGTACAATTGCGGAAGAGACGTGAGGAAAGTCGGTCTTGTTTACTTCAGTAATGTGTGACGGGCTTTTGGTTGAATTATCGCATTGAGTCGCCGTGTGTCCTTCTTGTTTGCATATAAAGCAGCTGACCTTGTCAGTGCTCGAGAAAATTCTGTATTGTGTGTCGTCGTAAGTGATAAGGAATGAATCGGGAATTTTGGCTACATCCTCCGGATCGATGTAGATCTGCCTTCTGAAGCTCATGACATGTGAGAAGCTAGGGTTTTGTATTCCGGCTCGTAGAAATGACATTTTAGATGTTGTTTTGATATTGTGAATTTTTAGTATGTATTCTAGGAATTCATGGGGAATAGAAGGAGAGACGTTGGAGAGGATAATTCTTTGGGACGGATTAATAAGGGGCCTAACGGTGGTGGTGATATTATTAATGGTTAATGTTTTATGGTTGTTTGTGAATTTGGTGGCTGTGTCTTTGCTATCGAGATACATACATATTCTGCTGTTAGATATTCGAGAAGCAAATCGAATCGCGCGAGGTCCAAGGATGTTTCCTACTGTGAGTGCGTAATCTTGTATGGTTGCTCCGTCAATTGAATCAATTATGATAGCTTGGTCTTTTCCTGGGAATATGTTGTTTGTTGTAACCGTAGCGTATGATTTGGTAGGTTGAGTGGTAGAAGGAGCCGTAGATTTTTCATCGGAAGGAGTTTTTGAATTCATATTGGAAGTTGGATTTTCAGAGGTGATGGTGGGAACACCCGTTAGATTATTCATGGTGTAAACAGTAAGTGGGTTTGTGCGTATTAATTCACACACTGAGAACACTTGTTGTCAATACATACGCAACACCGTAACGTTTACACGCTGTAAGAGTAATGAAAGTCGTTTACCCGCAGCGGGACACGCGAACAAAAACAAAAACAAACGAACACGAACCAAATCGAAACTACGTCCGTTCGCTTCGGCGGCTGGTGAGCGACTGGATTTAATGCTTCTTTTCGTAGAACTTTGCACTGACGCTAATGATTTTATCTCTTTAACTCGCACGTGAATGTTTTGAACTTCTCTCTACTTCCTAGACTACTCTTTCTTAGCCTTGACCCTCTTTTTATATGCAATTTTCCCACTCTTTGACCTCGCGTGATTTTCTTTTGACCGATCTAATTGGTGCCCTACTTTTCCGCTGGACCGGGTCATTGCCTTTTTTTTGTTCTGGAAAATTTTCGGTCGTCCATGCGTACGCGTCCCCTCTTCCCAATCGCCCCGCTTCCTTCGAGTACTCCCGTCCTTTTCTACTTCTCTCACTTTTTTAGATGTTCGCCGCGTTACCTATGTCTATTTTTAACTTTCTTCGCGTTTTTTCTGCGTTCGCGACGTTTTACCTACGTTTCCGATGTTTTTAATCTAATTTCTATGAAACTTACTCTACTTTTATTATAATTGATTTTTAATAATTAATCGTTATTTAATGCGTTACGTCACACAGTATTGCTTTCGATTTGTCCGAATCTTGATGTAATGGATGTCTGTAGACGACCAATTAAATAAATTGCTGTTTCAGTTTTTAAACTATCCTGAATAGATTGAATTTTGTTTTTCAAGCAGTCTATTAATGGGATTTGTATGCTTGCTGTAACACATACTTCTCCGCATAGTTCCCTCGTTACTTTTTCTAATGGACGTAATATTTCCATTATTTCCTGCGCTACAGGATGAGTATACTGCAAAGGTATACTGCAAAGCTGCAAAGTCTCATCCCGAAGTCAATTTCCGAGGCCGTAATGTCCCCTTGTCAGATGTAGATAGAACCCTTGGTTTTCTCACTCATTTTTCCGGAATACCATAGTCTGTTTTATTTTTAAGCGCGTCTACTTGCGCGTCATCAGACGATAAAAATTGGGAATCTTTTTCGATACGTTTTGCTGTTTCATATGATTTTAAAAAATTATTGTACATTTTTATTTTTTTCGTATTTTTTATTAATTTTTTTCTGTTTTTCTTTGTATTCTTACCATAGGGTCCTAAAATATATTTCAAAGCCATTTTTGTCCATGATACTTCTGGTTGTAATTTCTTCTTTATTGCTTTCGAGATCGCTATGTTCCGTTGTGGCCACAAACATTCCTTTTTTTCATAATTAATCCATGATTCCGGTACCACCGAACACCAGTCTTTGCCAATCGCAACATTAAACATCTGCAAAATTTCCGTTATGTATACAAAGTAAAAATAATGTGAGGAAATGGTAGAAAAATGCATTTACTAGATATATTCTACCTGATATAATATCTGAGTGTAGAAGTGGAAGAATAAAGAATCTTCCTCCCTCCCATGGAAAAAGCACAGATTTTTTCAAAATGTCATTTACGGAATAATATTTTAATTGTGATAAGTCATTATCAACTATGAAAACATTCATAAGTCGTGAATCACATGGATATAGCTCATATTGTTGATATTTATTAAATTCTTGGCCGATTATAACAGGCATTTCATGTTTTAATCCAATATGATGTATTTTAACTACTTTATTATTTTTCAGAAGACAATAACGATCTGCTTCTACAGGGTGTCCGGTTCCATGTAGTCAAGCGGAGGACTACATGTACACATCAATGACTTGAATCAAAATGTCTAATACCATTTTTCGATATTCGACTTAGTTAACGAATTATTAACTAACAAAGATCGGTCAATTACGGCGATTAGTAAAGGAAGGCAGTTCACTTGAGCTCGCAGCTAGGCAAGAGATGAAGCGGTAGGAGGAGCAATCAACGATAAACAACGTTACATGTCGCTGCTCGCCGTAATTGGCCGATTTTTGTTAGTTAATAATTCGTTAACTAAGTCGAATTTCGAAAAATGGTATTAGACTTTTCGATTCAAGTCATTGATGTGTACATGTAGTCCTCCGCTAGACTACATGGAAGCAGACACCCTGTATAGAACAGGACAATTTAAAATCATGGAATTTCAACGAGTTATAAGATTCAGAGCACTCAAAGGTAAGTTTTGTTTTATTTTTTGCTAATAGTATTGGATATTTCAGAACATCATTATATTTCTTCAAGTCGTCGGTATTTTTTTCTACAATTCTACGATGAATTTGTTGCAACGGTTTTTCGTGCTTCCTCAATAATTTCTTTAAACTGTGTAAATGATTCTCAAATGGAAATGCACTAAAACTATCGAGTGGTCCAAAGTATTTTGAATCATCGCTTATATGTATCAAATTATGAACTGTATATATCATATTTTCTCTACCATATAGAGTTTCATAATGTTGAACAAAATAATGTAAAAGTTCTTTAGCATATTGATTATTCCTTAAATAGTCTTGCGGATGACATAATATCCGAATAGCACAATGAAATGCAAGGAAGTGTTTCATGTAGTTGCATGGAAGATATTTATGCAGTAAGACGGGACTGAGATATAATAAAAATACTCGAAATTCAGTAGCTTTCCATTTGTTCAATTCTTCAAAGTCAGTTGGTACTCTTACAAATTCCCAGCAAACGTATTTTTTCAAAAAAGCCATATCTGAAGTTAAATTTTTTATCTTTTCCCCAGACAAACGCGCTTCAATTCGGGTAGAACCTTGCAACCATAGGAGCAGCATTCTCTTCATTTGACCAAGGCATATCAGGTGCATATGATCAAGTGGAAATGTAGTAACCATTGGTAATGGAATTTTTTCGAAAGGTGATATACCGTTATGGTACTCAGGAGTTGTCCGAAGTGGAAAAGTTTTATCTGTTCGCAGAGGACAATTTTGTTCGAGAAAAAGCATTCGGTGATTATCATAGTCTCCTTCTATAAGATATTTACTGCAACCATAATAACCATTATTAGATTTGGTGCAAGTAACAAACGATCGTGCAGGATTATCGCATATGATAGCTCTTATAATTATGCGATACACACGATCTCTAAACATAAATCCTGTACTAGACATCGTCTTATATTCGGTAATAAATTCTTCTAAAAAATGATTTTCTGTGCTAGGTTTCTTCCTGCCGTGGTAAGCACCAACTATGAAAGGTACAGTCGGAACTTTTGACTATCTGAGCTAAAATAGGCCACAACTGACTCAGCGAACTTCTGGAAATCGGAAGCCCATCCATATTAACATTGACAATGATATTGTCAAATTCAGAAGTATGTAGCCGTTTTAATTGAGATATTATTCCATTCTGCAATCCATAATGATAATAATGTCCATTTGATTTATAGGAAATTGGCGTGCTTCGCGAAGTATTCATCAATGCTCGACTATCATTAGGAAGATCAGCGTATCCTTCACTTTTTAATAATTTCAAAAGAGAATTTACACATTTGTGATGGACTTTATGCTCTGCTGCCCATAAAATTAATTTCTCACGGAAAGTAATATGTTCAGTGGAACTATTCGCATATGTTCTTGTATGGAAGAGGTTGCAGTGTCTTGCAAATTATCGCTAATAATACCACTATGTGCTGCACAAGTAAACATATTCAAGTTAGTGCTAATTTGAGATGAACTATCGTTATTGTCTTCTTGAACTACTAACGTATTAGAATGAGCGTTAACGTCCATTATTTGAGGAACTGATACATTTTCAGATTTTTGAGGCTGTAGCTGGTTCAAACGGCGGTATTGTTGCCTTAGTGATAAGCTACAGAAACTTTTTGTTTTCGGCATTGCTGCGATTTTGTAATCTGCATGAAATATTATAAGAATATACTAATGTACAAGACGTGTATATAGAACACAGACTTACCCTAATGTATATATATATTTTTCGAAACAAAGGATAAAAAATGATTTAATAAAATAACACTTACCTTTAAGCTGTTAATACACGCTATTAAATTAATAATATTTATAATAAACGCTATCTAATTAATAATATCTATGCGGCTGTATTACACTTCTGCACGTGTCAAGCTCTAACGATAATGCGGTAATAAAACAAAATTTTATTCATTTGTTATTTAAACAAGGTGCCGTCTCCATGCCAATGCAGCGTTGACAACTTCTCATTGTAAATGCAGCACGGAGCGTGCATTGCAGACCGCACGAAAGACAAAACCGAATGTAAATAAAATTAAAATAAAAAAAAAAAAATTTTTTAAAAACAAGCTTTTATTTAATCGTACTAAAAAGGAAAAAATAATTTATTAACCAGTCTAAACGACAGCCATTGAAGAATTCCCTCATATGACTAAATAAAAGCGTGGGGCGTAAATATTAAAAAATATTATGCCTACCTCTCATTTTACTAACAAGGGGAGGCCACGACATATAATCCTGGATTTTCGATCTCATTGCGTACATTTGATAGAAGGTGGTGAGTTAAAAGACACCCTAAAATATTATCTGCGAATGGCCAGTGGTTTTCTCAAAAAATCGATTTGAATTTTGAAATTTAAAGGTTGTTAAATCGATCCGAATTTTTTTTATATTATAGGGACTGAGGAGAGGAACAAAAAAAGTTATGTGTGACTTTGTCGATGAACTAATAGTTTTCCTTAAAAAAATTAAAATATGATGCAGGTTACATGAGGAAGTACCGGTTAATTTAAGCCGTATTTCAACCGCCGCAGCAGCTCGGCGGCAAGCGCTTGTTTGACGGCGCAGAGGTCCCGAGATCGCGATCCCTACTTACGCGATTTTTGTTTTTTTTTTGTAACTTTCATCTTTCTGTTTTTTTTTTAATTCACGTTATTTTTCTTCTACATTCAAGTGTAAAGTCACATTTTATTTTATTTTAAATCATATGGTAAAATTTATAAGAGGCCCACCACCGCCCCCGTCTAAAGACGGTCCTCTTTATAATTTGTCAAGCTCAAAGTAAAATCTTCTTATTGTGACCACCACTAAACCAAAAATAAAATTACGCTACCACCTCGGCTACTCGTTGACTTGATACACTATAGCGCTTTTCTATATGTAAGTATCATTAAAAATTACTCGAAAGAACCCTTTACTTTTCCGAAAATTTTTTTTCAAACAAATGTATTAACATCCGAGTTACGTATGTGTTGTGACGTGGAATCTTTGATACGCGCCACAAAATCTCTCCTCTCTCTCTAATCGAGCCATAAAAGAAGTACACGCACGGAACCGGACAATTAGGGACCTGCGTTATCGATGGAAAGCGGGATCGAACGACTTCCGAGGCCTCGAAAAAGCGATTTCGAGCCTTTATTTATGATTTTCAATATATTTCATGCATTGCGACTACTCCGAGAGAACCGACGAGATAACAACGATGAATACGAGATAAAGGGCCGAGCGACGAACTCCGACGTGAAAGACGCTACAAGGAACGAACTTCGTTTAAAACGAGAGAATCGACACGACGTAGAGAACCAACGAAAGCTACGAACAACGAATTCAACAGCTGACTTCTAGCACGAGCAAAGAACACGTGAAATTACGAGAAGCATCGTCATCGAAGTCTTCGTAGTCGACGTATGGGAGAACAGCGCAGCGAATTCGGAAAAGCAGCGAAAAGCGTGCGATAAAATCGAAGAGAACGAAGCGAACGTAGCGAAAGAGATCTTACGCGTTCGAATTGCACGCCTGCGAGGCGACAAGCGAGAGCGCGGATAGGTTAGGATCCGCAGGATCGTACGAATCCGTTCGGGTAGGTTCGGCCGCCGTCGGCCCAGCTCGGTAGTTCGATTTTCGGGAGAATAGATCCCGGAAAAATCACTCTAGTTTCGTGCGTGAGAAAGGTTACAGGTGAGGAACTTTAACCTCAATTTTGAATTTTTACTACCGGTTCCTCGGAGTCTTTGTAAAGTAAATTCTTTGCTTAATTCTATATTATCAATTGAAATTCATATCGATTTAACTTTCCTTTTTTGCTTTTCATAAAGATTATTGAATTTTCCGGACACGCGAATCGAGCTTGCGAAGTCGTTCGGTCTCCGCGAAGAGACGATTTCTTTTATCGTAAAAATTTGTAAAGTATCGAATCCGATTGCGTATCGGAAAGAATTGTATTGGACAAATTATAGAATTCGGAATTCGTATCCGAGGTTTTTGGCAAAAGTCTTTTCTTTGGCGAATCTGTGTTAACCGTAATTCGAGAGAGTTCGACCGGGACGAAACCGTTAGCGAATTCGAATACGGGAGAACTTGTAATTGTTTGATTGCTTTGTTTCTTTATGATTTTTGTAAGAGACTCCGACCAACCGAATTATTATTGAATAAACCGAGATTTTATTGTATTTTATATCTTGTCTCGTCTTTATTGTCTCGAGTAGAGAGTATCGAGCCCCTAACCCTTCAGGTTACGAACGCGAATCCTTCTTTGGTTAGAATCCTCGTTATTTTCTTTAGCGTTCTGTTAACAAACATTTAGTATCGAGAACTATCGTATTCCGCTTTCGAGGACCTATCTTTTGTATCGTAAACTTTTTTGACATCGACAATCCGGGTGGAAACGATTCTCGGCAGGGCTTAACCCTTTCCCCCGACTTACGAATCCGCGAGAGGAGAGATTGTCGTTGCAAAATTTGGCATCCCTTGTGGGGAGCTCGATAGAAAGACCGAGAATTCTCGAGACAATAAAGAAACTTTTGTTTGTATCGTCCAATATTTTTGTATCATATTCTTTGTTTAATCTGGTGCTTGCTTGTTTTTTCTTCGCGTTTGTCCGGGAGTGTTCGCGAGTGTTCGGGAGTGACCGCGAGTGACCGCGAAATTTTTATAGAAAATAGCAAATTTATGGGTACTTGAATTCGGAAAATGGACAAAGAGCGAGAGACTAGAACGTTCGTTAGGCGTGAATCATACCCGGGATCGTGGGCCTTCGACCTATCGGCAAGGGCATTGCGCGGCATATTGTCTACGATGAATGTAAACAATGCCGGCAATGAAGACGAGCTTCGCGACCGTTTGATGCGAATAAGCAGGCGGGTAGGCGGAGAGCGGGGAGTAACGTGGGGTGACGAGGATGAAGCTAACAACGAAACCGATAACGGATCCGTAGATAGCGGGAGGGAGGAATCGGGAAGGCCGTGTGTAGGGGAAGGAGCGGCGTTTTATGAATTTGATGAAATGACACGCACATCCGATCCTGAAATAAGAATAACGACTCGCGAAGCTGCGAGTGTAGTAACCACGACCGCGTTAGCCACATTCGCGACCACCGTAGGGGCATCGTCCACTTACACGACTTTTACGACATTATCAGTAATTCCGACGGTAAGGGTGGAAGACACGGAGTTAGATCCAAATGTCGCGCCGTTTCAACCGTCCACGGGCCCGCTAAATCACGCTCACCCGATAGCACATTCAACTTTCAGATGGCCACCCGTTATAAACGATCCTAGCGTAGGAGAGGGGATAGCGAACGCCGTAGCACCGCCGGAGCCGACGCGTCGCGTGGCCGAGAACCCCCACCACCGAGTCGAATTCTCGGGCGAGTCCGCCGAGACTTCGGCTACCTTCGCGAGCGCGGAAGATAGGGTGGGAAGGCTGGTGACAGGCGAACCGAGCTCGCGCGTGGGCATAGAGAATACCGAAGAGGCACCGATTTCGAGAAAAGAATTAATCGAAATAATAACTACAATTATCGAAGCGAAATCGGTATCGTTAGGACCCGCACAGGACAGAACTTTTAATCGAAGTGAGAGATTAGAGGCTAGGACGAACGAAATCGGGGGAGCGGAGAATAGCCGACGCGAAGGAATAAATATTTCCCGAAATAATCATTCAAGGAATAATAGTTCGAGACAAACGAGAAGTATCGTCGGGCAGGCCACTGCGTCCGCGAGATTTACGAGTCCGAGCCGCCTGCGAGAAACAGCTGATCGACACGTCACGTATTCGTCGTCACATTTTGAAAGCCGCCACTCGAGTAAGGAGCTTTATGCGATACTCGGCCGGTGGAAGTTAGAATTTGGAAAACCGAATGGACCGTCAGTCGAGGAATTTTTAGAAAGAATAGACGAAGAACGGGAAATTGTAGAAATAACTGACGAAGAAATGTTACGTGTCGTTCCGCTTTTACTTACCGGACCCGCGCGCCAATGGTACCGTTTACGTAAAAATCAGTGGTTAACGTGGCAGGATTTCGAATTCGCGATAGTAAAGAAATTCGGCGCAGTCGATCGTCTCGAGCGCGCGTTGGATCAGGCTCGCGCGCGTACGCAAGGGCAAACGGAACGGGTGGAGGATTATCTTATTAATATTGAAAGATTATTAAGTCGAGTTTATCCGCCGTTACCGTTGAAGGAAAGAGTTAGAATGGCTTACGTTAATTTACGACCGGAATTTCAACGGGATATTAAATTAACAGATGCTACCGATTTCGATACTTTGGCCGAGTTAGGAAGGGAGCGGGAATTCGTTTGGGAGAGAATGAAGAAATACCGACCGCCTCCTTCAGCCGATGATTCAGTATATCCTGAATTCGCGTGGGTGCCGTCTAACATAAAGAATAAGAACGGAAAAATTAACGCTTTAGATGCGGTAGATGCGATAGGAGTGAGTAGGCCGGCAAATTCAGCGCAAAATCCAGGCAATAGTAATACGTCCAAGAAATCGAATTCAGAGACGAAACCGTGAGTTTCAGCGTCGGGAGAAAGAGGAACGGGATTACGTTGTTGGAATTGCGGAGAATTTGGCCACCGATATAATGAATGTCCGAAACCGCGAAAGAAATTTTGTTATCGTTGCGGGAAAAAGGACGTAGTGACGACCACGTGTTCGAGTTGTAGCCGTCGGGAAATGAAACCGAAAGAACAGCCGTCAACGTCGTGCACGTGTTCGTGTGATAAAAATAAAATTAAAGATAAAGTTCCGGAAAACGCGAAAGGGGAGTGAAGGTTCGGGCCAAGCCGACCTCCCCTCAGCGGGAAAAGGCCCGTCGTGCGTCGACGAGTAGCGTTTCGCATCCGATCTCGATAGCGGAGTGCGAAATTATCGAATCCGAACCGCGTAATAGTCGCATCTTCGTAAAAATAAAAATTAACGGCGTTCCGCAGAATGCGCTTCTCGATACCGGTGCTTCGCGGTCATTTCTTCGACGCGAAGGTAATGAAGCGATTTTTGAGGGAGAAACGCGGGTGGAACGGTCGACTTTGAAGACGGTGCATTACGCGGACGGGAGGGAAGAGACGGTAGAGGGGAAAATCACCGCCGTCGTCGAACTGGCAGGCGCGAGTAGGGACTTAGCCTTGCACGTCGTTCCGCGCTTATCGTCGAACTGCATCCTAGGGATGGATGTAGTTCGAGAATTTAAAATTATTATCGATGGCGAATCCGAATCGTGGAAGACAGCTTTTTCGAATATTTCAATTCCGTTTCGTTCTTTTCCGGATCCGTCGGGTGGGGATACCTGCGACGGGATCGTGGATATTTCGGAATCCGAACGCGAGACTATCGAGAGGTTAGTCGCGGAAGAATTATCGGGTGGAGGACCGTCGCGAGGGGTGACAGATTTAATTCGTCATAAAATCGATGTTCAAGGACACGCGGGAATAAAACAACGTTATTATCCGGTCTCGCCGACAGTACAAGAGGCGATGTACGCGGAAGTTGATCGTATGCTCGCGGAAGATGTAATTGAACGGTCGAGTAGTGAGTGGTCGAGCCCGATAGTGATGGTTAGGAAACCGAACGGAACTTATCGATTTTGTTGTGATTTTCGAAAAGTAAATGCAGTTTCGAAAAAGGACGCGTATCCGCTCCCGCATATGGAGGGGATTCTAAGTAAATTACGACGCGCTCGTTATATTTCGACACTCGATTTAAGTCAGGCTTTCCACCAGATACCGCTTGAAGAAAATAGTCGCGAAATAACTGCGTTTACAGTACCCGGTCGCGGATTATTTCAATTCAAGAGAATGCCGTACGGGTTGACGGGTGCGCCGGCTACATTTCAAAGATTGCTCGATCGATTGATCGGAGCCGAAATGGAACCGCACGCATTCGCTTACTTAGACGACATAATTATCGTTACCGAAACATTCGCAGAACATCTCGAATGGTTGAAACGTTCCTCGTTCAGAGGAAGAGCCGCGCCCCGTAGAGCCGCCGGACCCGAACAACTGGTCCGGCGAGTTGGGGGTCAGTCCGGAGGAGATAGGCGCGGCCGTCCGGCGCATGGGTGCCTGTAAAAAGGCCCCAGGCCCGGATGGAATACCTGGCCGCGTCTGGGCCTTGACCTTGGATGTCCTCGGGCCCGGTCTCAAGCAGCTGTTTGATAGCTGCTTGAGGACCGGGTCTTTCCCCCCAGAGTGGAAAGAGGCGAGGTTGGTGCTTCTCCAGAAGCACGGGCGGCCCGCGGATTCTCCCTCCGCGTACCGACCCCTGTGCCTGTTGGATGAGGCGGGCAAGCTCTTCGAGCGCTTGCTCGTGGCCCGCCTCACCAAACATCTATCGCAGGTGGGTCCCGACCTGTCGGACCGCCAATATGGCTTCCGGGAGGGTCGCTCCACGATTGATGCTATCAGTCGTGTGAGGGCCCTCTCGGACGAGGTGGTCTCGGGGGGGGGGAGTTGCATTGGCTGTCAGCCTTGACATTGTCAATGCATTTAACTCCCTCCCCTGGGCGGCGGTCCGGAGGGCGCTCGATTTTCATCGGGTGCCCTCATATTTAAGATCTACGGTCGGGGCCTACCTCCATAACAGGCAGGTGGCATACAGGGGTCGGTGCGGGAACATCTTCCGGAGGGAGATCAACTGCGGGGTTCCACAGGGGTCGGCATTGGGGCCGCTCCTGTGGAACCTCGGGTATAACGTGGTACTGCGGGCCGCTCTGCCTCGTGGCCTTTACGTCGTCTGCTATGCAGACGACACGTTAGTGTTGGCCACGGGGGCTTCCTGGAGAAGCACCCTTAACCTTGCACAGGTAGGGGTGGCACTGGTGGTCGGCCGAATAGAGGCTTTGGGTCTGCGGGTGGCTCCGGCAAAAACAGAGGCGATGTGGTTTGGTCCGCCTCGCCGGAGACCGCCTCAGGCCCACCTCTGTGTAGGTGATGCACCTGTCGAGGTTCGCACCCAGATGAAATATCTGGGTGTCGTCCTCGACAGCGGATGGCACTTCGAGGCGCATCTCGCCTCTCTGGTCCCCCGGGTTGAGGGAGCGGCCTTGGCATTATGCCGCTTGCTCCCCAACCTCGGGGGTCCTGATGGGCGAGTCCGACGCCTCTACGTGGGGGTGGTCCTGTCGATGGCGTTGTACGCCTCGCCGGTGTGGGCGGGCGACATAATGGCCTCCCGGCGGCGCCGGATGGCGCTCTGCCGGCTGGCCCGTCGGGTGGCCATTAGGGTCGCCCGAGGGTACAGGACCATCTCCCTAGAGGTGGCGAGTCTCCTGGCAGGGGTTCCTCCGTTAGATCTTCTGGCGGAGGGATATGCGGAACTCTTCCGCTGGAAGCAATCCCTCCGTCAGAGGGGGTTACCCCTGTCAGGAGAAGTGCTGGAAGCCGAGAAGTGCCGAGTCCGGCAGTCCGTTGTGGCCAAATGGCAAGAGAGGCTTCTATTGCCTAATGCCGGCCGCCGGACTGTCGAGGCTATCCGACCATGCCTCGACACATGGTTGACGAGGAGGCATGGTGTGCTCACCTACCGCCTTACGCAGGTGCTCACCGGGCATGGCTGCTTTGGTGAGTACCTGCAGAGAATAGGGCGCGAGCCGACCACGCAGTGCCACCACTGTGGCGCTGCGCAGGACACGGCGCAACACACTCTTGAGGAGTGTAGTGCGTTCGAGGAGGAGCGCCGTGTCCTGCGCGGCGCAATTGGAGGGGACCTCTCGCTGCCGGCCATGGTTCGCGCCATGGTCGGCAGCGAGGGGTCTTGGAGGGCGGCGGTCTCCTTCTGTGAGAGTGTCATCTCACAGAAGGAGGCCGCAGAAAAAGAGCGGGAGCGTGCCGGGCTACGGGCTAATGACGCGGCACGGCTCCCTAGGGCAAATCGCCCTCGAGGCGTCGGCGGAGGGTCTGGGTGACCGTCACCCTCCGCCCTTCTTTAGGTATGCCGGGGGAGTTTAGTCTCCCCCCGAGATGAGGGGGTTCGACTCCCCCTGCCTGCTTTGGGGAGGAACCGGTGGTGTCCAAACGGGTTCCCGGGTCCTCCCTACTGCAGGTGGACGGTCACCGTGAGGGGTTTTAGTGGGTAAAAATCCCACACTCCCCCCGCTCACACCCAGATGGTTGAAACGCGTGATGCGAAAAATAAGGGAAGCCGGACTCGAAATAAATCGAGAAAAGTCCGAATTTTGCCGTAGCGAAGTACGATACTTAGGTTTTCGCGTCAATCAGCACGGTTTGCAAGTCGATCCAGAGAAGGTCGAACCCGTTTTAAATTTTCCAGAACCACGAAACGTACGTCAATTACGACGCTTTTTAGGAATGGCCTCATGGTATCGCCGATTTATTGAGGCGTATTCGGAAAAAGTCGGACCTTTGAATTTATTATTGAAAAAAGACGTACGGTGGCAGTGGGAGACGGAACAACAAGTCGCATTCGATACCGTAAAACAAAGTTTAGCGACTGCTCCCGTATTATCTTGTCCGAATTTCGACCTTCAGTTCGTTTTGCAAACCGATGCGAGTCACTTCGGGATAGGAGCCGTTCTGACCCAAACCGAAGGCGATATCGAATACGTAATCGCATACGCGAGTAGAACTTTGACCGAGGTAGAAACGAGATATTCCGTAACCGAGAAAGAAGGGTTGGCTGTCGTGTGGGCGATTAAAAAGTTCCGTCATTACCTTGAAGGTTCACACTTCACGGTAATTACCGATCACGCGAACTTACGATACTTGTATAATTTTCGCGACAAGACAGGCCGAATAAGCCGATGGGCCCTTGACTTACTCGATTACGATTTCGATATCGTCTACCGAAAAGGCGCGCTTCATAACGTTCCTGACGCGTTGTCGAGGATGTATGAAGAGGAACCCGAGGGAGAATTAACCGTATGCGGGGAAATAGCCGAGGTAGAAGTAGCGTCGTGGTATGATCGTCGTGTGGAAGCCGTGAACCGATTTCCGAAACGATTTCCGGGGTGGAAGGTAGAGGACGAAAAATTATATTATCGTCGTCCGAATCCGTTGAAAAGTCGAGCGTTACCGGACTTAGAAGAATGGAAGCTCGTCGTCCGCCCGGAAAAGCAGGAGGAGGTATTACGAGAATCGCATGACGAGCCGTCTGCTGGTCATCTAGGCGTAGAGAAGACTTATCAACGCGCGATAATAAATTATTATTGGCCGGGAATGTACCACGACATTCAAGAATACGTTCGGAAATGCGTGAAATGCCAGACGTGCAAGTCTAGTCAGCTCGCGCCGAACGGGTTAATGGGGAAACGTATCGTAGATCAACCATGGGCGATGGTTTGCACCGATGTCATGGGACCGTTTCCAAAAAGTACCGCCGGATTCACTTACATCTTAATATTCCAAGACGTATTTACGCGATGGATAGAGTGTATGCCGCTCCGTAAAGCGAACGGAAAAAGCATTATCGATGCGTTTTTAAATCACGTTGTATACCGTTGGGGAACGCCAGAAATATTACTGACTGATAATGGGACCGAATTCGTGAATAAGACCGTTGACACCGTCTTAAACGATTGCCGAATAATTCATTCGACCGTTCCACCGTATCATCCTCAGGCGAATCCGACCGAACGCGTGAATAGAGTGATAAAAACCATGATTACCGCTTTTATCGAAAACGATCACCGCGAGTGGGACGTCCACTTAAACGAATTCGCATTCGCTTATAATACCGCCGCGTTCACTAAGAAAAACGGAGGAAGATGACCTCGAATTAACGGAACCGGACGTAGACGGATGGAAAGATCGAGTAGGGAGGTTGCACGAGTTGCAAGAAATTGTAGGCAAAAATTTAGAGAAAGCCTATCGTACGCAATCGTCCTATTATAACGCTCGAAAACGAGAAACCGAATTCAAGGTGGGAGATAACGTATGGAAGCGAAACCGAGTCATGTCGTCAGCGGCTCAAAACGTAGCTTCGAAACTCGCACCGAAATTCGCAGGTCCGTTTACGATCTCGAAAATATTATCGCCCGTTGTCGTTGAATTAGTGGACGTACGCGGGAAGGAAGCAGGCAAGCACCATGTCAAAGATCTAAAATTAATATTAAATTAATTTAAGACAACACGACACTATCTCTAATCTTTTCTTTTCATTTTCTCCAAAAATTTCGTATCTATTATCTTTTATAAATTTAATTTTTTTTGTTTGTTTAAGTATCGTTACAGCTCGACAAAGGCTTCGGAAGTTCGATCCGCTAAAGTAGAGAATTCCGACTCCGATACCGCATAATTGAAAGAAGTAAGTGCCGATTAAGGAGGGAGGGGTTGTGACGTGGTATCTTTGATACGCGCCACAAAATCTCTCCTCTCTCTCTAATCGAGCCATAAAAGAAGTACACGCACGGAACCGGACAATTAGGGACCTGCGTTATCGATGGAAAGCGGGATCGAACGACTTCCGAGGCCTCGAAAAAGCGATTTCGAGCCTTTATTTATGATTTTCAATATATTTCATGCATTGCGACTACTCCGAGAGAACCGACGAGATAACAACGATGAATACGAGATAAAGGGCCGAGCGACGAACTCCGACGTGAAAGACGCTACAAGGAACGAACTTCGTTTAAAACGAGAGAATCGACACGACGTAGAGAACCAACGAAAGCTACGAACAACGAATTCAACAGCTGACTTCTAGCACGAGCAAAGAACACGTGAAATTACGAGAAGCATCGTCATCGAAGTCTTCGTAGTCGACGTATGGGAGAACAGCGCAGCGAATTCGGAAAAGCAGCGAAAAGCGTGCGATAAAATCGAAGAGAACGAAGCGAACGTAGCGAAAGAGATCTTACGCGTTCGAATTGCGCGCCTGCGAGGCGACAAGCGAGAGCGCGGATAGGTTAGGATCCGCAGGATCGTACGAATCCGTTCGGGTAGGTTCGGCCGCCGACGGCCCAGCTCGGTAGTTCGATTTTCGGGAGAATAGATCCCGGAAAAATCACTCTAGTTTCGTGCGTGAGAAAGGTTACAGGTGAGGAACTTTAACCTCAATTTTGAATTTTTACTACCGGTTCCTCGGAGTCTTTGTAAAGTAAATTCTTTGCTTAATTCTATATTATCAATTGAAATTCATATCGATTTAACTTTCCTTTTTTGCTTTTCATAAAGATTATTGAATTTTCCGGACACGCGAATCGAGCTTGCGAAGTCGTTCGGTCTCCGCGAAGAGACGATTTCTTTTATCGTAAAAATTTGTAAAGTATCGAATCCGATTGCGTATCGGAAAGAATTGTATTGGACAAATTATAGAATTCGGAATTCGTATCCGAGGTTTTTGGCAAAAGTCTTTTCTTTGGCGAATCTGTGTTAACCGTAATTCGAGAGAGTTCGACCGGGACGAAACCGTTAGCGAATTCGAATACGGGAGAACTTGTAATTGTTTGATTGCTTTGTTTCTTTATGATTTTTGTAAGAGACTCCGACCAACCGAATTATTATTGAATAAACCGAGATTTTATTGTATTTTATATCTTGTCTCGTCTTTATTGTCTCGAGTAGAGAGTATCGAGCCCCTAACCCTTCAGGTTACGAACGCGAATCCTTCTTTGGTTAGAATCCTCGTTATTTTCTTTAGCGTTCTGTTAACAAACATTTAGTATCGAGAACTATCGTATTCCGCTTTCGAGGACCTATCTTTTGTATCGTAAACTTTTTTGACATCGACAATCCGGGTGGAAACGATTCTCGGCAGGGCTTAACCCTTTCCCCCGACTTACGAATCCGCGAGAGGAGAGATTGTCGTTGTAGTGTATACAATTTCACGTCGATCGAATATGTAGAAATAGGTAAAAAAAAATTTTCAAAATTAACCCTTTACTTTTTCAAAAATTTTTTTTCAAAAAAATGCATTGTCATCCGAGTTACGTACGTGTGTGAAATTTCAAGTCGATCGGATAACTAGAAGTGGGTCAAATTAACCTTGCAAGATTTGTACCTGACATACCAGCCAAACTTAATAAAAGCTTGCAAAAAAATGACCGAATCGATGATTTTATCGAGTACACGCATATGAAATGTATCTATGTACTAACATATAGAATAAAAAACAATATTCATGTTCATCTTGTCAAATCTTGTAACTTTTGAACCGCATCGTCTGAGCGTCATTTCTCAGAATGTTTTCCTCTTTATAGTGACGGTTTTAAAAATTAGGCTCTCTAGGGACATACATTATGATCAGATCTTTTATTTGATAATTCATCAACATCAAATTATTTAAATTTAAAGATTTAATTTATCGGCGCAGATTTCTTCGAAGTCCTGGCCTCGGGCAAATTCGACAAATGGTACGTTATAACCGAAAACGCGCGTAGAAGAGACAGGATTCCAAGTATCCATACTTCGATGATTGATAATCGCGGTTACTATATGAGCTTTCAATTTAGATAAATCAAAAATAGTCAATATTATGGGATAAATCTTTTTTTTCATATGTGACGCTTGAGCAATAATGTAAAAACAGACAGTAAAATAAATGAATAAATTCTTTTAAAACATTTCTTAATTTCCACTTATAACATCTTATTTGTCCTACGTTCGACGCGTATACTCGTATATGCTTGATTTTTTTACTGACGTACCCCGTAAGAGATTTTTAAAACTAAACTCCACAGCTAACTGCTTAATTTTTCTACAAAAGAGGTTTTTATCTTTTTTTTTGTCGGACGCACCGCTAAAGACATATTCGACAATCGCGTTTCTCAAACTTTTACTTTTTTGTAAAATACATGGCAGTCTTATGGGTAACGTAAAGGAAACATACCTCATATCTCATCAATAACTGATTTTACGGAAAAAATCTTTAGATACAATTTGTAGAGAATTTAGTGCTCTATAACTTTCATTACCACAAATTTTGTTATATCTGCAACTATTAATGGAATATTTACCAAAAATCACAATTTGAATTATTTAACAGACTATATCTTGTAAAATATTAGCTATACAGAAAGAAGTTTTAAATAAAAGTGATAGTAAATTTTAGTTCCTACAAAAAAGGACTTTAACATTTTTGTCGTCCGATGGACCGTTTGCGAGATATTAAGTAAAAACGTAAAAACACGTTTTTCCCAATTGCGGCTAACGCTCAACCTCCAAGATGACGAAAACTCAGATTTATGCTTTCGGGTCACCCCTAAACATATTCCAATTGAAAAATCCATATCGAAATTTTTGCTCAATATTCTCGAAATCGTAGCAGCGGCAATAAATATTTCAGCGACCGAATGAAGAGTAGGACGGGTTTTTTGTTTCGGCGGTGAGTAACAATGTGTGCGCACACCGATGGGAGGCACGAGGGACGAATACACAGCGGAGAACGCGACGTCACTCGCGTAAGAGAGACAGGGACGATGCGATATTCTTTCCTTGTCTTCTGCCCGTACCGCCTCACGGAGAATATTTGTCGACCCGTTCCAGTAATGCAGACTTATTAAATTGATCATTGCGCGGAAACCGTGGGTCCTATCGAAAAATTATATAGAACTTTTGCTTCAGAGAAAAGTACAAAGAATGCAATGCGCCAAAAATAAAATTTTTCCTCCAAGTAATTTCGCAGAAATGGGAGGTTATAATTTTGTTTTTTACATAAATAATTGTTGGAAAACGAAAGAATTTTTCTATGCCCATAGGATTATAAAGCATACAATTCTCAACAAATTTCATTCATGGTTTATTTTATTTCGTTTACATTTCATTTTTTTTATGAATTTTTAATTCATTTTTATTTTTCTCCTCACTTTTAACTGTCCTCAGGACTTTCCTATGTAAGATAGACTACGGTCATTCATTTTTTTTTTTTCAGAATTTTATGGCATGGAAATAGCTGTTTTATTTGTTAGATATCTTTTTCCGTTTTCAAACCGCCTTCGCGATGGGACTGACGTGTCCCAGAGGCTGCGTATGTGCATAGGTTGCTCGAGAGTCTAGTCGGTAACGTGGGTCGGTGGCGAAAACGGTTGAGCAAGCAGTGCACATGGACAAGAGTAGGGTGCTGTGTGCGTGAGCGCCGTGGACGTAAAGTGGGAGACGCCGGTAGATCATAGTGGGGGATCGGCGCTTCGGTCCTCGGTCCTCGATTCTGGCATCGCTGGTCGGAGGTTCGATTCCCGGCACATATTTTACGAACTTTTTTTTTTTAAATTGTCCGACAACTTTTTGACAGCTTAACCTCAAATAACTAACCCTGTTATACCTTACTCGAAACTAAAAATTACAAAATTAAATTAACAAGGGGAAATTACGGCCTCGGAAATTGACTTCGGGATGAGACTTTGCAGGTTTGTAGTATACCTTTAGACTATTCGATTTGCAAAATAAGAGCGCGCACTAGCCATAAACTTTCGAGAAAAATGGCTTTAAAGTTTTACGTGTAGGACGTATACCGGTCACTTTGAACACCATCCAAGAACAGCGAAGTGGCCGAGTTGTAGCGAACTCGCTTACGGCGCGGGCGGTCCGTGTTCGATCCCTGCGTGTGGAAACTTTTTTTTTTCAATTCTTTAAAAAATTATAAAATCTGTGAAATAAAGTTAATGACATACTAATATGAAGAATTTAATTATACATAATTTTTTCTATTAATGAAATTTCGGGAATATCGTCTTTCTTTCTCAATTTTTAATTTTATATGCAAGATCCTGAATGATAATTGTCATAGAAACATTGAAAACAATAGCTATTTATGCTACAAGTGGGAAAAGTGGCAAATTATGGTATAGGTTAAATTTCCGAAACGAGCCGATAGTGCGTGTTGTGGAACAGGGGAACGAGTGGGAATTTAATCACACGAGTTCCCCTGGAACACAGCACAAGCAGAGGCGAGTTTTGGAAATTTGACCTATACCAGATTTGCCACTTTTCCCACGTGTTGCATACAAGATTTTATGCAATCCATGTTTGGAATGTTCAATTTTTGGAGAAACATACTTATATAGGCCATAAACTAAGGCCTAAACATAGTTATAGGCCTTAGTTTAAGATAGTTTCTTAAGAACTGGTCAGTTTGTAGTGGTTCCCAAGAAGCGTCGGTAGCCCAGTGGTCTAGATGTAAGACTAATGCGCCAGCGGCCCGAGTTCGAGTCTCGCCAGCGCCAAAATTTTTTGTATTTGTACGTGTCGTAAATTAAAGTATATATCGTGAAATAATATTGCCTTGATTGAACTGTGCGGGAAAGTGATGACGTAGCGTGCGGGAAAGTGCCAAACTGTGCGGGAAAGTTCTACCCTGTGAGATAATAGCACATTACAGTATACCCATCGGATATTGGTCACTTTGCGCACACTATCCAGCGCTCAAAAAGTGAACTTTCCAAGCATGGATTGCATAAAAAATATTATTACATCTCGCACAATTTATGAAGGAAGATTGTTCACATGAACAACCCTTTTTTAAAAGTTCTACCGGAAAACATACTTCATTTACATTCCTGAAAATTTCTCTTTCGTCAGAGAGCTTGGAAGCGTACCAGGTATACCGGATCATTTCATTAAAAATTGGCGATGATAATTGATGATGCACTATTGATTGTATTTTTATGCAGTCCTCACGGGAATTTATTTCTCTATTATTTTCAATGAGATAAGCGCAATTCTGTATTCGTTTTATTACATTTTTTACTTGTCTACAAAAATAGACATCGCAAGGTTGAACAAGTGGAGTACATTTTGGAGGAATCACTTTAATTGTGCAAGTAGGTGATTTCTCGTCATCTTGAAAGGTTTCGTCATATAATTCAGGCTTTTTTTGTCCTCCCCAAGAGTCAATAATTAACAGTAACAGTCATTTCATTAATAGAAAAAATTATGTATGATTAAATTCTTCATATTAGTATGTCATTAACTTTATTTCACAGTTTTTATAATATTTTAAAGGATTGAGAAAAAAAAAAAAGTTTCTACACGCAGGGATCGAACACGGACCGCCCGCGCCGTAAGCGAGTTCGCTACAACTCGGCCACTTCGCTGTTCTTGGATGGTGTTCAAAGTGACCGGTATACGTCCTACACGTAAAACTTTAAAGCCATTTTTCTCGAAAGTTTATGGCTAGTGCGCGCTCTTATTTTGCAAATCGAATAGTCTAAAGGTATACTACAAACCTGCAAAGTCTCATCCCGAAGTCAATTTCCGAGGCCGTAATGTCCCCTTGTAAAAGAAAAAAAAACTTTTTTAAAACAAGCTTTTACTTAGTGTACCAACAAGACAATAATAACATATACATATAATATATTATGTTGAATTATTTGTCTTAAAAGCTTGTCGCGCGCGAGAAGGCATTAATATAGTTCGACAGAGGTTATAAGTATCTAAATGTGTATCTTTATGTTCTACAGGGTGTCCCGTTTCAACACTCAAAGCGGAAAACGGCAGATAGACTGGACCAATCTAAACAGAAATATCGAAAAATATTTAGGTAAATTCGGTCTAGTTAACGAGTTATTAATTAACAACGATCGGCCATTCACGGAGAGCCAGAAGCTATCGACGGCTTGGGACGTCCCCTTCAATCTCGGTAGTATGTAACGGAGGAAGCAATGAGAGGAGTAATCAACAACAAATAGTAACGCGCAGCGGCACGTAATGCCGTCTATCACTGTTTACTGTGAGTGCCTCTCTTTCTTTTTCTTACCCAATAGCATCATATCATTTATTTCACGCGTGCGAGGGAGAAGTAGTGTAAGAAAGAGAGAAAGAGAGTCAGCGCGAGCCTCCTGCGTACGGAGGTGTCGCACGGCGAGAAAGAAAGAGAGAGAAAGAGCTACTCACTGTAAACAGTGACGGGCGGATCGACGCGCGCTACAGCTCTTTCTCTCTCTTTCTTTCTCGCCGTGCGACACCTCCGTACGCAAGAGGCTCGCGCACTGACCTTCGCTCTCTCTTTCTCTATTTCTTTCTCCCCGACTCTTTTTCTACGACACTACCTTACGCTGAATACTCGCGCTGACTCTCTTTCTCTCTTTCTTACACTACTTCTCCCTCGCACGCGTGAAATAAATGATATGATGCTATTGGGTAAGAAAAAGAAAGAGAGGCACTCACAGTAAACAGTGATAGACGGCATTACGTGCCGCTGCGCGTTACTATTTGTTGTTGATTACTCCTCCCATTGCTTCCTCCGTTACATACTACCGAGATTGAAGGGGACGTCCCAAGCCGTCGATAGCTTCTGGCTCTCCGTGAATGGCCGATCGTTGTTAATTAATAACTCGTTAACTAGACCGAATTTACCTAAATATTTTTCGATATTTCTGTTTAGATTGGTCCAGTCTATCTGCCGTTTTCCGCTTTGAGTGTTGAAACGGGACACCCTGTATAACGCGACAAGCTTTTAAGACAAATAATTCAACATAATACAGGGTGTCTCACGTAAGCTACAACCGCGAATATACACGTGTCCACATGGATAATTGGAAGCGAAAAGTGAAATAAAAAGTAATAAAATTTGTCCTCGTTAACGAGTTATTAAATAAAATAGATCAGCTAATCAGGAAGCACGGAAGCGGTAGGCGGTGAGCTGCGGCCATGCTAGTCTGAAGATAAGAAGCGATAATTTCGACGGGCGGAGCGTTCTGGCCCGTATACAGGCGTGAAAAGGTAGTAGTCAGGAGGAGATTTCTAGGAAAAAGTGTCGACTTTCGCTCTTCCTCTCTCACTCTTTCTCTCTCTACCTTTCTTCCACGACTCTACATTACGCACAAAAATCTAATCTAATTTCCCTCTCTCGCTCCCTCCTACCCTAACACGGCGCTACCTCACGCTGCCTGCACGCGCTGACTCTCTCTCTCTCGCCCTTTCTTTCGTTGACTCTCTCTCTCTTTCTCTCAATCTTTCGTCCACGACGCTTCCTTACGCTATCGCTTCTTGTCTTCAGACTAGCATGGCCGCAGCTCACCGCCTACCGCTTCCGTGCTTCCTGATTCGCTGATCTATTTTATTTAATAACTCGTTAACGAGGACAAATTTTATTACTTTTTATTTCACTTTTCGCTTCAAATTATCCATGTGGACACGTGTATATTCGCGGTTGTAGCTTACGTGAGACACCCTGTATATTATATGTATATGTTATTATTGTCTTTTTAGTACACTAAGTAAAAGCTTGTTTTAAAAAAGTTTTTTTTTTCTTTTAATTTTCTTTTTTAATGTATATTCCGACTGGACTACGTGTGTTAGGGTCATGGCGCGTCTCGAGAAGAGAGCCCCCCGGCTCAAATCGCGCGCGTCCCGTGCCGGTTAGGACGAGCGCGTGGCAACGCGTGGATCCGGCATTTGAACCAATCATCGAGAAAAATCGTCTGGACAAAAGCGCGAGGATTTGGCGACACCGCGAAGAGGAACTCGGGAGGGGAGAAGCACCACGCGATCCGGAAGGATACCGGAAGCAGTTAGTCTTCGCCGAGCTTTGGTATAAATGAGTGCGAGCGTAAAGAGTAATTATCAAGTGCGAGAAGTAAAAGTTGCGAGTGAGAGAGAGTAGCGAGAGAGCAGAACGAAGAGAGCGAGGAAAGAAGGACGAAGGGGGCCAGAGAGAAAGACGGGAGAAGGAGGAGGAGAGAACGAGAGGAAAAACGAGGTAGCGGTCATGTAAGTCAAGAAAAATAATATTGTAGGCGCAATGGATCGGCGGGGGTATCTTTCGCACCCGTCCTAATATTTTATCATCTTAAATTATCAAGACGAAAGATACTCCCGGTCGATCCATAGGACGTCGCTAACGCCACCGAGTGTGATTGCTGCGTGAAAATCTAAATTGTCGTCCAAAGAAATCTCCTCCGTATTCTCGTAATGGCTGTCTCGTCGCATCTCATTCGATCTGGAACGCGCATAAAGCTCGCACACTCGCCTCGCACGAACTCGCTTGCTATCACGAGAAAAATCCTTACCTCCTCGTATGAGAGAGAGAAAGGCGAGGCACGCGTGGAAAAGCACGCGTAGTCGCTTAAGTAACCACGAAGATCGAACGCATATTATAACGAGAATATCTTTATCTCTCTCTATGTTGGATATTCGAAACGAAAGAATTCCTTAATTCAATCATGGTTCAAAACGTTCGTCGGCGAATATTTATGTTTATTAGTTAAGAAAGATATTTCTCTACTTTTGTCTGGTATCTATTTGATCTTTAGAAAGGTAACGAAAAGAAGAATTTGTTTAACTTCGTTATGACTTGTACTCTCGATACACGCTCGGGCAGTCTATGTTCCTCGACACGTGTTCACGCGTGAATTTACGTGGAGAGAACGAGAAACGAATACCTACTCTCACATACAGGGTGTCTGGTTCCAGGTGACTAAGCGGCCACCTACATGTGCACAAGTATGGACTTGAATCGAAAAGTCTAATAAACTTTTTCGAAATTCGGCTTAGTTATCGAGTTATTAATTAACAGAAATCAGCGAAAGAAGGCGGAACGAAGGTGGTCTACTCAAGCTCGTAACTAGGTGAGTGACGAAACAGCAGGAGGAGCAATCCACAATAACCAATAATAATAATCGGAACGAAACGCTTCAACACGTGTTTACTTTTATCCCTTATCTCTCTTTCTCTCGCTCTCTCTCTCTCTCTCTCTCTCTCTCTCTCTCTTCCTCTCACTCGCTCACTCTTTCTACGACACTACCTTACGCTGGAGGGTAGAGAGAGAGAGAGAGAGAGCGAGAGAAAGAGAGATAAGGGATAAAAGTAAACACGTGTTGAAGCGTTACGTTCCGATTATCGTTATTGGTTATTGTGGATTGCTCCTCCTCCTGTTTCGTCACTCACCTAGTTACGAGCTTGAGTAGACCGCCTTCGTCCCGCCTACTTTCGCTGATTTCTGTTAATTAATAACTCGATAACTAAGCCGAATTTCGAAAAAGTTTATTAGACTTTTCGATTCAAGTCCATACTTGTGCACATGTAGGTGGCCGCTTAGTCACCTGGAACCAGACACCCTGTATACGCATTATTATATTACTCGTTCCGTATCATTTTAATATAATTATCATCTTTCTTAGACCAGCTTTATACTCTTTACGCGTTTATTATAAGGAAAATTATAAGATCACACGTAAGCGATGCGCCTTGCGATTACTCGAAGTCGTACGCGTAGCCGAATATCCTATGTAGAAAAAATTTTTAACAAAAAAAATAGAAACCGACTTCGGAAAAAGCGCTAAAAAGAGTGAAATAATTTTTTATGTATGCCGACAATATTCGATTTCATCATTATCATACTCAGAATATTGCAACTTTTTCGGCGGCGACACAAAACATTCCAACACGGTCATTTTCACGAACAAAGGAGTAAGTGCCTAATACATAAATATCCATCAATGTCCGTGAATTTCTGGCTATTAATGTACTGTTAATTAATTTTCTGTCGCCTCCGAAAAAGTTGCAATATTCTGAGTATGATAATGATGAAATCGAATATTGTCGGTATACATAAAAAATTATTTCACTCTTTTTAGCGCTTTTTTCGAAGTCGGTTTCTATTTTTTTTGTTAAAAATTTTTTTATTTCATACTTTTTAGTGTATAATCGATCAAGATGTGGAAATAAAGTTATGTAGGTAATATTTGCAAAAGGATCGAAAAGGTTTGGTTCCGATATGTGAAGTCGTTGAGGAGATATAGAAGAATAAACAAATGATTTTGTAATAACAATTTAAACATAGTAACAATTGAGAATGTGTCGCATAATGTTAGTAAGTGAGCAGTATTTGCGAAAGGATCGAAAAAGTTTGGTTCCGATAGGTGAAGTCGTTGAAGAGATATAGAGGAATAAAAAAATAATTTTGCAGTAACAATTTAAACATAACAACAATTGAAGATGTGTCGCATAATGTTAGTAAGTGAGCAGTATTTGCGAAAGGATCGAAAAGGTTTGGTTCCGATAGGTGAAGTCGTTGAAGAGATATAGAGGAATAAACAAATAATTTTGCAGTAACAATTTAAACATAACAACAATTGAAGATGTGTCGCATAACGTTAGAGAGTGGGTAATATTTGCGAAAGGGTCGAAAAGGTTTGGTTCCGATAAGTGAAGTCGTTGAGGAGATATAGAGGAATAAACAAATTATTTTGCAACAATTAATAAATTTTTTATATAATTAATATCTGCTAATTATTTCTAAGAAGATAGTAATAGTTTCTTTCATTACAATAAATCAATCCCATTCAAAAAGAAATTGCGATAAATCTGAATAAAGCACTAATTTTGCAATAACTTTGTTAATAATAAACATTTCGGAAAAATTTCTTAAATTGGACCAATGGGAGACCTAAACCTAGCAACTTGAAGTGGTTTCATTTTGATTGGTCAACCGGTTACGGAGTTATGGCCGGACAAACAAAAAAAAAAAAAAAAAAAAAAAAAAAAGCAAGATCGCCCACTGTCGAATAGAGTAACCTCCTCCTTTTCGAAGTCGGTTAAAAAACGCGTAAACACAAGCGTCGATGAGCGAGCATACCGAACGTAACGGCTATCGCTTTCTTTGAAAATCGTTCGGATTTCAAAGGCGTATGCTCGCCTTATTTTCTTTATTCTTTGTTCCACGCCCATCGAATTCTATATTTTAATCTAGTTTTTATTATTTCACTGCTTTAACGAAGTAAATTCATAGTGGCCGCACCGACGTCTAGTCGTGGCTTTCATTTCCGTAGAGGCTAAAATACTAAATATGTTATATGAATAATAAGACCGAGTGTTTTCTAGTCATTGGTGTAACTAATAGTTAAATTATCGTCGCTTTTTAACCGACTTCGAAAAGGAGGAGGTTACTCTATTCGACAGTGGGCGATCTTGCTTTTTTTTTTTTTTTTTTTTTTTTTTCGTTTTTTTTTTTTTTTTTTTTTTTGTTTGTCCGGCCATAACTCCGTAACCGGTTGACCAATCAAAATGAAACCACTTCAAGTTGCTAGGTTTAGGTCTCCCATTGGTCCAATTTAAGAAATTTTTCCGAAATGTTTATTATTAACAAAGTTATTGCAAAATTAGTGCTTTATTCAGATTTATCGCAATTTCTTTTTGAATGGGATTGATTTATTGTAATGAAAGAAACTATTACTATCTTCTTAGAAATAATTAGCAGATATTAATTATATAAAAAATTTATTAATTGTTGCAAAATAATTTGTTTATTCCTCTATATCTCCTCAACGACTTCACTTATCGGAACCAAACCTTTTCGACCCTTTCGCAAATATTACCCACTCTCTAACGTTATGCGACACATCTTCAATTGTTGTTATGTTTAAATTGTTACTGCAAAATTATTTGTTTATTCCTCTATATCTCTTCAACGACTTCACCTATCGGAACCAAACCTTTTCGATCCTTTCGCAAATACTGCTCACTTACTAACATTATGCGACACATCTTCAATTGTTGTTATGTTTAAATTGTTACTGCAAAATTATTTGTTTATTCCTCTATATCTCCTCAACGACTTCACATATCGGAACCAAACCTTTTCGATCCTTTTGCAAATATTACCTACATAACTTTATTTCCACATCTTGATCGATTGTACACTAAAAAGTATGAAATAAAATAATTTTTAATAAAAAAAATAGAAACCGACTTCGAAAAAAGCGCTAAAAAGAGTGAAATAATTTTTTATGTATACCGACAATATTCGATTTCATCATTATCATACTCAGAATATTGCAACTTTTTCGGAGGCGACAGAAAATTAATTAACAGTACATTAATAGCCAGAAATTTACGGACATTGATGGATATTTATGTATTAGGCACTTACTCCTTTGTTCGTGAAAATGACCGTGTTGGAATATTTTGTGTCGCCGCCGAAAAAGTTGCAATATTCTGAGTATGATAATGATGAAATCGAATATTGTCGGTATACATAAAAAATTATTTCACTCTTTTTAGCGCTTTTTTCGAAGTCGGTTTCTATTTTTTTTGTTAAAAATTATTTTTATATTATTTTACTTTCATGGTGCATTACTTAGAAATAAATGTACGATTACAGACTAACGGCGGTCAGGACGTCCGTCGCAGAAAAATAGGACTAACGTATATTTACAGCAAAATCGAAAATTTGAAGGGAGGGGAAACTTTAAAATGCTAATATCTCATTGACGCGAAGTGCTACGTAATTTTGGTTTGTTTCATCATAATCCTGGAACTTTTTCCCATCCGTTGATGTATAATTTATTAGGATCGTGGCTTCCGATAAGTTAATAATCTAATTTTTTATGTGTTTTAAAGTATCAATTTATTAGTGTTTTTTTTTCCGACCTTTACGTTAACATTGCCACGGCCGACTCTAGTACTAGCCGTGCTAAGAAATGTGGCGACACCGCTAATGGCGGATCGGGAGTCCTATTTTCAATAGTAGAGTTTTGTGTCAGCGTTATAATTAACATCAGTTTGTTGTTTAAAATTATACTAATATACAGTAATTTTGATTAATTATGAATAAGCAACACCTAACTATCATAATTATAGTAAGTAGAAGTAATATAGAAGTATACTAATCTTAAAAAATGTGGTATATATTTTGTGGACTCTCGGAAGAGTTTGGTGTTGTGGTGCATTATATTTGAAATATTTATAGAGATTTCAAGAAAAGATAAGTGTGAAACAAAATAAAATCATCTTTAAACCGAATTGATGGATTTAAAAATTGTTAAAGGTATGTATAAATTAATAAAGACCTGAAATAAACCAAATTATTGGTGCGATGCCAAATAGGTTATGCGACCTCGCCTGGTCAGGCATATGCAACAAAGTTCCATCTACCAACCAGCAGCCACCACAACCAAGTAAAGAAAAACGCGCAAGGAAAAATCCAGCAGCTCCTGCACAGCGGCGCAGGGTGAGCAGTTTCGCCGTGGTGCAGTGATGACGCAGCGCGCCACACCAGCACCACGCCCACGGGGAACCTCGAGGAGGCCCGCTCAGGCAGAGACCATTCGTCGCAGCTCAACGATTGCATCCTCCGTCGACCTTCCGGCTCTGAAGCCGAACTGCCGATCGGAGAGGTTCCCAGGCGCAAGCGACGTGGTGGTGAGGCGCTCTTTGAGCAGCCTCTCGAAGAGCTTCCCTACAACAGAGAGGAGACAAATCGGGCGGTAGGATTTCGAATCCTTCTCGTCCTTATCCTCCCCTTTCAGGAAAACTCTTAAGGAGCCCTCCTTCCAGGGTGAGGGAAAGTCGCCCCACTGAAGGCATCCGTTGAAGAGCCGCACCAGCTGACCGGGAATAACTCGGAAAGCCTCCTTCAGCACACGGACCTCGATGAGGTCCGGTCCAGGAGCCTTTCCGCTTTTTAACGATTTTACGACTTTGCTCAGTTCCTCCACCGTAAAAGGAGGAGCATCTGGCGTGTCGGGTGTGATGCGTGCACCATCCCTAATTTCCCGCTGAACGGGGCTATCTTCGATTTCCCTGTCTTTGGGGACGTGAGTTTCCAGGAGGCAGCTGGCAGTTTCGCGCATGTCTGTTGTGGAGTCGTCGTCACGCCTGAGAGTGCTAAGGACTCTGTCTACTCGAAGTTTGTTCGCCTGGTGCTTATATACGAAGCCCCAGCGATCCGAGTTCCCGTGCGACGTGACGAAGCTCCTCCAGCTGTCCGGTTTGGTTTTTCTCACCTGCCTGCTGTACTTCCGCAAAGATGAGCGGTACTCTAGCTCTTTGGCAGGGCGAGCTTCACTATCCTGTTCCTCCTGCAAAGCTCGGCGTAGCCGGTATACGGTCTTCTTTAGGGTCGTAAATTGGGGGGTCCACCACGGGTTAGAGCGCCTAAAAAGTTTCTTTCTTGGCATCGACTCTGTGCAAGCGTCTGTGAGGACGCGCGCAAGTGTCTCCGCTATTTCCTCAACACGAGTCGCAGACGTCAGGTCGATCACCTCCAGCTTTGAAACGGAGAGAGCGGCTAGCGTCACGGCGAACAGATCCCAGTCAGCCCTCCGAGTGTTGAACCTCGTGTTCACAGAACGCCGCGCCGCACCGCAATTACCGCTCTTGGCCTTCGGGGTACCGAGCCTGATATCAAGGGAGTTGTGGTCGCTATTCGTCCAATCCTCCCTCACCTTCCACTCGCCGATGAACTGGCTCATGTTGGACGACACGAGGGTAACGTCGATGTACGACGAGCCTCGTGGAGTCTAGTAGGTGGGAGGTTGACGAACATCGTTCACAACCTTCAAGCCAAACGCCCGAACGAGGTCCTCCAGCTTAGATCCTCTCTCGTCGGTTCTCTGGGGACCCCAGAGTGACGAGCGGGCGTTGGCATCCTACGCAACGAGTATTCTCTGCCCCCTCAGTGAACGGAGCACCATGTCGAGGTGCCTGAGGTGCTTCTCGATGTCATCGCGATACTGGAAGTAATGCGAGACGGCATAAAACGAGAAGCCGGGTGCCTGCACTTCCACGCAAACGCAGTGGGTTGTGCTCAGCTGCGAGACTTTGACCATGCTATACGCGGGGTTGCAGACCGCTACGGCCGCCCAGGGCTGCTCGACGCGGTCCGCAGCCACCTTAGCAGTGGTCCCTAAACCAACGAAAGCCCAGGTCTTGCCAATCTTTCGGATGTATGGTTCCTGCAATAACAGGACGTCCAGTCGCTTTTGGCTAATAAGATCCCTGACTTCACCCGTCACTACATTTGAACGGCCCATGTTCAATTGCAGGACCCTAATTCCCGTGAACGCAGGCGCGGCCTCCGCCGGCGGAGGAGGAGAAGCCGAGGTCCTTCGCGGTGGGACCGGACACGCACGCGTCGCGGAAGGGGTCGATGTGGGGGACGCAGGGTTCGCGATCGCGGGTATAACGTGCCTCACGCTTGAGGACTTCGCAGACGCTACCGCGGAATCTATTTTCGCGATATCTACTACGCGGACTATAGGGTCAAAATTGACCCTGCGCCCAGCCCTAGAAGATGGCTTGGGCACCAACCTATCGCACCTTTCCAAAACAACACGGACGGTACGAAGACCGAGAACCTGGGACTGCAGTCCGTCGCGCGATGGGCCAGGGTCGCAGCGGGAAGCAGGTCGGCAAGGCGCCATAGAGGAGCCTCCCCGACGAGTGGCCGCGACCCTGCACTGCCTTTCGCCGGAGCTGCATCCCTTCGTGGCGCGCGCGTCAGGCATCGAACGAGCAGCCAGACGCGCGCTCTTCCTTTCCACGTTGGTTGTCTCTGGGATAGCCTCCACCCGGAGATCCGATTGGGAGGCTAGTTTACCTCCGGAATATTTTATCCCAGAAGCAACCATCATGGAGTTTTAGGGGCATTTTCTCTATTGAAGTTCGGGAAGAAAATGCAGAAAAGAAACCGACAGCTGAAAAGATAAACCTGAAAATAAATGGGAGGGTGCCACCCGGTTCCGTCGCCCAGGCAGTCGGGAGACTGCCGAGACGCGGGCCCGGGTTGCTGCGACTCTGCGATGGGAAAAGCACAGAGCCGCGGGAAGGAGAGGATAAGGACGGGTTGTGAATGGGAGTGATTAGGAGAGGACGGAAGTGTAGGTTGTGATAGGTGAAGGGAGGAAAAAGGATGTGGGAAGGTGGGGAGGGGAAGCCAGAGCCCCGTTGGCCGCTGCGCGAAGACGCAGCGTTTGCCCAGCTCTCACCACGAGGAGGTGGGGTTGGCATATGGCTGCTAGGGCTAGAGTCGTTCACCCTAGTAGCCTTGAGAGCCCGTGTTATAGGACAGTATTATAATTGTGGAAAATTTCCTCATCAACCTAGGGGTATTTACCATGGCGCGTTACCTTTTTTTATTATAGTGGGTGGTTCGCCAATAGCCCTATTATCCCACTTTATAAAATAAAATAAACATTTTTAACAACAACAACAACATAACTTTTGTATTCATAAAGAAATAAAGTATTACATTTTGCAATAATAATAAATAATCTTGAATAATATTAATAACAAAACAATACAATATACTCTTGAAATAATACTAGTAAAATCTTAAATCTTGTGAAATAGTACTAAGCAAATAAGTAAAACTCTATTAATGTATTAAAACATATTGAAAATCTAGTTTCTATAAGTTTTTAATTTACGACTTTTAGACGTAATGTTGGCACGCGTTTCCAACTGATTATTATTTATAGTTTTTGTATAGTCATTTAATAAAATATTTGAAAAAATTGATAATAATTGAAACAAAATATTGTGGTAAGCTTCACCACAAACACATGAATCTGAAAATACTAAATAATGTCTATCAGATTGCATGCTAATATAAGTTAATTTACATAAAATATGTTTATGATTTTCAGATCGTATAAAGTTGGATTCCAAATAATCATCATTTATTATGGCCTCCATTATTGCACACATGTGAATAAATGTGGTTATCACTTCTTCAGTGGGAACAGAAAGTCCCCCTCTTTGTAAGTGATCAAAATATATATTGCCTATAGTTTTACCTTTATCCTCCACAATTAATAAACGACATATGTTACAATTGAATTTTTTAGCAACAGAATGGGACCCATACCCGGATATGTAAATTTTTATGGCATCATCAACAACGCAATCAGCCAAATATGTGGAATCGAAGATTCCTAAGAAACAACTTACATTAATGGAGAGGTCATGAATATCGTTATTATTATCATCGCAAATTCGAAATTTATTTTTGATTTCAGTTAAAGAAAACGAACTTGCCGATTTTGTAAATATATGTTTTAGTGATATATTTTTTTCGGCATGAATTGCTTCGGTATAAGATATATGATAATTACAACCAGATAAAAGTCTATAATTTCCAAATTTTTTCTCTAATTTTTCGGTTGTAAATTTTCCAGCTAAAAGATATGATATATCAAAATTTTGAAAACAGTACTCTGTAAGTTGCAAAATAACTGTAGTACTTTGATGCAGAGCTTTGAAAGTATCTAATGTTAAATGCCCATTTGTCTCTAAATTTTGCCAAGAATTTAACCATATTAGAAGTTTCTTTAAAAATTTACATCTATAATCATTAACATTCAAAATCGGTTTACAAAATTCGTTTCTTTTCCTGTTACCTTTCACACTACTTGTATTGTTCACGATGTCCCACCAATTGCGAAATATTTCTAAAAACTAAGCAGTATCGGTATAATTGAAATCTTTCATAGCTGCTATTGTAGACTGATGGAATACATTATCAACGAGGAAAACCTTTTGTCGGTCAAAATTATTTGGATATAGTTAATTATAGTTTAATTTATAAGCTTTCTTAACAATTAAATGTTTTACGAAATCGTAAACCGCACGTAAATCATTAAACTTTGCTAATCTTGGTTCGTTTGTATAAAAGTCGGGAAAAACAAAAGTTTTATCTAAATTTTTTAAATTTAACCAATTATTTCTTATATTTTTCATTATATGAACAAAGTCGTAAGAAAGAAAAATAGTTTTATTAGATTGCGAAGGATTAGGAAAACTTATACCATTATTAGATAATTTATTAAACATAGTTCTATTGATCCTATGATTATCTGTAACAATACATATTATTTCGAAACCACATTTTTGAATAAATTCTATAATTTTATATACAGTCTGTCAAAAAAGTCTCCGTACACCGTACTAAAATTTGCTTAATGTTTTTTATCTCCGATCGGGATGGTAATAAATAAATCAGGGTGCAGTTCCGAAAAGGTCCCACCCCCGATTGAGCTCATTTTTTGTGTGAAGTTAGTATACATAGAGATAAGTAAAAAACCAAGAGGATTTTTGGCGCATCGCAACCGTTTTGGAATTATCGGGTTTTTTATTTTCGATTTTCGATATCCGTGAAAATAATGTTAAATCCATGGAATTTTAATGAAAATTGATTAATATGTATATAAAAAAACATAAAATATCTAAATAAATCTCTCATTAATGTATAACAATAAAAATAATAATAATAATATCGATCTGCACATTTTTATGCCGCCGTAAATACTTTTATAGGTGCAACCAAGACCCAACCCTACCCAAATCACTTTTTTTTAAATATGAAAATAGTCCTGATCATACATCTGCTGTAAATACTTTTGAAGGTGCAACCAAGACCCAACCCCACCCAAATCACTTTTTTTCAGACATGAAAACGCAAACTCATTCTGGGTAGGGTCTGGAGTTTTGTATATAACCTGGATAAACACGTTTTATATCCATCAATAATTGAATAAAAGCATCGCGATTTAGTTTCCTAAGACGACGACGCCACAAGAATTCACACATATGGGAATCTAAGGAATCTGCATAGACACCACCTCGAGATAACTGCCTACGCATCCACCGCCAAGAGGATTCTATGTTTTGAGTATGAGCTCCAGTTTCTTCATTTACAAATTCTTCGGAATGATTTACTGTAAAATGCTTATATCCATGAGATTCTAAATCGATATACCCTTTCCAACAATCTGTATAAATTGTAGTTCCTGGCTTTACATGTTTTTTAATTAAACTAATCAGAGTATCCTTATCTCGTTTATTATTCGGACAAATTTCTAATCGGTAATAATGGGGATGATTCCGATGAAGCATACCTAAGATCCATGAACCTTCAACTACTCTTCCTCGTTGATATTTTCGACGACCAATTTTACATTCGTCAATTTCAACAATTTCGTTTTCACCTCCAATTAATCCTTCATCCTCAAACTGTTCATCTAATGCTATCATACAAACTTCTCGACAGAAAGAGAAACGATCCGAAACTGTTTCGTGAGAAATTTGTTCATCGTCATTGATAGAACATTCTCTAACTGTCTGATCAAAACTTAAATTAATTGAAAAGCAATAAGTAATTAGAATACAAATTTCTACTGAGGTATGACAATTTTCGAACCATGTATTCTGTGCAACGGCAAATTAGTGGTCATGTTTGCCTTTTTTTCTGCATCTAAATGAACCACAAGAAAACCGATCCTCATCTAAAAACATTCGTTTTTTATGTTTATTACAATAACGAGTCGATGGAATTAGTTCAATGTCTCTCAACCATTGTAAAGTTTTTCTATGATCACTCATAATCATAGCTAACTTCTGAAAATTATACAATTTATCCATTTCAATTCGAAATAGATAGATACAAATAACGATAGCAGTAACGAAAGAGTTTTCTTCAATAAAGTTTCAATTCTCCCGTCAATCTAATTCAAGCAGATACAACTGAAATATATTCAAATAGCAGCAAAAGATACCAGTGACAAATAGATTTAAATAGCAGCAAAAGATAGCAGTAACAGAAACAGAGTTTAAGTTAATAAAATTTAACATATATTATTTTAATTCAATAATTCAACAACGAGAAGGATTCTATTGAGAATCCATCTTGCGGAATGTATTGAACTAACAAGGGGACCTCGTTTACCCGCGATAGCGGGTTAGCCTAGTAACCCAAAGGTTCCGTGATCAAGTCTCGACACGTGCACTTTTCTTTTTAATAACATTATTATTATCATACATTAGTGAGACATTTATTTAGATATTTTATGCTTTTTTATATACATACTAATCAATTTTCATTAAAATTCCATGGATTTAACATTATTTTCACGGATATCGAAAATCGAAAATAAAAAACCCGATAATTCCAAAACGGTTGCGACGCGCCAAAAATCCTTTTGGTTTTTTACTTATCTCTATGTATACTAACTTCACACAAAAAATGAGCTCAATCGGGGGTGGGACCTTTTCGGAACTGCACCCATATTATTACGTATTATTTAATATTTACAATATCTACATAATCAGTTATTTTTGAAGTAGGTACTATCATTACAGGTTTATGTTAAACTTGTTTTCGTTGGCACTGACTCCAAAAATAACTGATTACGTAGGTATTGTATATATTAAATACTACATAATAATATATAAAGATATTATGTTTAACTTTTTACTTTAAGTGTATACAGGGTGTATCCGACCAACATGTCGTGAGCTATATCACGTTGTAGCCAGGAATAAATAGAGCCGAAAGAAGTCATAAAAGTTAACATAAGATAGGTAAGTTTTTGAGTTATTAATTAAAAAAGATAGGGCAAATCACGACGCGCGGAAGCACTAGGCGGCGAGCCACGGCCCATGCTCGAGCGTTAATGCCCCACTGCTTGTCACTTTTTCGTGGAAAGCTCCTCCCGACCGCCCCTCTCCCACGTATGTAGACGGCTCGGGCGCCCCGCCCGCTCGTCACTCACCACGCGCCGCTAGATTAGCATGGCCGTGGCTCGCCGCCTAGTGCTTCCGCGCGTCGTGATTTGCCCTATCTTTTTTAATTAATAACTCAAAAACTTACCTACCTTATGTTAACTTTTATGACTTCTTTCGGCTCTATTTATTCCTGGCTACAACGTGATATAGCTCACGACATGTTGGTCGGATACACCCTGTATATAGGCAAATTTTTAAGTCAGTTTGTTTTTTTTTTAAATTTACTTGATTTAAGTATTTTACTGGAGTGTTAATGCAATCAATAACAATACTTACCTGAAATGAGATTTAAATATTTCATTCGTGTAGAGTGGAATAACTTGTTCCACGTAATTATGGATTCGCGGGATAGCATTTTTTTTTATACTAAGAGCTGCAGACGTGATACAATATTTATACAAACTTTGTTCTGCACTACTCCTTGCAATTATACTTAATACTTCATCATCGTTTTCCCCATCACTGTCTTCAAACATGACATCTAATAATTCGTTTATTATTAGAAAATCCATAATTGAAAAATGCGTGTGTGGTGTACCTTGGTGTACCTGTTTCCCGCCAAATATACACTCACTAGCCATGTTAATATTATTTCTCCCTAAGGGAACAGTTGCGCCGTCTGCAATAATGCCTCATGCCAAACCGAACGCATGCAAAGTAGCGTGAGTAACGTGCGCGTACTCGGTCCAAACCGAACGCATCCAATACACGCTTAAAAGCGTAAGCACTCTAAGCGCGTAAGCGCCCATACTGAACGCACCCCATGTCAATCGATGACAGGCATTTGAGCCTAATGTCAGGTGAGCATTTATATGCAAGCTCGGCGTGCTCGACAAATTTTAAACAGTTGACCCTGCACGCGTCGAAGTAATCGTTTCTCTACGATGCAGCGGGTCAATTTTATTGAAGTATGAATATTAATACTTCATTATTTTTCTGGCCGACGTAAAGTCTGGCTGTCATTCAAGCCCACGTAAAGTCGGGCTGTCATATTATAGTAAATTAACAAAAACATAACATATAAAAATTATTTCTATATAAATATCGCTTTTATTTTCATATTTCTAAGGTATAATGATGCAATATGGGTGGATACACTCTTGTAATGAATTTGCATTATAAGATATCCTGCTGTTCGCGGTAATGAAGAACCGCGCGCGACGACGAAGAGAGGCACAAAGCAGAGACTTGATTAGAAAGAGGAGGGTACGGTGCACACACTATTACTTTCATCATAATTGGACTGCAGATCATAGACAACGGTCCTTTTCAGGGCCAACAATTTTACCACATGGAAAAGGAAAGAACTATCGTGATATAAAAAAAAACATTTTTAATTAATAATAAAATATTTCCCTATAATTTTTCCCTTATCCCATTCCTATTCCCTATTCCCATTCCCACAACTATTAGAAGGATGGAGCCTGAACATGGGGCCTCAGTGAAAAATCGCAAACGTTTTTAAACATTTCCTAATGAAATATGTACATGATACGTTTTCAGTTGTAATATTTATCGAATACACTAGTGCGTGCGAGAGAGAGAGAAAAACAAAACAGCATGCAAACTGCAACGTTATTTCCTAAAATTCCGGGGAGGTGCCGGATGCACTCCCCGCGAAATAACCGTTTCAACAAATTATTTTCCTTATTACTCCGCGAGAATCCTCTCCGCGAAAAAGGGCTCACGTTCTTACCGGTCACGCAGTCGCAAGGAGTAGTGGGTTGAGGGGGGGAAAAGAAAATGAACAAAGTTCCTTCGGAGTACGATTTAACAAAGACAAGAAAAATGAATTTATTCAATTTAAAATAACGAAAGTATCAGAAATTTTGCGTTGGCTAAGCGAAAATAATACAAAGTCGGAATCTCTTTGTCTCCGTTGTTTAACGGAACGTCCGGACAAATTAACTGCCGGCTACGTGCTCGTTGCCGGCACGTGGTCGCCTCGCTTCTCGTATATTCTACCGAGGAATTTGCAACTTATTAATATTTTAACCTTATAATTTAAACAAAGAACAGTCAATAATTATCTTAGCAACAATTAAGCGATCTTAATGTGCGATTAACCGCGCACCCGGACAGCGATCGAGGCTGCTTCCGCTATTCGCGAACAAAGTAATTCGGACTAGAAAATCGAAGGATATTTTACGTTAATTATTCAATGTTTAAACAATAAAAATTACTAATACTTTCTATACTCGAGTTCGAGTTCGACTTTCGTAGAAGACGGACGTGTTTGTTTTGCTCCGCTCTGCTTCTGTACGGTAACGGTCTTAGTTACAGGAGCTGTCTACCGATATTATATTAAGTTTAATTTTGCGATATTTTTCGATCTCTATTACTGTGATGGATCAAGTTTGCAGAGGTTGTTTGACCAAAGTCGCGAAACCAGTGTCGTGTGGTATGTGTGGCATTGTTGCACACCCTGGCTGCGTCCAGCGCACTGGACACCTGTGGACGAAGGGAAAATTTTTAGACTGCATTCCGGACAGAACTTCTCGTGACGCGTCTTCTTTGAATGATAACCTGCAGATGGATCCTCGTGATAGGCTTCTGCTTGACCACTTCCGTCAAATCTGCAGGGAGGAAGTAGATAACATCTTAACGGTTAAGCTGAAAACTTTCGAGAAGCACTTCTCTGAGGTCATCGAGGGAATTAAATTAAATTTCAAAACGGAACTTTCTGAAATTTCCCAAAAGGTGGACATGCTCGAGAAGAAGTTGTCCTCCTCGCCTGGATCTTCTCCTTCCACTTCGCATGTGGAAGACGTTATCTCGGAAATGGCGGACAGAGATCGTCGCTCCCGCAATATTATGCTTTTTAATTTGGAAGAATCTTCATCCACTTCTATCTCCGATGCTGTTAACCGTGCTAGTGGAAGTTCTGGTTCAAATGATTATAATAATTCTATGGATAAACAACTCGTGGATAGTATCCTCCATCAGGTGATTCCTCCGGGAAAAGCCGTTAAATATAAAAGCCTTTTCCGTGTCGGTTCTTCTCAGCAAGGTCGGCCGAGGCCGGTCAAGGTGATTTTTGACTCACGTACCGATGCTTTGGAGGTTTTGAAGAACAAAGCACGTTATAAAGGACCTGCAAGAATTACCGAGGACTCAACTCCGACTCAACGCGCGTATCTACAGGCTCTAAGATCTGAGCTCGCTGTGATCCACGATAGTGAGGATGTGAATAAAACTATTCGTTTTTTCGATGGTGTTCCGCGTATTGTTAAAAGTTTTAATCGTTCCGCTAAAAAGAACTAGTTTCTAACCCTTTGGTATATTATCAAAATGTTAGAGGGCTTAGAACAAAAACTTGCGAGCTTACAGCAGCTCTTGGGGCAGCTACCGTGCGATATTCCATTATATGCTTAGTTGAGACATGGTTATGTGAGGGTATTTGTTCGTCTGAATTTGGACTGCGTAATTATAATATACAGGGTGTCCCACGCAAGCTACAACCGCGAATATACACGTGTCCACATGGATAATTGGAAGCGAAAAGTGAAATAAAAAGTAATAAAATTTGTCCTCGTTAACGAATTATTAAATAAAATTGATCAGCGAATCAGGAAGCACGGAAGCGGTAGGCGGTGAGTAGCGGCCATGCTAGTCTGAAGACAAGAAGCGATAGCGTAAGAAAGCGTCGTGGACGAAAGATTGAGAGAAAGAGAGAGAGAGAGAGAGAAAGTCAACGAAAGAAAGGGCGAGAGAGAGAGAGAGTCAGCGCGTGCAGGCAGCGTGAGGTAGCGCCGTGTTAGGGTAGGAGGGAGCGAGAGAGAGAGATTAGATTAGATTTTTGTTGTGCGTAAGGTAGCGTCGTGAAAGAAAGGTAGAGAGAGAAAGAGTGAGAGAGGAAGAGCGAAAGTCGACACTTTTTCCTGGAAATCTCCTCCTGACCACTACCTTCTCACGCCTGTATACGTGCCAGAACGCTCCGCCCGTCGAAATTTATCGCTTCTTATCTTCAGACTAGCATGGCCGCAGCTCACCGCCTACCGCTTCCGTGCTTCCTGATTCGCTGATCTATTTTATTTAATAACTCGTTAACGAGGACAATTTTTATTACTTTTTATTTCACTTTTCGCTTCCAATTATCCATGTGGACACGTGTATATTCGCGGTTGTAGCTTGCGTGGGACACCCTGTATATAGATGCGATAGAAACACTGATACTAGTTCGTCTTGTATCGGTGGTGGCGTTTTGATTGCTGTGCACGAGTCGCTCTTTAGTCGCCGCCTCTGTTTACAATCCTCGTGTGTCGAGCAGGTCTTTGTTGAGGTCCGTACGGGTTTTAAATCGCTACTTGTCGGTTCGGTTTATTTACCTCCGGCCAGTGACCCGTGCTTATACGAACATCATTGCAGGACCGTGGAGGAGTTATTATTGTTATTTCCACCGGGCATCGATCTCCTCCTTACCGGCGACTATAACTTGTCGAACGTGTATTGGCATAATAACTCCGTCGGTAATCTAGTTTACGACTGTTTGTCTCCTTGCTCTATGCACATACAAGTCAGCGTTATACATGAGTATTTTAATTTTTTCAACCTCTCACAGTTCAATATTATACCTAATGACCATGGTAGGGTTCTAGATTTAATTTTCTCCTCTTTCTCTGTAATTAATGTTGAGCGTGCTTCCGATTATCTCATAGCTCCGGACCATCATCATCCGCCGTTACTTTTCGAACTTCCTCTATCTTTTAAACCTGCGTCTTCGGCCAGTGATTACGTTAAACTTAAGAATTTTTATACTGCTAACTACTTCGCCATTAATGACTATCTTGGTTCAATTGATTGGGACAACGGTCTTTCTGCGCTATCGGTTGATGCATCAGTTGACATGCTGTATGCACATATCGACAGTTGCATTAGTTCCCATGTTCCGTCATATGTGAAACGTAACTCGTTATACCCGTCTTGGTTCTCTTCCGAACTTAAGCAGCTTGTTAATCAGAAGAAGTTAGCTCATCGTCGTTACAAACACTACCATCAGCTTGCGGATTACCTTTCATTTAAGAGACTGCGATCGCTTTGTAAACTTCTGTCGCGTAAGTGCTGGACCGATTATGTTAACCTTTAGAGGACGGGACTGGTCCCTATAGGGACCACCTTGGGAAACAAAAGTTTTTATGTTTTTCAGGGGTAATTTGATGTGCTGAATCTGGGAAAAATAGTGAAAAAAATCCTGGAGGCATCCTAGACCTTCAAAAAGGTCATTTCAAGGTCAACAATTTTTTTTTTTTCTACAAACTTCGTATACCTAGGTTTTTTGATGTGCTGAATCCGGGAAAAATAGTGAAAAAAATCCTGGAGGCATTCTAGACCTTCAAAAAGGTCATTTCAAGGTCAAACATTTTTTTTTTTACAAACTTCGTATACCTAGGTTTTTTGATGTGCTGAATCCAGGAAAAATAGTGAAAAAAATCCTGGAGGCATCCTAGACCTTCAAAAAGGTCATTTCAAGGTCAACAATTTTTTTTCTTATTTTTACCTGAGACATCTCCACGTTTGGTGATGCTCTGAGTACGAAGAAAAATAATAAAACAAATTGTAAGTTATATTTGACTTTGAAATAGTTTTGCAGAAAGCATGGATGAATAATTCGATTACAAATAGCTAGATCATTATTGAAACTCGATCCCACTGAAAGCATTCCTCGTAATGAAATTTCGGCAATACGATTAGTTGGTCGCCACTTTCCGCAATATGATAAAAAACGCAGGTGCCACTTATGTACTTTACGCAAAAACAAATCGCGAACAAATTACATATGCCGAACTTGTGATATTCCTCTATGCATATCACCATGCTTTGAAGAGTACCACACTAAAGTGACATTACCGTGAAGTCAGGTAAGTCGACACAACGTGAGAGGCAAGGGGACTCACGAAAATCAAGCACCCCAAAGGGATCAAATTTTCACCACGTCCACGTCGTTGGTCCTGGGTCATGCTGAGAGTGAAAAAAAAATACAATTGCTTTAGTTTTCTGCAAAACTATTTCAAAGTCAAATATAACTTACAATTTGTTTTATTATTTTTCTTCGTACTCAGAGCATCACCAAACGTGGAGATGTCTCAGGTAAAAATAAGAAAAAAAATTGTTGACCTTGAAATGACCTTTTTGAAAGTCTAGGATGCCTCCAGGATTTTTTTCACTATTTTTCCTGGATTCAGCACATCTAAAAACCTTTTTTTTTTTTTTTTTAATCATCATCGGCCTAGTTCCAGAGGAACAACAGCCTCAGAATTCCCCCGGCCGACGTCTGTGGCAGACCTTGCGGTATCTCATCGCCAGACGCGGCCTTGGACGGGGGTCCCTATCACCACCCCCCCTTCCCCTTGGCTCTACTGCCCGCAACCCCAGCAAAAAACGGGCCAAGTCCCTTTCGGGAGGCCCCATCCCCAGCCTTTGTGCCACCCCGGCTCCTGGGGCGGCACAAGTGCTCTGTACTACTATTCCCCTCGGCCAAATCCCTCACGGGAGGCCCTTCTCCCCAATGGGGACTCTACCCCGCCCCGGGTTGCCCTGGAACGGGGCAGAGGCCCTCCACTCAGCACTCACTCTCTCTCTCACTCATTCGTACATTCACTCCTGGTCCCTGTAAAGGGGGGAACCGTGCAATTCATTAAGCCATGTCAGTAGATAAAATTATAAAATGCTACAATAGTTAGCCAAATTTAGAGTTAAAATAAATAAAAGGTCAGTGATTAAAATTGTAAAGTCAATAGATAAAATAAATAAATAGAATAATATAATAAAATAAATAAATAAATAAGTGTATAAGTAAAATAGAGGCTGTCTGTTCGCATGGGTCCCTCCTAAGGCGGACGCGCGCCGGCCGGCCACCCCCTATCTACTTCCATCCTTTTTTTCAATACACTTCTCACCATGCCCTCCACTGCGTCCCACGCCTTCCTATTCCCCAACATATGCCCAATAACGTTGCCCGGTGTCATGTTCTCCCCTATAACACTCTCCACCCTCTCCTTTTCTTCCCTGGTCTCATTACATCCAAAGAAGGCGTGTCTGGCATCGTCGGGTCCTTCCCCGCACAGCCGGCACGCGTCCGTCTCCCTTTTCTTGTATTTGTGGAGGTAGGCTCCAAAATCCCCATGTCCCGAAAGGAACTGGGTCAGATGGTAGCCTACCTCCCCATACCTCCTACTCACCCATGGTTCCACCTGTGGGATGAGCTCCCGCGTCCAGGCCCCCTTGTTGCTCCTTTGCCATTCACCCTGCCAGGCCTCCAGGGTTTCTTCTTTCTCCTGTTTCTCTATTTCTTTTTTCCCCCTGGCCCTCTCCGCCCTGTCCTCGGTCCTTGCCATGAGGTCCTTCACCCTCCTCCACCTTTCTCCTCTTCCCTTAGCTGCCAAGGCTAGCGGCGGGACCCCTGCAATAACGCCGACCGCATCCCCAGACACCGTCTTGTAGGCGCTGGAGATGCGGATGGCTCCTCTTCGGTCTACTGGCGCCATCACTCTACCCAGCGTGCTGGGCGCCATGACCCCCGCCCAAATCGGCGCCGCGTAGAGCAACGTAGCTCTGGCCACCGACGCCAACAGCTTCCTCCTTGGCGGCTTTGGTCCCCCTATATTTGGCATTAACATGCCGATGGCTTTTTCAGCCATCGCCGCTTTAGCCGCCGCCTTCATAGCATGCTGGCGGAACGTCCACTTATGATCGATAGTGACCCCCAGATATTTAAGTGTATCTCCCGGTGTTATTCTGGTCCGTCCTAGCTTAAAATAATGCTGGAAGGCCCCCCTACTCCTCTTGAAGACTATCGCCTCCGTCTTCTCCTCGGCCAGGGCCAGGCCTACTCCCGCCAACCATTCCTTCACCTTTTTAAGGGCGCCGTTCACCGCCGCCCGGAGCCTTCTGGGCGTAGGGGCTTTGGCGATAACGGCGAGGTCGTCCGCGTAGGCCACCAGCCACACCCCTTCTGGCAGCTCTACCTCTAATACCCCGTCAAACGAGGCATCCCACAGAGCCGGGCCAAGGACCGAGCCCTGTGGGACGCCCACCTCCACGTCGACCTCGTCGCTACCATCCTCCGCCTCAAGGAGGAGCCGCCTGTCCTGGAGATAACTTGCCAGAATCCTTCTGAGGTAGGCCGGCGCTCGCCACCTCTCCGCCAGCACCCTTTTTATGTCCCCCCACCTGGCCGAGTTGAAGGCGTTTTTCACATCTAGTGTGACTAACGCCATCAACCCGGCCTTGTCAGCCCTCCCCCTTTTATATTCGGCGACCGCCCCGGCCAGGTCCCCCAAGGCATCCAGAACGGATCGCTCCGCTCTGAAGCCGTACTGCCTGTCCGACAACCCGCCGGCCGCCTCGAGCGCCTGATTCTAGCCAGACTGGATAGGGCGCTCGAGGAGCTTACCGGCGGTGTCCAACAGGCAGAGGGGCCTGTACGAGGCGGCCCCTCCCGCCCCCTTATTTTTTGGTAAGAGTACCAGTCTTTGGACCTTCCACTGGGGGGGGAACACCCCCTCCACCAGACACCGGTTATACACCCCTAGGAGCCATTCCGGCTCAGCGCCGTGGACCAGTCGGAGTACCTCATTGGGTATCCCGTCTGGCCCCGGCGCCTTACCCCCAGCTAGTTTTTTGGCCGCGGTCTCCAGTTCCTGTCTGGTGAAGAGGGGGATCCCCCCCAAGTCCAGCTGGTCCTCATTATTCTCCTCCCTGGCGGACTCCTCCCCCCGGGGGAACAGCTCCCCAACAACCCGGCGCATCTCAGCCAGGTTGCCAGGGGCTGCCCCCCCGGTACGCCCCTTAATTTCCCTCGTTACCATTTTATATGGAAGGCCCCAGGGGTCGGCATCCACCCCTCTCAAAAATTCGTCCCAGGACCTCCCCTTTGCCCTTTGTATGGCGATTTTAAATTTCTTTCTGGCTGCATTGTATTGTATCTTGGCCCCCTCAATATCACGCTCCCTGGCTCTGGCCCTAGTCACCCTCCGTCTAGATATATTCACTTCCCTTCGGAGTGCCGCCAGCTCGTCGTTCCACCAGTACACAGGTTTTCTATTACCTTTCCATGGGCGCTTACGCGGCATGGACCGGTCGCACGCCATCCTAATAACCGCCATCGCTGTCGTGACGTCGGTGGCCCCCCTCGCGACTCCAATCCCCTCCCTGAGCGCCCGGCAGAACACCTCCCTATTCAGTTTTTTCAGGGCCCATCCCCTAGGGTCCGGCGGCCTCCCCCCCCCTACCCTCCTGAATTCATATAGTATGTGTTGGTGGTCACTGAGGGTGACCCCCTCCAACACCTGCCACCCTACTAGTCTGGACGCTGCCCCCTCTGTCACAAAGGTGACGTCGATGACCGATCCCCCGGCCCCCCTCCGGCACGTGAGCGTCGAACCTACGTTCGCCACCACGAGCCGAAGAGAGGCGACGGTCTCGGCCACCAACGCCCCCCTGCGGTCCTCCCTACCGGACCCCCACGCAGGCGACTTCGCGTTCAGGTCTCCTGCTACTATAACCGGCCCCTGAACGCCCCTCACGGCCGCCTCCATTTCCGCCAAGGCTCCTTCGAACTCCCCCACGGTGCAATTGGGGGTATAGTAGCAGGAGACCAAACAGGTACCCCCCACCCTACCCGCCACGAAGCCCCTTCCGACCGCCACCACCTCCACGTAGCCCAGCCGCCTATCCAATACCCATATGACCGCCAGACCCGTAGAGTCCGCCGCCCATGTTCTTCCCCGGACTTGTCTGCAGGGTTCTGAGACGATCGCGACACCTGCACCTTTTTCCGCCGCCACCTGGCACAGCAGGTTCTGTGCCGCCGCACAGCGGTTAAGATTCGCCTGCAATATTTTCAGGGCCATTTCCTCTTATTATTATCCCCTCCTCCCTTCCAACGCCCTCGGCCCCCCTCTCCATTCCCCGCCCGCAGTTCCGCGCCATGTGACCGGACTCCCCACACCGGAAACACTCCTTCCTCCTGTCCCCTTGCGCTTTACATTGCCTAGCCCAGTGCCCGATTTCATGGCATTTTGCGCACTTTGACGTCCCCTCCTTACTCCTAAGCCTCACCTCGGCCCACCCTATTCTTATCTTGCCCTTGGCAAGCAGCTGTCTCCCCGCCTCCACCGGGAGGACAACACTCGCCACCTTCGTGCCCCGGTAGCCGTCCCTCAGCCACACCGTCACAAGGTCAGGATTTGTCCCGACCGCCCCGGCGACAGCCTCCCTGACTTCATGCACCTGGACCCCCGCGTCGAGCTCCATCGCTTTCACTGTGATCTTTGGGGTGAGGTACTCAACTCTCACCCCCTCCCCTACCGCGCCCGCGATACCCTCCCTGAGGGCGGTTACCTTCGCCTCTTCCTGCTCCCTGGCAAGCTCTATCAGAGCGTGCCCCGCCACCGTTCTCTTAACGCCGGTAACCCGCGCCCCTATCGCCTCTAGTCTCACCCCATCCCTCATCTTCCTAACGATTTCTTCGTAGGAGATTCCTTCCGCCCTCCTTACTATGATCGCGTCCCTAACAGGTCTGATGGCCGAGATTACCTTGTTGGCCCGCGCAGGGGCCTGTGGGCCGTTACCTTCCCCCCCGATTACCTGCGCTACTATTCTCGGCGCGTCCCTCCTCGCCTCCTCTCTCCTGGCTTTTCTGCCAACCACCGTAGCCCAGCGCGGTTCCTGTGTGCCCTCGCCGCCCGTGGTGGGGGGGGGGGAGTAGCCACCCTTTGCCCACTCCTCTCTTCCTCCTCCTCACGTATTCTATCTCTTCCCGTCCTCCTGCGGCCTTCAAGGGTCGTCCTAATTGTCCTAACGAAGAGGCTCCCCTCGCTCGTATTATCGGGCGTCCTCCCCCCCTCCTTTTCCTTCCCCCCCATCCAAATTTCCTCTACCCTTCTGGCAATCCCCTTGAGTGCCGCCATGATCTCACGGCACTCCTCCCTCAGCGCCCCATCACCTGTTGGCCTTCTGATTGGGGTGCTGGTAGCGACCCCCCTCAGGTCGCTCACACTGGCCAGTAGATGTCCTCGAGCCAGTTCCATGGGCATCCCTGACGCTGGGGTACCAGACTCCGGCTGAAGCCTCCCTCCTTTCAAGGACTTCTCTGAGCCTATCCCTCTCCGCCACCAGTTCCTCCCTTTCTTCGATGAGGCCCGAGACATACTCGGCCACCTTTCTCTCCATAAGGTCCCTTGTGGCCACCGTCTTTTTGAGGGTCAGGCCCATTCCTTGTAGCGTCTTAAGACACGCGGCGAACTCGTTCTTTTTGTTCGTCTGGAAATTTATATTTCCCTCTGCATACTCTCCCAGGTCCACAAATCCCGCCCAGGCCTCGTCGTATGCCCTCATCAACTGGTTCACCGCGGCGTTGGCCTCATTCGCCGCGATGAACATGTCCCCCTCTTTTTCAACCCCAGGGGCAAGTTCGGGTGCCTCCTTTTCCTTGAGCGGGGTGCAGGTACCCCTGCCACCCTCCGCCTCCCACAGTGCAGCAACCCTGCAGGCCATGGTCCTCTTTCGGACTTGCACTATTGGTCTACTGGGGGGAGTGGGACCCAGCTCCTCGCTTTCGTCGGAGCCGCCAGCTACTCCCCTGGCCTCCTTCCCCGTGTCTACCCCTCTGTCTTTGTTTTTGGCCAGTGCCTCCCTCAATTCCCTCCCCATTACGGCCCGGTCCGGTGGCGTCAGCCCGGTGCGCGCATCTTCCGCCCACTGTTTCTGGAGGGGGGTATTCGGGGACCCTCCGCTGTCCCCTCCCCTGTATTCTTTGTGGAGGGTAGATATCTCAGGCCCTTCTATCTCCTCTCCCTCGAATCTCGTGTTGTCATCCCCGATGACCACCACCTCGTCCATAGTTTTACTTGGGCCAGGGCGCCCCTCCTCGTCTCCGGTACTTTTCTTTGCTGCTTTACCTTTGTGACTCATTTCATTTCTTTTTCCCTCCCATACTACATCCGTGGAGTGTCGTGGTCGTCTCCCTCGCTGGGCCCGGTCGTCCCCGCGCGCACGCTATACCCCGTACCCGGCTCAAGGGACAGAGCGTATGGTGGCCTCGGCGGAGGCCCCCGCCGGATGCAGCACGGCCCTATCCGGTCACCAACCGGCAGTACTACACCCGACAAGATTATTCGCCGGCTGATAGGGCAGCTAGGCTATGCTGGTTAGGCTAGCCCGGGCCCCTGTACTATCCGGCGCCCTGGGAGTACCCAACCCAGTTTATCCGCTGTACCCTCCATGCCGCTCTGACCCTGTCACCGAATACGAGAACGCGCCCGCGAGTCCGACCGCGCCCGACGAGGGACCGCAGTGTGCGTGTTCCAACCCAGACACAGCCCGGACCCCTCAGAGACCCAGCCCAAACACAGCCCCACCGGAGTTGGTCTGTGCAGGATCCCCCACGGTCCGCCCTGGGTCGGGGTTGGGTCTTGGTGCCGCGTTGCCTCTAACCATGCATGCCCAAAATTTCGTGTTAGTGTTTGTGCGTGTGTGTGTGTCCCGGTTGTGTGTAAGACGGAACCGGGAGGCTCTGGCCCATGTCTCCATGAGTCAGACCCGCCCGGGCCCGCAGCCCGTTGTTTCTGTGTGTTATGGCATGCATGGGTGTTGTGTGTGTGCGTGTCAGTGTGCTGTGAGAGCACATCTAAAAACCTAGGTATACGAAGTTTGTAAAAAAAAAAAAAAAAAAATGTTTGACCTTGAAATGACCTTTTTGAAGGTCTAGAATGCCTCCAGGATTTTTTTCACTATTTTTCCCGGATTCAGCACATCAAAAAACCTAGGTATACGAAGTATGTAGAAAAAAAAAAATTTTTGACCTTGAAATTACCTTTTTGAAGGTCTAGGATGCCTCCAGGATTTTTTTCACTATTTTTCCCGGATTCAGTGCAAAAAAATACGTTGAAAAACACTTGAAAACCATTTCATCAATTTTTTGAATTGGCCTTTCCCTTGCGGACGGGACTGGTCCCTATAGGGACCACCTGCTTGGTTGGTGTCTCGTGCTGTCCTATAGACTCGATTTATGTATAAATTACACGATTTGAAAGAGGTCGATTTGTACTGAAAATTTCCCGTCCTCTAAAGGTTAAATATATTGAAAGCTGTATACCGCACAATGCTAAATCCTTTTGGAGCTTTACGAGAGCGATGAAAAAATCTGATGTTAGATCATCTAGCATGTACTTAGATCAGACTATATTGTACGATGATACATCTGCTGCTAATGCGTTTGCCCAATATTTCAAATCTGTATACTCCGTTGAGGAAGATGCGTGCCTTAATCAAAACTGTAATCTTAATCTTAATCTTAACTGTAATTCCGTTCTTAGTATCTCTGAGCTTAGTATTAGCATAACTGATGTATATGATGGTATCAATTCTCTAAATGTTAACACCGGTCCGGGTATTGATGGTATTCACCCACTCTTTGTGAAATCGTGCTTATTTATTTTGTCCAAAATTCTGTGGTTAATATTTAATAAGTCTATTTCATCAGGTACCTTTCCTCACAGATGGAAAACATGTATCATTTGTCCTATTCACAAAGGTGGGGATTCCTCCAATATCCGTAATTTTCGGCCTATTAGTATACAATGCGTTTTTCCTAAAATCTTTGAGGCAATAATTGCTAAGAAGCTATCCTTCTTATGCAAAAATATTATTATTCCGGAACAGCATGGATTTGTATCTGGACGTTCTACCACAACGAATTTATCTCTGTACCATCATTACCTAACCACTGCTATTGAAAGGAGTCATCAAGTTGATGCGATTTATACAGACTTTCGTAAAGCCTTTGACTCGGTTAATCACTTGCTACTGCTTGCGAAGCTTCGAGCGTGTGGTATTTCTGGTATTCTTTTATTATGGTTACGTAGTTATATTATGGATAGATCACAATGCGTTAAATTTAATAACACTTTTTCCGATACGTTTCTAGCGCAGTCTGGCGTTCCGCAGGGTTCCCATCTTGGTCCCTTACTTTTTTTATTATTTATTAACGATATTGCGACTTGTTTCAACTATTGTTATTTCCTGCTATATGCTGATGACCTAAAGCTGTTTCATGCTATTGATAACCCGTTCAGTCACATACTTATTCAGCAAGATCTCAATAATTTATACACATGGTGCGTGTGCAACAAACTGAAACTTAACCTCGAAAAATGCTACGTTATTCACTTTGCGCATTCAAGGCATATCTCACATCATTCCTACTGTATCGATGATTTTTCATTAGCTTCCGTTAATAATATCCGTGACCTAGGTGTCACCTTCACCTCGAACCTTTCGTTTGCAAGTCATATTACTAATGTTATTAGCAAGGCCTCCAAGGCTCTCGGCTTCGTTATCAGGGCTTCTAGATACTTCAAAAACACTAAGACCATCAAAATTTTGTACTGTGCATACGTTCGCCCACATTTAGAATACTGCTCTGTTGTATGGTCGCCGTATCAAAATTTTTTATGCGTTGCTTTGGAACGAGTTCAACATCGATTCCTGCGCGTCCTTGCATCGTGTGTGGGGCAGCCAATGTCTCGTCTAGACCATAATTACGGCCTCCTCTACGCGAAATTTGGAGTACTGCCGTTAGCTGATAGACGCGTGTTTTGTGATTTAGTCTTTGCGCACAAAGTTTTGAACGGCAGCATATCATGCCCTGAGCTCCTATCTTACTTCGGCCTTTCTGTGAGCGTTTCTAAAAGAGCTCATCGGCTTTTATTAATTGAGTTCCATCGCACGACATATGGATACTATAACTGTATCAACCGCGTTATTATTAATGTTAATGCCTTCTGTGATCAGGTGGATTTTTTTAGTTGTATGCCTATCTTTAGACGCATGTTACTTAGCGTTTTGTCATCTACGAACTTTGCTTCTGTAATTTCTGTTCACTAAAGGGTAAAATTTATTTTTCCCGTAAATAAATAAATAAAAAAAAAAATAAATAAATAAATACTCGGTTATCTACAGTCGTACGGTTCTAAATAACCCCGGACTAAGACCTCGCGATGATGATCCGCCACCCGGAAGGAACTTTTCTCGAACTAAGGATTTCTCTATCGGCTCAATTATCTCACCTCTTAACTAGTTTAACGTCGCGCACAGAGTAATTTTTCTAGGATCACGCACGCGGTTCCTTACGAGCCGGCCTACCGAAATTCCCCGAGCCCACCCGAAGATAGCCGAGCGCCTACTCGCCATCTCTCTCGCTCTACCGCCTCGCTAGACGACGCGCGCACGCATGGCCGCTTTCCGCGACTTCGCTATTAATTCTTCTTGCAATTTTCGACCGGATGACCGCCACCGATGACCATTCCGGCGGTCATCTCGATCCGTTAATGAGCGAAGGGATGCTCCGATGATTCGCTGTCGGGTGGTCCTCGTTGCCTCGGAATTTCGGCCGTTTCCTTCGCCGATCGTCTTTCTGCCCCGCTCGTTCTCGCCGTGCGTGTCCTCTCTCTCTCTCTCTCTCGATCTTGTAATTGCTCCTTCGACGGTCTGCTCTCTCGCTCTGCCGTCGCTCCGTCGGCCGCCGTTGCTCTCTCCGGCCTCGTCCTTCTCCTCTCCGGCGTGGCGATCATGAAAGAGGGTCTAACTTTAATATTTATTCATTTTTCTACCCCAGAACCAGCCTCGAGGCCCTCCGACTCGCGTCACATTTTCTTCCGCGGTCCACCCGGTGACTCTGTCCGCGACGGTTCTTTTCCTAATCCGCGGCGAAGGGGAGAGGATTCTCGTTTGTGACGGGTATTCAAAATACCACGTCACAATACATAGCAAAGCGTTTAACCAAAGCCGAAAACGGTGAATGCGTAGTTAACGTAACGCATACGACCGAAGACGAAGCCGAGCTAACAAATACATCAGTAGAAGTCAAAGACCGCGAGAGTCTCTTTAAAGAAAACGCGAGTAACAAAGTCAGCGCGAAAATAAATACGCTACAAAGCAGCAGAGAAACCGAAAGAATGGAAAAACTTAGGACTAGCATTAGGACCGAGAAATTAAACAAAGAGGAAAAACAATAGATTTGCGAAATTGACGAGGAATATAACGATTTATTTTACTCGGAAGGAGATGTGGTAGAAAGTACCGACATAACCGAGCATTGCATAAATGTAGGACCGGGAACGGCACCTATCAATGTGGCGTCATATAGATTAACACAAAAACAAAAAGAAGAAATAAATAGGCAGGCAAAGGAAATAACTGAGGCCGGAATAATAGGTAAAGGATCTAGCTCATGGAACGCCCCCAGATTAACAGTACCCAATAAATTGGAACAGCTACGAAAACATAAATTAGGGCTACAGCTAGAAATATGCGAAATTTTAAGAAAAAAAGCAACCTACTTAGACCATACCGTCACCTCTGAAGGGATAAAACTGGATCCCATGAAAGTGCAGATAGCAAACGAATTTTCAAAGTCGGTAAACGTAAAGAACGTAGAAACATTTCTTGATTCAGCAAATTATTACCAAATTATAAAACACTTTCCAAAAGTAGACACCCAAGATGAGATAAATAAAAATTTGCAAACAGCATACTCTAGTAGAACACAAGATAAAGCAAAAATTAAAGATAGTAGTAGCTGATATAGGCCGGTTCTGGCTCAGTGGTGAGGGGGGTGCGGGGCTGCGGGGGAAGGACCCATCATGGGGGGGGTCAAGAGCCGCGACTCGAAAGTGGGGGGGGGATGACGCGATGCCGGTAAGTAATATATCTTTCGACACCTAGCGATAAGAAGAAACGAATCGCATAGTTTATGTTATGTTTGTTGATACCACCGTAAGACCATAGCGAGCGTATTATTATTAGGAAGTTTACATTATGACATACGAACTCGCTGGTCGAAAAGTTTACGTTTGATCAAAGAATACAAATTTTATCGCCCCTTCGAGCGCTATACTTCGTAGCGTTCCTTTCAATTATCTTATAAGAATTCAAAAAACATTTGTTCCGTAATATAGTCTAGTGACGAACGGAATCTTCGGACCATATAAAAAACATTTACCGAGTTTAACGGCCAAGTCGAAACGAATATCTCGAGTGGATGCGACGAAGCCGGATATAGACACCTAGCGATATGAAGAAACGAATCGCATAGTTTATGTTATGTTCTCGGTATCCGATGCCATCGAAGCCTAGCGTGCATATTATTATTGGGAAGTTTACACTATGACATACACGCACGCTCAAGATTTGTCGCTCGCTGGTCGAAAAGTTTACGTTATACCACATTTAAGAGCTCTAAGGGGGTGTAAATGATTACGTTTGACCAAAGAAAGCAAATTTTATCGCCCCTTCGAGCGCTATACTTCGCAGCGTTCCTTCATTAGTCGAGAAACCGCCGTCCTTATTATTCGTCCTACGAGTATCATCGAATTCGAAAAACATTTTTTCCGTAATATAGTCTAGTGTTCGTGACGAACGGTATCCTCGCAAGATGGATCATATAAAAAACATTTACCGAGTTTTAACGGCCAAGTCAAAGCTAACGCGTACTGGAAACGAATATCTCGAGTGGATGCAGGAGTGCGACGAGGCCCAAGGAAATATCATCGCGTATTTACGAAACGAAACGGACAACTTGTCGATCGGTACGAAACGTTGCATAACATCGATAATCACGCGGCTGACATGTGCAAAAGTTTTGATGCAAAAACGCTTTTCGCGAGTGGGCAGAGGCTTGTACGAGACGAATCGCGGTGCGAGAGCGTCCTCTCTTACTTGGGAGAACATCGAATCGGCCTTTGAAAATCGAATTCTCACTGGCGCCGTCATTAACATCGAACACATCGATACGCGACAATTTCTTAAAGACGCGCGTCGCATGGTGACGAGTAGGGTTACGGACGCCATCAATGCACACAATTGTATAAAAGTCAATGCGATATTGGAAGCGGAGTTCATGTCGAATGGGAACACCGACGTTAAAAGTTTCAATACGCGTAATCGCGAGGTCTGCGTGACATCGAATTTACGCCGATGGTACACGGAGGATGTGATAGAGCCGATCTTGACGGCTATGGAAGAATTTCAAGAGCGCGACAGTGGGTGGGCGCTAACCAAAATATTGTGCCTGATGGTAAACGTTAACAAGTACCAGCCCATGCACGCGGGATGCAACCTTTCGATACCGCGAGAGCTGGCACTGAAGAAAGCGATTGTCAACGTAAAGAGCAACGGCGTCGACGACAACGCTTGCTTCTTCCGTTCGGTTGTAGCGAGCCTATATCCGGCTAGACATAACGTGGACAGAGAATCTTCTTATCCGCATTACTCCGACGTACTTAACACCGAGGGCTTTCAACTACCCATGACGCTGAAGCAAATTGTGAAATTTGAGCGTCGCAACGACGTTTCCGTTAACGTATACGGTTGGAACGAGAGTCTCTGCGAGCCGCTACATCTGACTTCGAGAAAACGAGAAAGACACGCGAACCTGCTTCTCCTTGAAACATCGACTCGGAATCATTTCGTGTGCATAAGGAATCTCTCGAGATTGGTCTCCAGACAGATTAACGATAGAGAGCATAGAAAATATATTTGCGATCGGTAAGTTAGAGATCTATCTTTTATTCTCCGTATAAAAGTAACTATCACGATAGGATTTAATGATTGAAATTTGTTTTTTAGATGTCTCCATTACTTCATATCGGAGGAAAAATTGAAGGCCCACACCGTCGATTGCCAACGAATCAACGATTGCGCGATAACGCTTCCCACGAACGATGACAACTACTTACGCTTTGAAAATTTTTCGCGCAAGGAGCGCATTCCCTTCATAATTTACGCGGATTTCGAATGCTTGCTCGCGAACGTTAATACGGGTGAAGATCAACGACGCACGCAACCCTATCAGCATCACCGCGCGTACAGTGTAGGATATTACTTACATTGCTCGTACGACGCGTCATTGTGTAAATATCGATCGTATCGCGACGAATCCGACTGCATCGAGTGGTTCGTGAAAGAGATGCGCGAGTTAGGACATCAACTCGATTCAATTTTTCGAAAAGTTATTCCGATGACGCGACTCACCGTGGAAGAGGAAATGGGAATTTCATAGGTCCACCACTTGTCACATTTGCGAGAACCCTTTTCGCGACGAGACCAAAGTACGCGATCATTGTCATCTTTCGGGTGCATATAGAGGTCCGGCGCACTCGAGTTGTAATTTGAATTACAAGATACCATTCACGGTACCGATGGTGTTTCACAATTTGTCAGGTTACGACGCACACTTTGTCATAAAAAAACTCGCCACCGCGTTCAAAGGTAAAGTAGACCTACTACCAATAACCAAAGAAAAGTACATCTCTTTCACGAAGCACATGGACGAAACGCGTAGAAAAGTAGAAGAAACGGGTGGAGAAAACGTTCGTAAGATGGATAGGAAGAGCGAGGCTATGCAATACATCAAATTTAGATTCATAGATTCGTTTAAATTTCTCAGCTCTGGTCTCGATAAATTAGCTTCTTATCTCGAGAAAGATAAATTAAAAAATTTAAGAACGCAATTTCATTCGCTCAGCAACGACGACTTCGATCTTCTTACCAGGAAGGGCATTTTTCCATACGACTACGTAACGTCTTACGAAAAATTAAGCGAGACGCGGTTACCAGATCGCGACGCGTTTTACAACAGATTGAACGATAGTGACATATCCGATACCGATTACGCGCACGCCGTTAACGTTTGGACGCGCTTCCACACCGAAACGTTGGGACAGTACAGCGACTTGTACTTAAAAATTGACGTGATGCTACTAGCCGATATTTTTGAAAATTTCCGAAACGATTGCATCGAAAGCTACAAGTTAGATCCGGCTCATTACTTTACTCTTCCGGGCTTCGCGTGGGACGTAATGCTGAAATATACAAAAATTACACTCACTCTGTTGACGGATATAGATATGTATATGTTCGTTGAGCGAGGGATACGCGGCGGGCTGAGTCAGTGTTCTCACAGATACTCGCACGCAAACAACAAATACATGGCAACGTACGATCCGTCGAAACCTTCCACGTACCTCATGTACTTCGACGTAAACAATTTATACGGCTGGGCGATGTCGCAGCCTCTTCCGCACGGGGCATTCCAATGGATCGAGGGGCGATCTTTGCTCGAGTTCGATGTAAATTCGGTTTCGGAGGACGGACCCGTAGGATATATCTTAGAGGTTGATTTGGAATATCCGCGCGAGTTTCACGATTCGCACGTCGATCTTCCGTTTTGCCCTCTTCAAGATACGCCACCGGGTAAACGCGGTCAAAAATTACTCGTTACGGTAAACCCTAAGGAACGATACGTGATACACTATCGTTATCTGCAACAGTGCTTGAGACACGGCTTAAAGTTGACGAAGATACATCGTATTTTAGAATTCCAGCAGTCGTGCTGGTTGCACAAGTACATCGACTTAAACACTCAATTTCGTACTCGCGCGACTAACGATTTTCAAAAAAATTTATTCAAACTAATGAATAACGCGGTGTTCGGTAAAACGATGGAGAACGTGCGCAATCATAGGGACGTGAAACTGGTTACGCGGTGGGACGGACGATTCGGTGCGGAAGCGTTGATCGCGAAACCTAATTTTCATAGGCGTACGATATTTTCGGAAGATGTAGTAGCGATAGAATTGAGTAAGTTAAATATTAAATTGTGCGAGCCAGCGTACGTAGGAATGTGTATCTTAGACATATCGAAAGTATGTCTGTACGATTTTCACTACGGTTACATGCAATCGCGTCTCCCCGGCAAGTCTAAAATTATGTACACCGATACGGATAGTTTAATTTACGAGCTCGAATGCGACGATGCTTACGAGGAGATAATAAAGCGAGACATAGATCGCTTCGACACTAGCGACTACGCCGAAAATAATCCATATCGTATACCGCGAGCGAATAAAAAAGTTTTAGGCATGATGAAGGATGAAAATAATGGCTCGATTATGTCCGAATTCGTTGGTCTGAGAGCGAAAATGTACGCCCTCCGTGTAAGTAACTGCGAAGGAGTAAGCGATAGCATTACGAAGAAAATCAAAGGTGTAAAGAGGAATGTCACGACTAAGAGCATAGAGTTCGACGATTATCTGTATATATTGTTTGTATATATAAAAAATTAAATATATATTATGTATTAATAATTATAATTATATATTATATAATTATATATATATTATATATATAATTAAATATATATACATATTCACGAAAAAAAGTTTCTAAATTTTGCATCACTATGTCCATAACATCAAAACGGGATAGAGATGTATTTGTATATGATGGAAATACTTACTGTTTCGATAAATATAGTGTGGATAAAACTTTAAAATTTTGGAGATGTAGCAATAGGAATTCTGACAACTGCAAGGCCAGGATACATACCAATGCTGTAACTGATGCAGTTGTCAGACACATTAATTTCCATTCTCACGATAGTGATGCTGCAAATGTAGAGGCAAAGGTAGTCCGCGACAGTATTAAACGCTATGCTGTAGAGACGCAAGAAGCTCCAGCAACAATATTAAATGCCCATTATTCCGGTTTAAACATAGCCGTACAAGGTAAATTACCTAAAAGCGACGTTATGAAAAAAGCAATTAATCGGAAAAGAAGCATGATTAACGCTGCACCAGCTCAGCCCAAAGGCTGAGGCTTCTCTTATTATACCACCGGAGTATAAAACTTATGAGTTTATGCCAGGAGAAGTCGAGCAATTCCTCCTGTATGATTCCATGGATCAAGATCGAATATTAATTTTTGGTAGGGAATCACATGAGAACTGGGCTAGGAATATGAAAAAAATTTATATTGATGGCACATTTAAAATTGCTCCAAATTTATTTTCTCAGGTTTACGTGATAATGGCTGAAAGGGAGCAATTTGTATTTCCAGTAATTTATGCCTTATTACCAAATAAACAGGAAATCACTTACACCAAATTATTTATCCAAATAAAGGAAATGTGGCCAGATTTTAATCCAGAATCGATTTCCTGTGATTATGAGCGCGCAGAGATCAATGCGGTTAAGCATGTATTTCCGAATTCAAAATTATGCGGATGCTATTTTCATTTTGTCCAAAATTTAAAAAAAAAAATTGCTCATGAAGGATTAACAGCGCTCTATAATAATGACGCTATGTTCGCATTAAAAGTAAAAATGATAGCGGCAATAGCATTTGTTCCAACCGATCATATAGAAGTGGCATTCGAGTTTTTATCATTAGAATCTCCAGAGGAGCTAGAACCGATATTAAATTGGCTGGAGGATTATTATATTGGTAGGCCACAGAGAAATAAAGATCGTAAACCACCGATGTTTCCTCTGGAGATGTGGAATGTATTTGAAAGAACGATTAATGGAGAAGCGCGAACCAATAATTATGTTGAAGCTGCCCATCGTCGAATGCAATCGGAATTCGGCTTAGATCATCCTACTATCTGGACATTTATTAATGGTATAAAAAAAATTCAAGCGGGCAGGGATAAAGAATTTGAAGAATTTATTCGTGGCGATGAACCACCCAGAAAAAGGCTAAAATATATAACATCTGAGGAGAAATTATTAAACATCGTAACAACTTTTCGTAACGATCCCGACAGCCGAACTCTGGGTGAGTTTTTACGCGGCATATTGGCATAGACGCGATTAAAGAAAGAGCGCAAATACTAGACAGTGTACGCATCTAAGGTGTATTAAGCGAGAATGTAGTAAGGGACGCGAACGACGACGAATATCCGCACAAAGAGGAGACGCGATTAGAGAGAGACAGAGCGTACACGCCTTTACTCTAACAATAGAGTAGAACAAAATAATGCTATTAATTAATGAGACCATAAGTGTTCTTACATATGTACTGATATATACGTGTGTATACTATAAATACTCTAGTAATATATAAACATACAGCAATGGAATAAAAAGAAAAATAATAAATATTAATATATATATCTTCTAGTTTTTAATACTATAAAGCACAAATTTATATTTTTATTCCATCATACTGATATACATATACATATATATACATATATATACAGGGTGTATCCGACCAACATGTGAGCTATATCACGTTGTAGCCAGGAATAAATAGAGCCGAAAGAAGTCATAAAAGTTAACATAAGGTAGGTAAGTTTTTGAGTTATTAATTAAAAAAGATAGGGCAAATCACGACGCGCGGAAGCACTAGGCGGCGAGCCACGGCCATGCTAATCTAGCGGCGCGTGGTGAGTGGCGAGCGGGCGGGGCGCCCGAGCCGTCTACATACGTGGGAGAGGGGCGGTCGGGAGGAGCTTTCCACGAAAAAGTGACAAGCAGTGGGGCATTAACGCTCGAGCATGGGCCGTGGCTCGCCGCCTAGTGCTTCCGCGCGTCGTGATTTGCCCTATCTTTTTTAATTAATAACTCAAAAACTTACCTATCTTATGTTAACTTTTATGACTTCTTTCGGCTCTATTTATTCCTGGCTACAACGTGATATAGCTCACGACATGTTGGTCGGATACACCCTGTATATTGTAACGTTTCGCCTCTCTTACCTTTTTAATGCGCACGTTACGTTACCGAACGGTTCGGTCCTTTTGGGACTGGCAGAGGAAAGTGGGAAATTTAATAAATAATGCACGCGAAATTTCGGTAAAATTGCGTTTATTTAAAGTCTTTTATTCTTCGTCGCTCGCTCGTAGGTCCCGAGCAGCTGATCGCGCCGTGTTTACGTTTTTTTTTTTACGTGTCTATGTCTTCGCCGATCTCGCCTGACTCACACACGCAGTCACACGCCTACCCACGTTCGCACACACGTATGCTCGCTCGGTTCTACTAACAAGGGAACATTCCCAACCCGGAAATTCTGATTTTAATGAAACTTTGTGGGTAAGTAGAGTTCATCGAGTTGTTTGGGGAATAATTTTTTTTTTCGGCGGAAATTCACTTTAAGAGGGTGAAATGACCCCGCAGAGTTTTGCGAATTTTTCGTTTTTTTGATATAACTATGTAACTGTGTACGCAGTCTGATAGATCTTGAAATATCATGCAAGTTTTACATTAAAAATTTTTTTCTATCTCTCACAGTTACATAGTTATATCAAAAAAACGAAAAATTCGCAATACTTTGAGGGATGATTACACCCCCTTAAAGTGAATTTCCGCCGAACAAAAAAATTGTTTCTTAAACAACTCGATGAGCTCTACTTATCCACAAAGTTTCATTAAAATCAAAATTTCCGGGTTGGGAATGTTCCCTTGTAAGACGCTCACTTGCACACACACACCCAGACGCTTGCTCACACGGACATTCGCTCTTACACACACTCTTAATCTACTGCCTATGACTAATGGTATTCTGAGGTAATAGAAATGAAAAGATACACATTACTTTAGGTAACGTTGTATGGTATAGCTTCGCTCGCCGTAGCACTGTATCTGTGTTCGTGGCTTCCCCTCTCACCCTCCGTTTGTCACGATCCTTGCGTCGCCGCTTCTCGATACTCGCGAAAGCACTTTTTCAACCCGTGATTTTAAGAGCGTTTCACGTACTTTAAATTTCTGATTATGCACAAAACTGTAATTTCTACGAACTGCGATCTTTAAGAGAAAACTCGGAATGCACTACTTTTCGTTGCGTGGGCTTGCTATTTAAATGCTTGTCCCCACCGCTCTTACTTGTTTGCGATCGAATTTCTATTGTCTATTAGGATCCCCTCTCTTAATTATTACATGCGGTTATTGTCCTCGCGGCTGGCCCTGAACTCGTTGGCCATCAAATTCCTATCTCGTCGAATTCCGATCTATTTCGCGTATCTTCCTACCTTGTCTTTCTTCAACGTTTTTTCTATGTTTTCGCGTTCGCGTGCCGATCTCGCGGTGCGTTTACCTTTATAACTTCTATTTTTAGGCTATTCGCGCATTCCTTCGTTCGTGAGATTATAATTGCTATGTGGTTTTACTTATTATTTATTGTATTTTAATCATCGATTCAGCTATACCATATCAATATATATATATATATCAGTATGATGGAAATAACAATGTCTCATGGTGTGATATGAAATGAAGAAATGTTAGAAGAAAATATGTTTTTAAATATCAAAATTATAATTAAATAAAATATCGATGATCAAACGTTCCGCTGAAAAACCCGGCGGCGAATCGTCCCGGTGGCGAATCGTCCCGGCGGCGAATCGTCCCAGCGGCGAAACGACCCGGCGGCGAAACGACCCGGCGGCGAAACGACTGGCGGCGAAACGTCTAGGCGGCGAAACGACCCGGCGGCGAAACGTCCTGCTTCGATGTAACGGAACTTTACACTTTTTACACTCCCATGTTGTTTCCTTACGTTTTTTATGTTTGTGACAAACTGTACAACGTTTTGACGGTCTTGATTTAGAGGGTGTTGGATCAATGTGCTTTGGAAAATGAGCCCAGTCCTTCGCGTACAGTCTGTCTGGCGCATCTCCGACAGATGATACGCCTCGTTCTCTATAAATCGGTTTTGGCATATTCTTCAATAGAGATTCGGCTATATTGATCCTATAGTCGACATAGCATTGTTTCTTTCCATCATTCAGGTTTTTCCATAAAATATAGGAGTTAAAAAGACCAATATCAAACAGATAAAAAAAAATTTTTTTGTATCCTTTCATGTATTTCCGCATTACTGGAAAACATGCCAATATTTGATCTTGGAGATCAATTCCGTTCATTCCGTGGTTGTACTCTGCAATACAACTCGGTTTTAGGGTGTGGTTGGATCCTTGTGAAATAATTTCGACTGTTTCATGTTTTGTCGACATCATATACAGGGTGTCTCACGTAAGCTACAACCGCGGAAATACACGTGTCCACATGGATAATTGGAAGCGAAAAGTGAAATAAAAAGTAATAAAATTTGTCCTCGTTAACGAGTTATTAAATAAAATAGATCAGCGAATCAGGAAGCACGGAAGCGGTAGGCGGTGAGCTGCGACCATGCTAGTCTGAAGACAAGAAGCGATAGCGTAAGGAAGCGTCGTTGACGAAAGATTGAGAGAAAGAGAGAGAGAGAGAGAAAGTCAACGAAAGAAAGGGCGAGAGAGAGAGAGAGTCAGCGCGTGCAGGCAGCGTGAGGTAGCACCGTGTTAGGGTAGGAGGGAGCGAGAGAGAGAGATTAGATTAGATTTTTGTTGTGCGTAAGGTAGCGTCGTCAAAGAAAGGTAGAGAGAGAAAGAGTGAGAGAGGAAGAGCGAAAGTCGACACTTTTTCCTAGAAATCTCCTCCTGACCACTACCTTCTCACGCCTGTATACGTGCCAGAACGCTCCGCCCGTCGAAATTATCGCTTCTTATCTTCAGACTAGCATGGCCGCAGCTCTCCGCCTACCGCTTCCGTGCTTCCTGATTCGCTGATCTATTTTATTTAATAACTTGTTAACGAGGACAAATTTTATTACTTTTTATTTCACTTTTCGCTTCCAATTATCCATGTGGACACGTGTATTTCCGCGGTTGTAGCTTACGTGAGACACCCTGTATACATCTCGCTTATCTTTCCATTTTATAGCGAGTACTCGGTTGCAGCTTCTTATTATGTATTCCCCCCTTTTTAATTTTACACTGCACAAATCTTTTGGCATATTCTTCCTATTTGAACGTACTGTGCCAATTACATTTGTTTTATATTTATGTGATAACGTCATAAATAATTTTTGGGAAGAATACCAATTGTCCATGTATAAAGTGTGACCCCTGTGCAGCACTGACTCAGCAAGCTCTTTGACAACACATTCCGAAGCGCTGTCATCACAGTTTATTTTATTGTTGCCGGTATATATTTTAAATTGATAACAATAGCCTGACTCAGACTCACATAATTTATAAATTTTGACGCCAAACCTTGCCCTTTTGGATGGATTGAATTGCTTATACGATAGACGCCCCCCGAATTTCATAAGCGATTCATCAATAGAAATGTCTTTTTTCATTATATACACTTCTTTAAATTTTTGGTTCAAAAAATTAATAACAGGTTTAATCTTGCTCGTTTTATCGGTATTGGCAACCAGATTATTGTTTGAGAAATGCAAAAACCTTGTAATTTGTAGATATCTCTTCAAAGGCATTGATTTTCTAAATATGGGCGTTTCGATAACAGCCCTCTTCGACCAATTCATTTGGATTCTTGGTTTTTTTACCTGTGACATTATAATGGTCAAGGCGAAATATCTTTTCATTTCGGTAGAGTCTACAGGAAACCAAGCGTCGTCGATTTCTCGTGTTCTATGTGGATTTTCTCGTATTTCATCTGCATATTGGTTAGTTTTGGTCACAATATTGTACCAAAATATGTCATCAAATATTAGATTAAATATATCAAATTCTCCTCCACTTCCTCCTAATTGACATAAGGCTCCCTCTGTAAGGCCAGGAGTCATCGTATAGTCCCAGATTTTTGGACTATTTCTTATTTCCTTCCAAGGCCAGGACTCTGGTAGTTGATCGTCATCGGATGTATCATCAATAACTAATCGCCTACACTTTCTTCGAACTCGACATATATCGTCACTACTGTCACTTTCGTTAGCAAAATTATCAGCACAATTCTCACTGCTTTCATCACGAAATCTCTTTCTTGAGAACATCTTCTGGGGTTGCTTTTCTAGAATTTACGAACGTAAATTTCGACGTGCGAATGTGACCACGAACAACTTGACACTGATCACGATCCGAAGAGATAACAGAAATACATCACGAGCCTTGTCTGTGCTATCTACAACCCGCGATCGTCCTACCACGGGCGATGCCCGTCATGTTTACGATTGGCCCGATCAGCGTGTTACACAAGTCGTCCGGATTACCCGAACGCTGCGCGAGCTTGTTTACGATTTCGGCCCAACATCTTCGAATCTAAATCGTAGGTTAAGGGGTTAAGAGTGTGTGTGCGTGCGTATAGAGCGATTAGCGTCGACGAGCGCGTTGAAACCTAGAAATAAGTACATAAGAAGCGATCAGCTGAGCGAGGACATCGACCCAGAAACATTACGTCACGAGAGAGGAATTGAAAATAAAGAAAATCCTTTGGATTCAAGTGTTTATCATTTAAATTTTTCCTTTTTTTTTCCCACTGCTAGTCCGTAATAGGATCGAACGAGTTAGGAGGTAACACGCTTCGAACAGGTAAGGGAAGCGTTACGTTACAGTATGTGTACTTTTTTTTCCTTTTATTTCTTATTTGTGCATTTTATTAAATCTTATTTACTTATTACTTTTTACCTGTACTTTTTCACGTCTTTTTTTGTTATAAAATAACATGCAATGATGTGAAAATTTTACTTTTCGCTTGAAATATTTAAATTGTATCACGTGTTAAATATTGTGTATAGGGAAGAATAATAATCAAGTCGTGTAGAAGAGTAGTGTAGATATATTTATTAAAAAAAAAAAAAAAAATCGTTTACTGTCGAATTGAGTAACCTCCTCCTCCTTTTTTGAAGTCGATTAAAAAGATGTAGAAGTATAAGAACCTGAATGGTAGTCATCGTAAAAACATTGGAAACAAAATATATTGGAGCAATTTGCGCATCGAATGAATGAGGATTGTTTACAAGAACAAGTTCTCAAACAAAAAAAAAATACGTGAAAAAGTACAGGTAAAAAGTAATAAATAAATAAGATTTAATAAAATGCACAAATAAGAAACAAAAGAAAAAAAAGTGCACATACCGAGACTCGAACACGGAATCTCTGGGTTCTTAGGCTGACCCGCTACCGCCTCGACCGCTGAAGCCCTTGACGAAGAGTAAATTTTTTTCGTATGTGAGAGTATAGGAAATTTTTGAAGCGTTTTTTCTCAAAACTGGCTGGCCAGTGCGTTTTCTCCGTCGAACATAGTAACACTCTAAGGCATTACTACAACCACGCGAAGTCTCGTTCCGAACTTCATTTCCCAAATCGTGCGGTCTCCCTTGTAAAATGTATAAGCCGGGTTTATTCAACCTCGCCGTAGAGTTATTCGGTCCGTAAATATCTCTACGTAGCATTTAATTGGTCAACGACTAAGGATTTAAGTGGCTCGTAAAATTAAAGCAGCACTTACTGTGGGGAACACGATAGATTTCTCTTGTAACGGCACAAGATAAATGGGGTCTCTCGTTACGACCAATGACTGTCCTTTGTCGGGCGAGACACTTAGGGTACGTTCGGTTTAGACGCTTTCGCGCTTCCAGCGCTTACGCTTGTGACGTCCCATGAAAATTCCACTAATAATTATTATTGACAATACATAGCTTAAATTCAAACTTAAGAATTTTCATGCAACGCCACGCTTACGAATATGAAACGTGTCCGCCGTACATCTCACACGAGAGATAAGAAAGCGCTGCGCTACGCGAGCTGACACGCGACCCCTCTCCGCAACGACGTCACGGGCCCAAGCGCTCGAGCCGCCCGATATCGCGACGGGAACCTGACACCCGCTCGATTTCGTGCCACACGCGTGATAATTATAAGTACATTAGTAAACATAGAGAATCTTCAAGGGAAAGATAAAGGAGTAACATTTTCATTGATCAATAGCAAAGTACCTAAAATCCAATTCTATTTAATTAGTCTCTTTACTAACCCTCGAAGATCCTCAAATTAGTTATTAAGAGTTCGACCATTATAAATCTACCATAAAAACACCAAATCAACGTGAAGAATACACCACGAAAACGCAATATCAAAGGAAACGGATGCAACCCAACACGCAGAACAAAAAACCAGATTCAAGAAGAAACCAGACTCAAGAAGAAATTGGACTCAAAAAGACGCAAGACGAACTTCGAAATCCGGCCTATACAACTCGAAACCAACGGATAAAACACGAACGGACAGTCCGCTAAAACCAGGATTCCCAGCCGCATCAGCATCCACCACAACACCCCCCTTTCCACAAAAAACCAAGATTTAGCAAACGATGCACCGGACCCTACGACACCAACAACCAATGAAAATCTCACAAAGTGTCGCCATCAGGCCCCACTCTTCACCAAAGCTACCCCTTCTCAGCAGCATCAGAAGACATAAAAATCAGTAACGAGCGAAGAATCATCAGTCTACAAGCACACACAGTCTACCTTTTGTCACAGTCTACCCATTAATCTACAAGTCTACAAGTCTACAAGTCTACAAGCAAGGTCTACAAGCAAAGTCTATATCCTACTTTCTACTTCTTGTCAATCCGAATAGTCAATCGCGAAAGTGTAGTGTATACCTTAGAATACCAGCGACCCTCTACCGAACGTCCAACTGCCTAAGACAAAGCGCCAACATCTACTGTAAGTTATAACTATAACCATTGTCAATCATTGTAGACTCCGGGATCGGATACCTCTATCACGGTCTCGTCAAACTCCTATCCAACCTTCAGCTCTCCTACTTACAATACTACCTCACTCTTTTTCTCACTCTGCATATTGCCATCTGGCACAGCGCATACTAGCGAGGTGCAGCGTTGGGAACACTCACCGCGCATACGAGCTAGGAGCAGCGGCGGGATACACCCTGCGCCAGTTCCTAGCAAGGAAGTCTTTCTGAACGTTTCATTATTTAACCAGACAACGAAAGGCAGATTTTAAACCTCCTAAATTCCCATTCCCCCGACCCGGAGACAATCACCTTAGAGCAAGGACGATACCCAGGCATTTATATACATGTACCGCTATTCATACTACCAGTGACCGCTATTGTTTTTATCATTATCCTATAGAATAAACGTAATTATTATTATTATTTCTATCGCTTTCTTTTACTCTTCAATAACTCATTGCGATTCCTCTCCTCCGATCTCTTGGCCGCCCACGGTAGACGAGGCGTAGGTCTCGTGACCAAAACAGGCCAAATCTTTAAACCGTCCGGGTAGGTGTAGAGTAACGAACGCGTTATTGGCCCTCACCCGAGACGTGACAACGCTTTTAATCTAGTTTTTAACCGACTTCGAAAAAGGTGGAGGTTACTCTATTCGACAGTGGGTGATGTTGCTTTTTTTTTTTTGTTTGTCCGGCCATAACTCCGCAACGGATTGACCAATCGAGATGAGACAACTTCCAGTTGCTAGGTTTGGGTTTCTCGTTGGCCCCGTTTAAAAATTTGTTCGAAAAGTTTATTATTAACAAAGTTATTGCAAAATTAGTGTGTCGGAGTGCGAAACGAGTTACGAACTTTATTCAGATTTATCGCAATATCTTTGAATAGGATTGATTTTTTGTAATGAAACTATTACTATCTTCTTAGAAATAATTAGCAGATATTAATTATATGAAAAATGTATTAATTGTTGCTATATTTAGGATATTATTGCAAAATCATTTGTTTATTCTTCTATATCTCCTCAACGTCTCCATCTATCGGAACCAAACCTTTCGCAAATATTCCCTACTTACTAACATTATGCGACAAATTTTTAATTGCTGCTATATTTAAATTGTTACTGCAGAATTATTTAATAATGTGGCTTTTTCAACGTATTTATTCATTTAAAAAAAGACTTTTTATCATGTTGCAAATATTGTCCTGGTTATTGCGATTTGCGGAACACAGGCTGCGCAGTCTTTGCATTTCAGCAAGAGATCTTTCATCATGCGGTTTATTCAAAATTTTGCTTGGTGCTAAATCGGATAAAGCAATGTCAGTCAAATTTTTAACTCTACTAACAAGGGACATTCGGTAACCCGAAAATTCGGATTTTTTTGAAACTTTACAGGTTTGTAGGGGACTTCGATAGAAGTATCAGGCAATTTTTTTCATCGGCGATAATTCGGTTCTTCTGGGTGAAAACAGCCCTTAAAGGTAGATAGGCGTTTTCATATTTTCCCGTATATCTTTAAAATTACAATAGATACAAAAAAATTGTAATAACGAAAATTGAATGGCTTTTTATGTTCTATAAAACAGTGCTCTTAAATTGTTAAACATTCGTTTTTTAAATAAACAAAAACCTCATCCACCATTACTTTGAAAATTTTTAATTGTTTGTAACGTCTAAAAAGATGCAGAATCCTATTATAAATACATACATATGTGTTAAACTGCCCAGACAATATGGTATTTAGATCATTTTAGCGATACGTGCATGTTGGACGTCTCACACTGCACTGCGAACAAAGCGCTATAGTCCAGTCGGAATATACATAAAAATGACCAAGTTCTAAACAAATACACCAGAGCATCGCCGATTTATTTATAGATACTTTAACCCTCCCGGAACATAACTTGAAGTTTTCTACAAAATCTTAGTTGCATTTTAGCAATAAAAAAATATTGAAAAAAAAAAATCACGTTTTTTCACGTTTGTTTGTGCAGTATGAGATTTATCAAAAAATGCTTCGTACAAAAGTTTTGCGTCATAACGATCTCTGAAAAATAAGTCCTATGAAAAAATCACGTAACATTGTTAGTTTACCGGTGAATTGCTATTGAACAATTCAAATTTGCTTTTGCTATTTGCGTACTCTATCAGTCATTTATCAACATATTGTCCTAAAACTCATACATCATGTAGGAAAATAAACGCTCTAGAGATATACGTGACATATATCGATCTATGTTATAAAGTTTAGCGACAAGCCCCGATCTCCGCGAAAAAAGTACGTGCCGATTGCCAACTCCGAGGAAGGGTTACAAGGTTGAAAAAAATCAAGGTGGTTCTTGACAACATGTAGTTTTAGGATTTAACAAAAAAAATCAAATTTTTTAAAAGAAACTTCCGATTTTGGACGATTTAAAATTTTGGCTTATAAACAAATAGGAATAACTCCTTACATTTTGGTGCTAGTTGAAATATTCTTCGGGATTAATATATATCTCCGCGAGACGCGTAATTTAAAAGAAAAGTAGTCTCAATATCTTCATTATTAACCGAGATATGGATACTTTTACGTTTCTTTGAATAACTATTGTTCTAATCAATATTTTCGCGTAATTCCAGTTGGACAGCCGTCTCAATACTTCTAGCCACAAGATCCCATATGATTCGAGCGTTCATCTCATTGCGGAGAATCTTCGCCCGCGCGTCTATCATCGAACAGCGACTCCGGCACGGCTGACCGGCACGCCGCCGAGCGGTGGGGGTACCGCGTCTCGCCCCGCAGCTCCCCTCGACGACTTGGTTAACAATTTCCATAACTTCCGAGGGCGGCCGAAATATAAATTATTTTTATCAATACTATTAATTTTTTAATATTAATAACAACAAAAGTTTTAATGTAATAATAAATAAATATATGTATGTATGTATTGTGACTTTAGGGACGGAAACGTAATTAAATAAAAGAATTAAGGAAGGTAAATCGGATAAAATTCGCGAGAAATCGCAACAATTAGAACAAAATTACGTAAAGCAGGAAAGGTACAAAGACGAGGTAAGAGCAGAAACGCGTAATCGGCTAAAATTAGAACAGAGGAAAGGTGACAAACACATAAAAAAGGGTAAGAAAGATAGAAAGGGACGGGAAGATAGGTAGGCATCGCGACGGATGACGCGCACGAGTGAATGACCGACGAATTTTCCCGAACGAGAGATAGACAAAGGAGGAGGCAATGACCTAGAAGCATCGGAAAAGTAGGGAACCAATTAAAATACGGAAAGAACATCACGCGAGGAAGAAAAGGTAGGGAAATCGCCTTTAAAAGGGCCGCGAAAGAAAGGGAAATTCTTCTTCTGAATTGTGAGAGCCAAAGTATAGCCGAGTTATCAGTAGTGCGGGGAGATAGAATTAACGAAGTGCAAATCAATCGAACATAGAAGCGTTGAGGAAAACCTGGCAGCCGCTGATAGAGCAGGGAAATCGGCCATCTCAATATCGCTGATACGCGAGAAAGAACAGCGGTAGAAAGAGAAAAATGGAAGACCGGCGCGTAAGTGGTTTCCACCTATTAAATACTTATACAGTCACACGACACAACGTCTCCGAAAGTAAAAGTATTATTCTCATTTCACATGCCTAAGATCTATCTCGCATAACGTGTCTGTGTTTGTCATAGTTTTTATACCTAAGTTCCCGTAGAAATAAGCAATAGTCTAGGAGTATATGTGTGTGTGGAACGCGTGAGTGAGAAAGCGGGCGACCGAAGAGCGAGTGAGGAAGAGCGAGCGTGTGAGTAGGCTAGAACAAGCGTAGGCATAAGAACTCGTAGGTAAGTGTGCGTAAGTAAACGCGTCTTCGACGAGCGCGTCGAAAACCCGTGCGTAAAAACACCGGCCGAACAGCTGATCGAGAGCATCGACCGCAACGCACGGATTCTAAGGTAATAAAGAAAATAAACGAGAATTCGGTGTCGTTATTTGCGAAATCCTTTACTTTTCCCACTGCCAGTCCTTTTAAGGATCGAATTGTGCAGGAGGTAACGTGTAGAAAAAGGGTAAGAAAAGCGATACGTTACAGTTGTGTTTAATGATTCTCCTCAGGGTTACATGAACTTCCGGTCCTCTCCTGCATTACTCTCTCTATCCTCCATCCCTCTCTTTCTCTGTCCTTTGCTCTTCTCTTCTCTACTTCCTTCATCCATTCTTCTCCCGCCTCTCCCAGTATCTCCTTTACCCTTTCTCTCCACGCTCCTTCTTCTCCTTCTATCCTTCCACCCTTTCCCACGCATGCTCCCACGTCTCCTCTTCTTCCTCGCATGTTGTGCACTTCCTTTTTCTCCTTCCTTTTGCTTCCTTTCTTCTCTTCTTTCTTCCCTTTTCCTCCTCCTCGCTCCCCTGTCCCCTCCTTCCTGCTTCTCCTACCTGCTCCTTTCTCTACCCTCTCGTCCATTCCCTCACCGCCAACGCTCTTTCTCCTCTTTCCTCCTCCTCCACTACTTCCATTGTTACCTCCGCTCTCATCCTTCCTACTTCTTTACTCCTCACCCTCTCTCTACTTTCTCCTTCACCTTTTCTCTCCTCTTACCCTTGCTCTTTCTTTCTCCCCCTAGCGCCTTCTCGTTCTTCTTCTCTTCTATTCTTTTACCGCGTACCCACCCTCTCCCTTCCTCATCCTTTAATATTTGCTCCTTTTCATCCCATACCCATCTTTTTCCCTCCGCCCACAATCTCCCATACCCCGTCCCCACTCTTTTTCCTTTCCATCTCTCCTCCGCCGCAATCCTGTCTATGCTCCATTTCATTATTTTTTCCTTCCACGTAAGATCATCCTATATTCTTTCCTTCCTGCCTCATAACCTCCTCTTCTTTTCCATCACCATTCTCTTTTGGTTTTTGTCTCCCAGTTTAGCCACTATCATATTATTGCCTCCTTCCGTTCTTACCTCCCTTATCTCCCTTATCTCTACCTCCGCTCCTATATTCTTTAACATCTTCTTCAGCTCTTCTCCCTCCTTCCCTCTCTCCGTCCTTAATCCTTTTACTACTACATTCTGCCTCATTTCTTCCCTTTCCCTCTTTTCTATCTCCCATTCCATTCTTCTTATTTTCTCCGCTAACTCCCCCTGTTCTTCCTCCGCCCCCCTTCTCTATTTTGTTCAATCTCTCTTCCAACTTTTCCCATTTCTCTTTCCCGCTCCTATCCTTCTCCATTTCCTCTACCTTTGCCTCTATTTTCCCTAGTTTATCTTCCATCTCCTTCTTTTCCTCCCTCCCTTCTTGCTCTCGCTCTCTCATTTTTACTCTCAACTCTTCCATCTCCTTCCGCATTATCCTTCCTTGACTTCCTATTCTTCTTTGTCTCCGTCACGAACATCACCCTTATTTCTTCCAGTAGATCTTTCTGTGTTACGTGCCGGATTCCATTGGACTCAGGACGCGTAACGGATTCGTCCTCCGATGAAACTCCTTTGGAATGGTGGTGTTGAGGAGATGGTTTTGGTGTTAGAAAAGGAAAGGGAAAGGAAAGTGCGTTTCGTCTTGGGTCCGACTGCAGACTTATCAATGGGGCTGATGCAGGCGGACCCTACCCCAGACGCTATGGTCAGGTATCTTAGGAGTTCTATATTGTAACGTTTCGCCTTCCTTACCTTTTTAACGCTTACGTTACTTCACCGAACGATTCGGTCCTTTTGGGACTGGCAGAGGAAAGTGGGAAAGTTAATAAATAATAGTCGCGAAAATTCGATTAATTTGCGTTTATTTAAAGCCTTGTATTCTTCGGAACTCGCTCGTAGTTCCTGAACAGCTGATCGCGCCGTGTTGTTTATCTTTTTTCTATGCGTCTCCGTCTTCGCCGATTTCGCCTGACTCATTAGGCCAAGCAATAGAGATTTTTTCGTGACAAAATTAAATGCTGGATGAAACCGGTGTCAATCGACGCGGAATGATCCGTAGATATAAACTGCCATGTTTTGGACAAAAAATTTTCATTAGTTACAGAGTTATAAACAAAAAACATGAAAAATTCGTGTTTTTTTTTCGTTTTTTGCTTATAAAATGGAAACTAATGAAGCAATCGTAAAACTCATAAAAGACGAAATATGGAGAATGAAAATGCGGACAAAGTAAGTGCTAGAACAACTCGATCGGATCGTTATTAACGGAAAAATACCGGAAAAACCGAAAAAATCAGCATTTTTTAAAAAATTCGTAACTCCGCCATTTTTCGATATGTAGCGCTGACTCTTTGCAAGATAGTAGGTATTGAGAAGTACTTTATTTATACATAATTCAGACCCATGTGGGATAAATAGTTTTTGCATTATTGTAAATTGAAATTTTTTGTACACTATCTTTCGGCAGGCCTCTATGCTCCGGTGATCGGTCGATTTTAATTTTCGAAACGGATTATGAAACTAGAAGTATTGTACTATATGGCCTCAATCTCACTTTTTCGTTAAAATACTGCCAAATAGGTGAAATATACCCGCAAACAGGACCTAAAACGGCCGAGCGCGTGCAAGACGGCGAGCAGTGGGGGTAGAGCGGCAGACACGGGGAAGGCGCGCGACACGCTTCTATTACTATATATATGCCTTGGGAGTCTGCCGCTCTACCCCCACTGCTCGCCGTCTTGCACGCGCTCGGCCGTTTTAGGTCCTGTTTGCGGGTATATTTCACCTATTTGGCAGTATTTTAACGAAAAAGTGAGATTGAGGCCATATAGTACAATACTTCTAGTTTCATAATCCGTTTCGAAAATTAAAATCGACCGATCACCGGAGCATAGAGGCCTGCCGAAAGATAGTGTACAAAAAATTTCAATTTACAATAATGCAAAAACTATTTATCCCACATGGGTCTGAATTATGTATAAATAAAGTACTTCTCAATACCTACTATCTTGCAAAGAGTCAGCGCTACATATCGAAAAATGGCGGAGTTACGAATTTTTTAAAAAATGCTGATTTTTTCGGTTTTTCCGGTATTTTTCCGTTAATAACGATCCGATCGAGTTGTTCTAGCACTTACTTTGTCCGCATTTTCATTCTCCATATTTCGTCTTTTATGAGTTTTACGATTGCTTCATTAGTTTCCATTTTATAAGCGAAAAACGAAAAAAAAACACGAATTTTTCATGTTTTTTGTTTATAACTCTGTAACTAATGAAAATTTTTTGTCCAAAACATGGCAGTTTATATCTACGGATCATTCCGCGTCGATTGACACCGGTTTCATCCAGCATTTAATTTTGTCACGAAATGCCTCTTTTTCAGCTCTGTTGCTTGGCCTACATACACGCAGTCACACGCCTACACACGTTCGCACACACCAACGTTCGCTCGACGATACTCAGATCCTCGTTTGCACACACAGACGCTCTCACACACACTCTTCGACTTGGTTCGCACGCACCTATGCTTGCTGTCACACACCGACGCTTTCTCACACAGACACTCTCACACACACTCTTAATCTACTGCTTATGACTAATGGTACAAAGAGGTAATGGAAATAAAGCGATACACCTTACTTTAGGTGACGTTGTGTATGGTATAGCTTCGCACGCCGTAGCACTGTGTCTGTGTTCGTGCCTTCCCCTCTCACCCTCCGCTGTCGTCTATCCTTGCTTCGCCGCTTCTCGACACTCGCGAAAGCACTTTTTCAACCCGTGATTTTAAGAGCGTTTCACGTACTTTAAAATGCACGAAATTATACCTTCTACGAACTGCGATCTTTAAGAGAAAACTCGGAATGCACTACTCTTCGTTGCGTCGGCTTGCTATTTAAATGCTTGTCCCCACCGTTCTTACTTGCGCGCGATCGAATTTCTATTGTCTATTAGGATCCCCTCTCTTAATTATTACATGCGGTTATTGTCCTCGCGGCTGGCCCTGAACTCGTTGGCCATCAAATTCCTATCTCGCCGAATTCCGATCTATTTCGCGTATTTTCCTACCTTGTCTTTCTTTACCGTCTTTTCTATGTTTTCGTGCTCGCGTGCCGATCTCGCGGTGCGTCTACCTTTGAATAGTTATTTTTAGATCTTTCGAATATTCGCGCATTCCTTCGACCACGTTTTGAAATTATAACTGCTGTGTTGTTTTACTTATTATTTATTTTATTTAATCCTCGCCTCAGCTATACCGTATCAACGTCCCCCAAAATAAAAATTTGTTCATTACCTTGGTAAAAATAAAATTTTATTTTAGTCTATTAGTATCTCCTCCCCGAGATCGCGTTCGACCTCCTCCCTCTCCTCTTGCCATCTATCGAGGTGGAATTTTAGCACCCTCCCGAGGTTGTAGATCGTTCCCCATCGGTGGTATCCAATCTCCGCCGGGATGGGGACCTGGTCTCCGCGCTCTCCGTCTCTGGGGCACATGTTAAGGATCAAGCGCTGTCCCTCGATCTCCTGCTCCACGAATCGTCGCTCGTGGATCGTCCACCCTCTTCTGCCGCTGGGCCGTACTCCCCTCAGCGCCACGATAATGGCCAGCGCCCGTATTTTCGCGTACTTTTCCGGCATAAAATGAATTCCTTTGGCCGGCCGGGCCACTACCTGGCATGCGTCCACCATGAACATCCAGATCCTTCCCTGGCTCAAGCATTGCACTAGGCCTCGCTCATACCGTCCGTGGTACTTTACCACGCACGGGGTGCCCTCCCGGATTATCTCTTCTGGTATTGAGTTTAGGGGCTCCTCTCGGTCCATTAGCCGTCGCAAGCCCTCCTGCAGCATCCGGTACATCCCTTGATCCGCTCTCCTGCGGATGACAATTCTTCGCGGTGTTAATACCCGTATCGCCCGTCCCGTCTGTAGTTCCCACAAGTCTCTTCGGTTGTGGATCACTGGGGTGATCTTCGGAACCAGCGTCACTCGGTATTTCGCCCAGAGCTTTCCCGACTGTCCCGTCGTTTCGCGCTTTTCTAAATGCTTGATCACGTTCATTTTCTCTCTCTATGTTTCGCTCGTCGTGTCTAATCACTAACTGTGCTTTTTTCGGTCCTTTTTACCTCCCTCTCCTGCTCTCGGTGACTTTGTTAGGCTCGTTAGAAGTCATATCTTTTCGACGTTGTCACGTCGCCGTTGTTTTTTGTATGTTTTCCTTCCTTGTCTATTTCTCGCAGGTCTATCTCCTTCTCTGTCCCTCTCCTTACCGCTTCGACGCTCGCTTTCTTTGTCGCTTCTTTCTCGTCGCTCTCTTTCTTTCCTAACTCTTTTCCATCGCTTTCTTTCTTTCTTATTTCTTTTCGATGATATAGTTTCATCTTGTTCGCGTGGAATCTCCCCCGCTCCTTCCCCGTCGTAGGCTCTCTTATGACAAAGGTAGCGGCGCCGATTTTATTTTCAGGCACGTACGGTCCTTCGTATAGTGCGAGAAATTTCGCGATTTTTTTATTCGCCGGATCGGACACGTTACACGCCTTGACTAATACCCAGTCTCCGACTTTAAAATCCGTTAATTTATGTGTTTTATTAAATCTTTCCGCGCGCTTCTTTCCCTTTCTCCTAATCCTTTCCCTCGCGAGCATTAATTTTTCTTCCCACGGTGGTTCCTTATTTTCCGCGTGTCCCGGTATCCATGCGGTCCACGCCCTTTGTGGTTTTTCTCCTTTGTGGAGTTCCACCGGGGTTAATTCGGTCGTCTCGTGGTGGACTTCGTTGATACATTTTTCCACGATGGGTGTCCACTCTTTCCAATTCGTGTGTTTCTCTCCCACGAACGTTCGAAAAAATCGTCCGAGCTCCCTATTTACCCGTTCCACGATGTTTCCCTGCGGATGCCTGATGGATGAGAACACCGGCTGCACGTTCTCTTGTTTCAATTTCGCTAGCCATTTTTTCGATGTAAACTGCGTCCCGTGATCGAATTGAATGCGTTTTGGTTTCCCATGGTTCGGGATATAATGGCCAAAAATACTTCTTATGGTGGCTTCTGCGTCTGCCTTCCGTAACAGATACAATGCAACGTATTTGCTGAATGCATCGATGGTTACGAGAATGTGCTTAAACCCTCCTTTCGTCGCTGGTAGCGGTCCGTAAAAGTCGATGGACAGCAATTCCCGTGGTCCTTCCATCACGATATTCTGCATCGCTGCGTAGCTTTCCTGGTTTGTGACCTTACTCCTTTGACATATATCGCAGGTTCGAATCGTTTTCGCGATCTTCTTAAGTAGCTTTGGAATGAATAAGTCCTCGGCAATTATCTTATAACATTTGTATGTTCCGACGTGTCCGTATACCCGGTGGCAATCCTCGATGAGAGTTTCTTCAATTTCTTCCGGTATTACGAGTTTCCATACATTTTGTCCGCATTGCTTGTATAGCAGATTTTGGAAGAGACTGTACTTATCGTTTTGCGCGTTCGGTAGTTTTTCTAGCGCCGTTCGTATATCGTTCAAACGTTCGTCCGCTTTCTGTTTATTTTCGATGTCCGCGAAGTAGTCTGTCAAAGTCGCCGATGGTTTCTCTGCGATAATGTTTGCTATTATTACTTCTCCATCTCTGGTGTCACCTTCGCCACGTGGGATTCTGCTGAGCGCGTCCGCGACTTTGTTTTCTCTGCCTGGACAATGCTCTATTTCCATATCATATTCTTGTATGATGATCGCCCAACGCATAAGCCTTGCACTCGTGAACCTACATGTCTTCAGAAATGTTAACCCTTTATGGTCCGTTCGAATTATGACCTTCGTTCCGATGAGGTATGACCGAAATTTCTGGAGTGCCCACACTATCGCGAGAAGCTCCTTTTCCGTGGTGTAATATCGTTTTTCCGCTCCCTTGAGTGTCCGGCTGGCAAACGCTACGACTCCCATCTGCCCTTGTTCGTCCTCTTGCGCGAGCTCCGCTCCGAGTGCAGATTCACTCGCGTCGGTGTGTAAGTAATACGGTTTACGTGGATCGGGATGTTTCAATATGATGGTTTCCAAGAAGAGACTCTTCACCCGCTCGAACGCCTTCGTCCTTTCTTCATTCCATTCCCATTTACTGCCCTTTTTAATCATTTCTAGTAGCGGTACGATCTTGTGGGCATGCCTTTTCGTGAATTTCGTGTAGAAATTGATTAGTTCCAAGAAACCTCGCATTTGTTTGATGTTTTTCGGCCTCGGATAATTTCGTATCGCCTCCGTTTTTTCTACCTGCGGTTGTATCCCTTCTGTCGTTAGAACGTGACCTAGGAAGTTTACTTCCTTTTGGAAGAATTTCGACTTCTTTAAGTTGAGAGTAATGTTCATTACTCTCAATCTTTCGAATAATCTCCGCAGGTGCGTTATGTGTTCTTCTGTGCTTGCTGACATGCATAGGAGGTCGTCGACGAAATTCAGAACATAAAGGGTCCCCCAGACCCTTTAATACGTGCGCTAATCCTCTTATTAGGCTCGCACTGCTGGTTTTTAATCCGAACGGCGTTACGCGGAATTCATAACATTGTCCGTTATGGAGGAACGCTGTATACTTTCTTGATTCCGGTGTGAGCGGTACTTGCCAGAAACTACTGACCATATCTAAACTGGACATTATTTTAGCTTTGCCGCATTGCTGGAATATCGTTTCCGGCGGCACGGGACACTCGTGATCCGGTAATAGAATTTTATTTGATTGTCGCGCGTCGAGACATAGTCGTATCCGTCCGTCCTTCTTTATGACCGTTACGAGCGGATTTATGTACGGGTTATTTGATCGTTGGATGATCCCCTGCTCCATCATTTTATCTATTTCCTGGCTTACCCGTTCTCAATACGCCATTGGAATCGGGTATGACCGATGAATATACGCCGTTTCGTCGCTCACCTCTAACTTATGTGAGTACACCTCGATTCTCCCTGGTTGGTCGCTGAACACGTCTTTGAATTGCCATAACAAACTTCGAAAATTTTCCTTCTCCTCAGTGGTAAGCCCCTGGCACTCCTCCGCCTTTACCCTTATCTCCTCCGCCTTCCTCCGCATCTCCTCTTCTTTCGAGTTCGCCTCTGGGACGCCACGCTTTGGGCTCGTCCCCCCGAACTCCTCCACCACTTCTATTCTCCTTTCTCCTTTAGACTCCTCCACGCTTTCTACATTAACTTCGTCTTCCTTTTCCCCGTCACTTACTCTTACCACTCCCTTTCTCATTTCGATATGGCCGTTCAAATGTGTCAGACTGTCCATCCCCAGGATGCACGGTCTCACTAAGTTCGGTATCACTAAAAACGTTAATTCGGTATCGATGCTCCCAATTCTTGTTTTAGCCATCAGCTGCTTTTTTATAAGTGCTGATTTTCTTCCCGTCGCGCCCACCACTCTCATCGTCCTTGTTGGGAGCGTGGGACATTTTCCCCACCTGTCTTTATTTTCTTCGTAACTTTCCTCGGCGATGCAGGTTACCTCGCTTCCTGTGTCTACTAGCGCTTTAACTTCTCTTCCTTCTATTTTTATTTTGATGATAGGGCATTGCCCTCTCGTGTTCGGCTGCATACCTCTCTCTCCTTCTCCTTTTTCTTCCCGCGTTACGAGGTTTATCTCCGTTACGCATTCTTTTTTCCGCACACTATTTTCTTTCGTTGTTTTGCTTGCCGTTTCCGTCTTAGTTTTCCGTGTCGTACTATCGCATGTCGAGCTTGTTTTGGTGGTTTGCTCCGCCGAATTTTCCTCACCTATCATTGCGTTTACGTGTGGTGGTCTCGCTGGCCTTCCTCTCTCCCCTTCCCTTCTTACATTTGGGTTGCTCTGTCCTCCCCGGTTCGCGACTGGAGTGGAGTGGCTCATCGGCGGTGCGGTGAACGCTTGTCCTCCGAATCTCCGTGGAGTTGCATTCAACGCTTGAGTCGGCGGTCCTCGTTGCGCGTTCACGGGTCGCTTCAAGTCATGTCTCTCGAGGATCCTTATCAATCCTTCGACCTTCGTGACTCCTTTGAGGAGGATTTCGTCTCGTATTTCTGGAGTGAAATGCGCCGCTAACGTCTCCACGACTTCTTCTTCTCTGATTCGCGGCGTGAGGTCATATGCACTCGTGCAAAGTCGCGAGGCATACTCGACTCTCGTCATGCTCACCCGTTCCTCGTAGAAGCCGTTGTTAAGCTGCCTCCGAATTCTCACCTGCTGTTCCCGGCTCTAGAAACGCTCGGTGAATTTATGTGCGAATTCTTCGAAGGTTCGTATTCTTCCCTCCACGATGTTCCACCAGTCCCTTGCCGTGCGTGTTAAACTCTGTTCTACCACGAACTTGAATTCGTGATCAAGTATCCGCGCGGCTTGGCAATAGTTTTCTATTTCCCGGAGGTATTTCATTAGCCGTTCCCTTCCGGACCCGTCGAAATTTGGCGGTGTCCTACGTAGGGCCATTTCCCGGATGTTCGAGTGTGCTCCGGCGTTTGTATCTCTCGTCGTTTCCGGACGCGTATCCCGTGCGCTTCGCATCTCGTCGATGCTTCTTCTTAGCGTCTCCATTTCCCGGCGGTAACCGTCCACGGTGTTTCGTGTTTCCCGAAAACTCCTTGCCACCTCGTCGATGATGTTTTCGTTCTCGGCGACCCTCCTACCGAGTTCTTCTATTGCCCTTTTTACGGGACCGAGGACGATGCGCACGGTCTCGGTGTGCCCCTCTAAGGTCTGCGAGATATTCCTCGCCATGGCGTCGGACCACTCATTTTTCTTCCATCTTCTTTTCCAAGTCTTTCACCTTTCGGTCGATCTTTAAGTTGATCCTTTCACATTGATGGCCCATTTCCTTTATTGCTTCGAGGACTTCTGCCATCGATACGGTGCTTTGCTGCGGATTATGGTCGTCCTCTTCAGTCGTAGTTTCTTCGATGATAATCTCCTCTTGCCGCGACGGTGGTCGTCGGGTCATCTCTTCTGCCCCCGCTTGGGCGAGCTCCTCCGCGAGCGTAACACTTCGTCGGGTACTCGCCGCCGGTGGTACCGAGAACGTGAATTCATGGTGGTCGCCTGTTGCGAGCGTGCCTACCCCAGTATCTGACACCGTGCTGCACGATTCTTTTACCGCCATGGTTTTTCTTAACGTTTTCTCGCACTTTTCGCAACTGCCAGCCTCACGTTGGGCGCCAAATGTAACGTTTCGCCTTTCTTACCTTTTATCAGCTTACGTTACTTTTCAGATCGGTTCGGTCTTTTTGGGACTAGCAGTGGAAAGTGGGAAAAATAAACTAAATCACGCGAAAATTCGATAGATTTTCGTTTATTTAAAGCCTTCTTTTCCTCGTCGCTCTCGACCAGCTGATCGCGCCGTGTTTATATTTTTTATCGTCGCCGAAGTCGTCGTCGCTCTTACGTGCCTCACACACGCATGCGCGCTTCTATGCTCGTTCGCACACACGGATGCTCGCTCACACACACATTCGTTCTCTCACACACTCTTAATCTATTGCTTATGGCTAAAGGAGTTTTTAAGGAAGCGAGATATTACAATACCAACTTATCCCAGGAGACGTTGTGAGGTATCGCGTATCTAGACAACTCGTGTCACCGTGTTGGTAACTTCTCCCCTTACCCGCCTTTCACCGCCTCTCCTTACTTCGAAGATCGTTCCTTCGCTCGAAGGTTTGAACTGCCGTGTACATGCTTTAGACGAGACTCGCACTTTCCGCGAAATTGATCGCGAATTTCTCTAATACTTTCTTAAGAAAATGTTTAACACTTGTCGAAAATAATTTGAAGAATGACAAAGAACGAGAGCACTTGGCAATCAGAATCGGATTGATTTCATTCCGGCGATTCCGCTATTTAAATGCTGATTCCCCACTCTTTTACTTCTGCGTGATCTATTTTCGGTTATCTAATTGGATCCCCTCTTTAACTCTGGAATGCGGTTATTGTCCTTGCCGCTGGCCATGAACTTGTTGGCCGATCGCTTGGCCATCTAATCACTTTTTCAGGAAATTGCGATCTATCTCGCATATTCCCTTCCTTGTCTTTTCGTGCGTTTTTCCGGTACTTTCGCGGTCGCGCAGCGGTCGACCGGTGCATTTACCTTTGAAATATCTAATTTTAGCTTCCTTATGGTTTTTTCTCTACTTTTGTGTTGGAACGTTCGCGCATTCTTTTGATTTTATTCTCCGTGTCTCGAAATGGTTAATTCTCTACCGTTTTCGCTTTTAATTTTTATTACGTGAAATTATTGATATTACCGTACCGTCACACCATAATAATGAATGCACAAGGGCAAGCAATGAATATTTTGCCTTTGATAAATAACAGAAAGATGGGACAATTTTCAAAACAGTGGAAATGTACTGAACATTGTAGAGTACAGAATGACCGAATTAATGATAGTATTTTGATTAAATATCATCAATTACTACGTTCATTAAAATCTGTACAATTAAAAACACTTCCACCATTACTTCAACGTATTTTCATTTCTCATAATACGAACAAAATATGCCATCCTTCTATTTGTTATACATTGCATAATTGTTGTCCATCGTCGCTAGTCGCTGTTGAAGTTTTATCCCCACACTTTCCTAGGGTACGATACATAAAAAGAATAATTTATAGGTTAAATGAATTGTATAATAAATTGTCATCATTGAATATTGCCTTAGAAAACACAAATTATAATGAATTGAAACAAATAAGCGATTTGGCAATACTAGAAGGAAAAGTATTTCCACAAACTGAAGAAATGATTTGTCATAATGAAGATAAAATCATGGATGACAATAAACAAGCATTTGTTATTTTAACAAAGCAGTCATTAGATGTTCCACGTTATCCGTGTTTATTTAGTCAAAGACTCTGTTTCAAGCGAAATACTTCAAATATTAAAAATATTAAAAGTAAAATTACAAGCAAAGTATGGAATGATTTGTTGAAATACACCAAGAACTAAAAAGTGAATTTATTTGCCATTATTGTTTACGAAAATTCAAGAATCAAATATGGCCGTCTATGTGTATCTTAAATAGTCTTTATACTGGAAAAATTCCTGATGAAATCGCAGTTTTGAGTAACTATGAAAAGATTCTTATACAACGGGCAAAAGCATTCCAGATTGTTCAAAGAATGACAAGTGTAAGTAAGCAAAGGATTCCGCAGTCTGCAAAAATAAATAAATCTAAAGGTCAAACGTTTTATTTACCGCTACCTTTAGAAGAAACTCTTAAAAAAATTTGTCCATCATCAGATGCCGTAAATGTAAATCACGAATTTCACATATTAGTACATGGAATTCTTAATAGAGAGAAGATTGTTTGGCGAGATTTGGTTGATGTTAGAAAAGTTTTCACTGCCCTGCAATGGTTAAAACAAAATAATATTCTGCATTCACAAATTAAATTGCCAGAGTCCCATATTATGTTGCTTGAGAATTACAAATTTCATGATATTGAATATAATAACGTAAACTCGGATGACATGGACATGCAAAATAACTGCGACGAATCGTCAAGTCACAATGTGAAAGAAATAAGTAATGCTCACTCATTTAATGAATCAAAAACTATCAATGTGGTTAATCTTACTCGGAATAGTAAAAAATTAAATATCGAATGTAATGAAAACCAAGAAAAGTTATCTTCCTTAAATGTTTGTGCGAAAGCTGCATTATTAACACAAATATTAGATGTAAAAGCTTATAATGAACAGTATACCATATATCCAATACATGACATAAGAGTAAATAAGACGTCTGTAGACTTATATCAAATGAAAAAAATTCACGAGTTGGCGTTAGATAAAAGGATGGAAACTTTAGACTTGCTTTGTTTTCCTGATCTATATCCTTACGGTGTAAATGGAATGCTAGAGGAACGAGGACTTCGTTTGTCCAGTCATGATTATATTAATTTACGTGTTACATCTAGAGAACCGAGATATCGTTTAAATCAACAATATCTGTTCCATTTACTAAGTGATACTAATATTCGTCAAGTAAACAGTGGAATTTATCATGTTTTAAATATTATTAATCCTTGTGAGCGATATACAGCAAAATGTTACTTAGATCGCTTAAACAAGGGTGAATTGGATGGGAATTTAAATACTATATTTGGACGACTCAGAAATTCGGCATAGTTTTGGAGTCGTCCACGAAATAATTTATTGTGTATGATCCGTCATTACGGACCCGCGACATGGTTTCTCACGTTAAGTCCAGCGGAATATAACTGGCCCGATTTAATTCAATATGTCCGAGATGTAAATGGTCCTCATTTTCTAAAATTAAATAATGATCAAGTAATCGCTGCGGACCCGGTGTCAGTTTCACGATTCATTGATAACAAATTTCGTGCGATGCTTCAATTCTTAACATCTTCTGACAATCCCATCGGAGAAGTTTTACACTATTTCTGGCGACGGGAGTATCAAGGACGTGGGATACAACATTTCCATATGTTGTTTTGGATCAAAGATGCACCAATTCTGGATCAAAGTTCTGATGAAGAAGTCATACATTTCATATCAAAATATATTACGTGTAGAATACTCCCCAAAAAAGTCTCGCCGATATTATTCAGGCGAGTTAATACACATCAACGGCATAATCATAACAGCTATTGCTTACCAAAAAGCTAGACCAAAAAACATTCTTCTGGAAAATTTTCTAGGCGCTGCAGATTTGCATTTCCTCGGACTGAAACCAAAGATTTTATACTACGAAATGCTGCTGTTTCGATTGCAGGACGCAGAAATTTAAAAACTAAGAGCCGACTATATGATCTTCCTCGCAATAAAGACGAGGCATTTATTAATGATTACAATCCAACAATCCTTTGTGCTTGGGAAGGAAACATGGATATACAATTTCTTGGCGAAAAGTCAACATTATTAACTCATTATTGCACAAAATATACGACGAAATGTGTAAAGGCTTTTGAAACGGTGGCAGATATCAATTCTACCAAGTCATTATATTCTCGACTTTGGAATTTCGCCCATCGTATGTTGAATAATAGAGAAATTGGTGCACTGGAAGCTGCAGACACCCTTTTAGGTATTTCTTTGTATGGATCAGATCCAGATACAATTATTCGATGGTTAGACGTGAAAATAATAAGAAATCGTAAATTGAAGACACGAGAAGTCATGGCTCAATTAGATCCAGACTCGACAGATATCTTTTGTCCATCTTTTATCGATTGTTACGTCCGTAGAAAATTCTTATATTAAAATCTTTTCTAAAATTCCTTTAAGTTCGAATAACTTCGAGCCATACCCTTGCGCACGGAACTTTCCCTTCGCAAGGCGAGCAGCCCAAGCTATAAAAGCCACATGTGGCAAGAGAGAAACAGAGGACCGAAGACAAGGCTTCCTTGTTCCGTGTCTCCAAGATAGACGAAACACTTTCTTCCTTAAAATATTATTTAAGTTAAGGTTTTTTCAATGCTTTCGTTTCGGAATAAAATAACGTAAATTAAAATACTTTAATATAATGAAACGAAAGGAATGGAAACCTTGTAATTTTATTATTAACAATTACTTCTTTCCTTAACACATTTTTCCAGTACTAACAAACTCCTTTCGTTACTTTCTTTTCTTTTTTAATTTAACTAAAATAATAATCACGAGAAACAATGGCCTCTATATATATATATATATATATATTTTTAACTATTTTCTCCATTGTTTCTCCGTGCGGGTCCTAGGCGAGCCGAGTGGGGAGGGCCTCGAGCGCGACGCACCCCCACCTCGCCCTAGCGAGGACCTACCGAAAACCTGAAGGGTGGGGACACGGCCCAGCGAGTCGACTCGCAAGGGAAGAACTCCCACCCTCGCGAGGAAGTCGGAAAATTCGGAGGAAAGGGAAGAGGAAAGCAAAATGAGCCAATAATTAGCTAGAATTTGGAAGATCCCTCCTTTTCCTCCGCTTTTCTCGGCGGCTCGACTGTTTTAAAAGGGGTTGCTCCAGCGAGGAACACCACTTCTCGTACGATTTTCTTAAACGCGACTATCTCCTAAAGTTAAGCCCTGCGCTTCGAAGTAACTTCAAAATAAATTCAAAGTAACTTGTACCAGTTTGAAAAGTGACTATTAAACAGTAAGTTTATTTTAAACTTCGAGTTCATCTCTTTCTCCTTTCACCAATCATTATCAAAACTCCTTTCCTCATCCCTAGCTGCGTCGCATAGGCGCAATAGCTTAAAAGAGGATTCAAATTTCCTTTGCACACGAGTAATAAAAAAATTTTTAACAAAAAAAAATAGAAACCGACTTCGAAAAAAGCGCTAAAAAGAGTGAAATAATTTTTTATGTATACCTACAATATTCGATTTCATCATTATCATACTCAGAATATTGCAACTTTTTCGGCGGCGACACAAAATATTCCAACACGGTCTTTTTCACGAACAAAGGAGTAAGTGCGTAATACATAAATATCCATCAATGTCCGTGAATTTCTGGCTATTAATGTACTGTTAATTAATTTTCTGTCGCCTCCGAAAAAGTTGCAATATTCTGAGTATGATAATGATGAAATCGAATATTGTAGGTATACATAAAAAATTATTTCACTCTTTTTAGCGCTTTTTTCGAAGTCGGTTTCTATTTTTTTTTGTTAAAAATTTTTTTATTTCATACTTTTTAGTGTATAATCGATCGAGATGTGAAAATAAAGTTATGTAGGTAATATTTGCAAAAGGATCGAAAAGGTTTGGTTCCGATATGTGAAGTCGTTGAGGAGATATAGAGGAATATACAAATGATTTTGCAATAACAATTTAAACATAGTAACAATTGAGAATGTGTCACATAATGTTAGTAAGTGAGCAGTATTTGCGAAAGGATCGAAAAGGTTTGGTTCCGATAGGTGAAGTCGTTGAAGAGATATAGAGGAATAAACAAATAATTTTGCAATAACAATTTAAACATAACAACAATTGAAGATGTGTCGCATAATGTTAGAGAGTGGGTAATATTTGCGAAAGGATCGAAAAGGTTTGGTTCCGATAAGTGAAGTCGTTGAGGAGATATAGAGCAATAAACAAATTATTTTGCAACAATTAATAAATTTTTTATATAATTAATATCTGCTAATTATTTCTAAGAAGATAGTAATAGTTTCTTTCGTTACAATAAATCAATCCCATTCAAAAAGATATTGCGATAAATCTGAATAAAGCAGATTTTTATAAAACTAATTTTGCAATAACTTTGTTAATAATAAACATTTCGGACAAATTTTTTAAACGGGACCAATGGGAGACCTTAACCTCAACTGGAAGTGGTTTCATTTCGATTGGTCAACCGGTTGCGGAGTTATGGCCGGACAAACAAAAAAAAAAAAAAAAAATCCTCCTTTTCGAAGTCGGTTAAAAAATAGAAATATACCCGTGATCATTCAATTAATTGAGAAATCGCTTGAAACCGAGGCGTGACCAATTAGTTGAGCGTCCCACGCAGATTTCAAGGAAAGAAGTGACTTTCGTCGTCTTACCCTCGCGCTTGAAACCGAGGTGTGTTGGTAAGCCCGAAACCATCACTCCCTCTTCCTCTAATTTTCTTTGTTTTTATGGGTAAACGAGCGGGGCGCAAACGCCAGCTCAAAAGGCTAAATCGCCTCCTCTCCGAAGTGCGTGTGCCGGTGTGCAGAGAAGACTTGGACAGTCTTATTTTCATCGACGAATTCTCCGACCTTGGTCCACCATCGGATCTTTTCCACCCTGAATCCCTTAATTTCGATTCTTCTTCTTCTCCTTCTCTCTTTTCCCCTCTCCGACGTCCGCAAACCCCCTTTCCTCATCCTCCTATCCCATTCACTCCCACTGTAGATTTCCCACATTACCGGGACATCCCTCTGAAGGATCCACGGCGGGTATTTTATAAAACACTCTACTTATTCGCGGGGAGTCCGTAAATAGTCAGTCACCCGGACGTGACCCGATCATTATGCAAATCGTCCTAAAGAACTAGAAAGCATATCGTTGTAAGATTTCACTGCTAAGTATGATGTAATTAAAAATAAACCTTTGAAAACAACAATGGAAGTGTATAAAACAAGTGAATCCTTATATTTAAAAAAAAGAGATCGTATATGCTTAGTAAATTATTATCATTATAATGTAAACACTCAACCGGAGAATTATTTTTATGCATTATTATTTTTATATCAGCCATGGAGAAATACTGACCAGCTAAAAAATTACTGTGAAACTTATGTCGATTCATTTAATGCAGTTAAAGGTGTTTTAGTAAATGCTATGAAGATGCATGAGAAATTTACCGATTTGCAAAAAGGTTTAAAATTCGTCAAATGTCAAATTGCTGAATTATTATCAAATGAAAAAGCTCAAAGCGGAGAAATATCTTCTCAATCTGAGCCATTTGACAATAAAGTGATTGAGGCAGAAACAGCTATGAAAGATTTAAAAGATATCGGTCACAAGACAGAATGTAGAAATATAGAAGATATGATTTCAAAAATGAATACTGATCAAAACAGAGTATTTGAACGAGTTACAAAAGTTTTACAATCTGACAATGAGATTGGAAAAAGTTTCCTCATTGAAGTTATTAGATCGTGGATTAAACAAATATTAAAAAAGGAAACTGCAGTTACTGCTCCGACGGGAATAGCGGCCTTCAATGTCAATAGATTAACTGTTCACAGAATATTTCAATTGCCTGTTGAACACGGTGATATCCCCAAATATCGACAACTTTCTGATAGCGCTCTTCAAGTTTTACGCGCTGAATTAAAAGATGTAGCATTGATTATTATCGATGAAATATCTATGATTTCAAATGTTACATTACTGTATATTCATTAGAGATTAACGGAAATCCTTAATAAAACAGGTGAAGAAAATGATAATAACGTTTGGTTTGGTGGAAAGTCTATTCTTGTATTTGGTGATTTACTCCAGCTCCAACCAGTTCGAGAAGACCCTGCGTATGTGCAATTGTCGCATAATAAAGTAGAGAAACTCGTTGGTTCTTTGGGAAGCGTTAATCTTTGGGCAAATCTCTTTACTTACGATGAACTAACAATTAACATGAGGCAGAGAAAAGATAAAATATATGGAGATCTAATGTCTCGCATAAGAATTGGTGCACTGACTAAGGATGACATTAAATTGTTGGAAGAGAGAAAAATTTCGATAAATCCATCTTTTTCATGTACGGATCGGATGAAAGTTTTATGTGATTTTATTGAGAAATTACCTTTAAATACAATTTGTTTGTTACCGACTTGTCAGCAATGTGATATTTTAAATGCTCAAATGCTTGATCAAATCCCATCTGATGAGATAATACTTAATGCTATTGATTCGATTGATAGTTCCAAGTTGCTGGTGAAAACAGTCACTCGTCTTTTAAAAAAATTCGAAGAAGATAATAGTCGAACTGCTGGACTTGCTCGAAGCATTGCCATCAAATTGGGAGCAAAAGTCATGATAAGGCGTAATATCGACGTTACATTAGGACTCGTTAATGGCACGATTTGTAAAGTTAAGTCAGTGTCAAGAGCCGTAGATAATAACACTATAGAAAATGTCACAGTGGTTCTTGAAAATGGTAATGAATATAAAATTGAACATGTAAACGTCAAATTTGAGATAATGGATAGAGCTTATGTTGTCCGTCAACAATTTCCATTATGTTTGAGCTATGGCATTACTGTACACAAAAGTCAAGGTTTAAGCTTAGAAAACGTTGTGATTGACGCTGGCAATTCTATGTTTTGCAATGGGCAAATATATGTAGCACTATCTCGATTAACCACATTAAATGGTCTTCATTTAATTAACTTTGATCCTCATGAAGTTCAAGCAAGCACAGAGGCAATTAATGAATATAATCGCTTAAGAAAATGTTTCAGGTCAGATTTGCCACAGATTCCGCTACCAGAATATCGTTTTAGTAAAGTCTTTGATATTAAATGGGCAGTGCTTGAACATGATATGGACCTCAATAATAATAATAATAAAAGTGAAGATATTCAGCATTGGGTCATACGAGTTTTTGAAAATAAAGGCAACGTATCCAGTTATGCGAATTCTATCTTACAGTGTATTTTCCATTCTCCATTTCTCAGAAATACAATCTTTGAGAATTCTGCTTCGCAATGTGCATTAACAACATTATTAACGATGTACATGAATAATACTAATAGTATTCTGACTTCGTTACCAGTAAGAGAATATGCTGGAGAAATGTTTGTGTTAAATACAGAACAAGATGGTGCAATATTTTTTGACGCAATATGTGCTAGAAATGAAAAACTGAGAAAAAGAGTTAGTTTTCAACTCAATTATTCACAACGATGTAAAATATGTAATTATGTCTCAAAAGATAGTAGCACAGACAATATTCTATCGGTATCGCCGAAAATTGATGTTAAAAAAACAATAGATTTACAAGAATTATTAAATAATTTGTTATCTCGATGGTACGTTTGCACAGGATTCTGTAATACCTGCTCAAGAGATGTTGAAAAAGTACAGAGAATGGAAATAATAAATACATTCAATGAGGTACTAATTATTAAATTTCCTAAAAGTAATAAGGGATTTTTAAAGGCAGTTCCCTCAACAACGTTATCGCACTGTGGTCAAAAATATTCATGAATATTAATGATAACATTTTATATACTTAAACATTTTTATCCAAAATCATTTATATAACAGAAATTGGTCCTATTTTATTGAAATTTTGATAGTATTTTCACCAATCCATACTTAACATTTCAGATAGAAGGAATTATCCTAAATTTAGTAGTTTTTATTGTAAGTATTTCATGCATAAATAAAATTAAGTTAATAAAGCAATAAAACCCGACTACGGAAAAATGTAACTGAAAAGTAGGAAACAAGAAGATATTCTTGCCTAAAATCATAGCCCGAAATTTTCCTATAGACTTAATTTTGTTTTGGATTCCGTTCGTTTAAAATGTAGCCTATGTCACCCGGACCATAATAACGGCTCGATTGACACCTCATACGTGGAACCGTTAAGTAAGTTTAAAGAGACCTAACTCGATAGCGCTGAGAACACACATGTACCGAAAGGTGGTATGAGGTTTGCAAAACGGAATGAATTTACTTGAAGCGACGTCAAATGATTTAACGAAAGAGTTAAAAAGACGTGTAAAGGCTTCATCAACTAACTTTAGTTTACTTTTTACTTTATGGACGACTTGGTAAACAATATATTAGTTATATTTACATGATATTGCGCAAAGAAGTTGAAAGGTAATTAAAATGACAATGTCCTAAGTTTTGTAGTCAGGTTTGTATCTGTTTCACAAAATATATTCAGTTAAAGAATGTCTGAATTATTGTCATATTTAAATTCCATACTTTGTATTATACTAATTGATATGTTGTAAATGATAAGGTTATAGACATTTTTAATCACTTACCTTGATGGATTTATCAGAAATTTAAAAAACTGCATTCCGCTGATCGCTTATTATGTTAACAGTACGGCACATAATATTTTCCTGCCTGAACTATGATTTTTCTCTTCTAAAATATTCCGGACAAAAATTCACTCTTACTCGATTTAAATTACATTGCTGATACTTCGACGATCGCGCACATTTTCGACTCTAGCGGGCGATTGGTCGAAACGGTCACACTCACGGAGCGCCTCAGCTTGACAAAGAACAGTGATTGGTCCTAGCGAGTGATCCCTCTTGCTCCTGTACGGTCACATTACGCTTTTTCCGATGGTTCTACGGTACACTCATAAGACGCTGCGATCGTAATCGACTGAAGAGCCACACAGCGGACGTCGGCAACATATGATCAAAAGTAGTGACGGGGTCGGCAAAGTCTGGCTACAACTAAGATTAATTATGACGATGTTTAAAATAATTAGTCAGTAATCAACATAGATTAGTTAATATTTGAATCATTACTTTATTGTCATTAGTCTGATTAAATTATGTCTAACACTGTAATATATATCTATATGATATATGAGATGAAAATAATTTATCAGAATTTATAAAATATCTCACATTTTTTAAATAAAGTATATTTACCATGAACTATACATGAACTACCTCTAACCCTTCAGGGTGCAGGGAGAATTTTTTATGCCAATGAGGCAGGCAAGTGACAAAAAATTTAATTTTTAAAAATTTTTGACTACCAATCCCCTCAAACTAAATTAGACGAAAATTGGACAAATTCACTCAGTGTGGACAGGATTTACATATAAATATCGATATCGATGATATTCATACTTTTCGTTTCATAAATAACGATATCGATAATATCCGTACTTTTCATTCCAGACATCATGTGTATCGATAATTTGTAAATGAATACGTATCAATATTAAACCGATCGAAAACGAATTTTTTTTTAAACTTCTTAAAAATGTAATGGTGTTTGAAAAAAATTTATAGAGCTAGCTAATCGACTTTTTATTAGTTCATTAATTTAACATATAATTTATGTAAACTCTTATTTTTTCATTTTATTATTAATTTAGCATGCAAATTCATAGCAAGTATGTACGAGTCTTGAATAGAAAATGCTCTAGTATGTCTTTTATTATAATTTCCCCTATAAAAAATCGAAATCAATCTATAGAGATTGGTAATCCTGGTGTCTTTCTGCGTCACTCGTTTTGAACGGCATTGTCTTCTAAAGCGTGCCTTTTGTGGCATAACGCACTTAGACGTCGTCGTGAACGGTCAATTTTTATTGTAAGTTTTTATTTAAAAGTTTCTTCGACCAGTAAACGGTAAGTTTTTCAAGTTTTGCTTTTAAAAGTAGGATATATATATACAGTAGACTCTCAGCTAATGACGTTAATGTGTATCGTGTTGTATGAATTCGCGTTGTAAGAAATAATTAAAATCAGAAGAGACCGGTCAGCTAAAATAAATTTTACCGCAATATGTGTAGAATTCCTGAGTTTGTTTATGCGCGTTGTAGAAATAATTGCGTTATTAATTTAGTTAATGTTTATTTGCGTTTTTAATCTTAAATTCGGGCTGTAGAAACTCGTGTCATAGGTAGGAGAGTGTAGTGTGTAACAAAGCTTAAAGACAAAGAACGTTCACGGAACAAAAGAGTGAAAAAATCACAAAGCGAATTTCGCTTTGTGCACTTTTTGAAATTTCCTAAGGCGCGTTATAAACATTCTTTGTGAAAAATCAGATAAACAAATCTTTCAATGTAACTTGATGTCGTTAACCGGAACACGTTATCATCAGCTTTTTCGCTCTGTGAACGTTTTCAGCGTATTCATTTATCGTATGCATGTAAACTGGATATATATATATATATATATTATTTATGCATTTATTATTCCAGATGAGCAATCCTGAAAAGAAAGACGGAGAGCCGCAGAAAATGCAGTGTGGTAAATATTTCTTTCCTATCTATACCATCAGTTTAAACGCATTTGATCCTCCACCCCCCTAACAGTACTAGCGTATACGGCGCACAGCGAGCAATTTGAACGATCGCGGCGGGCAAAATTCTTTCGGATACAATTTATGATTTTTTTACATTATTTTTATTTTTATAAAATAAGAAATAAAAATAATCTTGCTAAAAAATTTCTTCCCCTAACCTGTCCCTACCGTTTTTATGTACATTTTCAGATAGCTGGTTTTTATTATTTATTTTTTTATATATTTAAAGTTTTAAAAGATAAAATAAACTCATAACAATAATAATAATAATAGTAATAACTACGAAAAACACCATAATGAAAACCAGCTACCTCGAAATGTACATAAAAACGGTACAGGCAGATTAGGGCTACAAATTTTTTTTAAACTCAAAAGTCTACAAAAAGTCCTTCAATTGCTATTTAAAATGATTTTTAATTATTTGATTGTTTCAATTACTTGTAGATGAAGAAAAGGATCTGCGGACAACCGCGGAGCTGCGTGGGGAAATCGCTGCGCGCGAGGCGTTTTACATACAAGAGATGAGAAAGCAGCAGGAGCAGTTGCAGCATCAAAATCAGGCGATGGCTGAGATGCAGCAGCAACTGCTCCTGCTGCAGCGACCGCCGCAGGAACAGCCGCAGCAACAGCCGCAGCCATCGCAGCAGCAGCCACGGCAGCCGCAGCTAGCACAGCAGCAGCCACCGCAGCAGGAACAGCTAGGGCAGGGGCAGCAGCCCTAGCAAGGTGAGGCGGTATTTAGTGTTAATAACATAAGAAATTCTAGTAACTCATGTATATATGATATAATCGAAATGTAACATTTTTTTCAGGATACCGCAGGCGATATCGAGCCGGCGCCTCTGTCCGGCGCTACTATGAGCGGCGGGAGAATGTGTTGCACGCCGCCGATTTTATTAATCGAGTGGCGAGAGGTAGTAACCACGGGCCAAGTGAAAAAAAAAATAATTTGTTGTTTTAATTAGTTATATTAGTTATATTAGATATATAAGTTTATATTTTTAGTATACATATAAGTTTTAGTATAGTTAATTATAGTTATACATAGACAGTTATATATAAAATAAATAAGTAATAGAATTTAAAATAAATATATATTTATACATATCTAACGTTTTTATATTTTTAACCCTTAACCACTTACCACCTATTTCTGTCCCTTAACCACCTACGTGCGATCTTGCAGACCGCTCGTGGATAACTACCCTCAATTCGGGTTCTACGGTATTAAGAAAGGATTTAAATGAGTAAAATACTTATTTATACTTTATATCTTTATTTAAGAGTTTCAAATAATATAAACTATGATAATATCTCGAGATTTGTTATAATATTTCAAAAACTAGTCATTGTAAGACAAAAAGACACTCTTCTAAGATAATGAGATCTGATAGATAAGATACTTAAAATATCAACTTCTTTGGATTAATTTCTTTAAACTTAGGATGCTAACTATAAAATAAAATAAAAAAACTAAACATTAAACAAAAACTTCAACAAAATTGCAACCCCCAAAGATTCACAATTTTTCGCGACAATTGCAGCATAGTTTTTTTCGCACACTCCAAACAAATTGGCACCTTGCACGTAAAACATAAGTAAGCAATCTTGCATTTCTTTTTTGGATCACAAGTGGAACGTGTCTTGCGAACTTCGTCGAATTGCCGACGCCGCTACGTTTTTCGTTTCCTACACGTATGAGTGTAAAAAAATCACGCAATCACCTACGCGCGATCACACAGACCGGTGACGAAAGAGTTTTAATTACCCTCGCTAAACGCGCGCACTCGTACACAAACCGAACGGAAGAGCGGTACTGATGGATATGTAGAAAAGGTACACGCGCACCATCCTGCGACACATACACACCAAAATATTTGGATTAAAAAATACATTGCGGTCTCAGAGACCGGTGGTAGGTGGTTAAGGGTTAACCCTTTGCACTCCGCTGTCCCCTCTGAGGCACCATATTTCCAACATAATATCATTTCATTTCATGTGATATATCATTACTTATATTGTAAAAAAAATTATTCGAGTTGTTGGTAGGTTAATGGGAGTTAAATATGTGACTAAACAAAAAATTGAGCATCGAGGACCATTCGACATCGTATTATCCTAAAAATCGGTCTTGTAGCGTCAGATGTTGTCAAAGTTATGGCTGTAACACATTTAACATATTATCTAGCATTATTTGTCTTAAATACTTGTCGTTATTAGGTAAAGTTATAAGGTAATTAAAATGACAATGCTCCGTTTTCACGATGTCGAAATAATTTATTAATCCAAACATTGCTAATCCAATTCTTTACAAAATTTCTTTCCAAACTTGGATAGTGGAGCAAATCTTTATAATAATATAAGGAACTGTATATTGCATATGGATAATTAAAACTATTTTACCTATATGGAGGAGCGTTTGTACGAATAATATTTTATTAGCACCATATAAATGCCATAGTTTACATGAAAAATTTAAAAATGGACAAATTTTGAAATAGTGTAAATGAAACGTCCATGTTATTTAAAATTTATACAGTACAAAAGTTCTCCCATGATGTTTATAGGGAAGTGAAAGAACATCACAGTGAAATCAGGATTCAGGAAAAGTTTAATTTTACATTTAAAATGCTTAAATGTCTTCAGTTTTAAAATCTATCCTGACAGATAGAACAGATATACAGACAAACAGAATAAAAACATCAATATCTTTAATAATAACGTTTAATATATATGTTTGCTGTAGCGGAGAAATGAAACAGTTACCATGTATTACCGACGTAAAATCCTGGTCTTCTAAATGGCAACTGCATACAAATCTTAATTAGTTCAATTTCTCTATCGGTCGATAAGCAAAATCTTGCACTCCTAATTATACTAATTGATATGTTGTAAATGATAAGGTTATAGACATTTTTAATCACTTACCTTGATGGATTCATCAGAAATGTAAAAAAACTGCATTCCGCTGATCGTTTATTATGTTCACAATAAGGCACGTAACATTTTCCTGCATGAACCATGATTTTTCTCTTCTAAAATATTCCAGACAAAAATTCACTCTTACTTGATCTAAATTACATTGCTGATACTTCGACGATCGCGCACATTTTCGACTCTAGCGGGCGATTGGTCGAAACGGTCACACTCGCTGAGCGCCTCAGCTTGACAAAGAACAGTTATTGGTCCTAGCGAGTGACCCCTCTTGCTCCTGTGCCAACCCGTTACGCTTTTTCCGATAGCTCTACGGTACACTCATAAGACGCTGCGATCGTAATCGACCGAAGAGCCACATAGCGGACGTCGGCAACATATGACCAAATGTAGGGACGTAGTCGGCAAGGGCTGGCTACAACTAAGATTAATTATGACGATGTTTAAAATAATTAGTCAGTAGTCATCAACATAGATTAGTTAATATTTTAATCATTACTTTTTTGTCATTAGTCTGATTAAATTATGTCCAACACTGTAATATATATCTATATGATACATGAGATGAAAAAAATTTATCAGAATTTATAATATATCTCACATTTTTTAAATAAAGTATATTTACCATGAACTATGCATGAACTGCCTCTTATCCCTTCAGGGTGCAGGGAGAATTTTTTAAGCCAATGAGGCAAGCAACTGACAAAAAATTTAATTTCTAAAAATTTTTAACTACCAATCCCCTTAAACTAAATTATACGAAAATTGGACAAATTCACTCAGTGTGGACCAGGGTGTTGACACTCAATGCATAAGCATAGGAGCCTTATTTAACGTAGTCCCCGCCGTTTGCGCATGCGCATTGTGGAAAATCCTCAACTGGAGGGCAGCACTAACGAACGCAAAGCTGCCAACCGTGTTTATTGCTTCTGTTCGTCTAGTAACTAGCCCGCCGAGGTCGAGATCACCGAGTAGAAGTGTAGTCCCCGAGAACGAGTGCAGTCCCCGCTAGCCCCTTATACCTGTTAACCCGTTAGCCTTCCAAGCCCGCGATCCGGCAAATTGGAAGGGGCACATAAGATACATACATGTTTAAAAAGCTATCAGTTAAATAAATAGTAAGATATATTCATTCCTCGAAATAGTTTATCGTCGTTTAATAAATTCATTGTAATAATAAAACGAAAGTTGACAATAAAAGAATGCTTAATAATAACGGTACTTAAAAAATAATGAGTTAGTAACATTTGTGTATTTTTATTTCTTATCCCGTTCATACTATTTAAATATGTTTGTACTTATTGAAGCCTTATTGAATGTAAAATAATTGTTTGGGTGGGTTATTTATTACGCCAAGTATTTGTCGCGGAACCCACAACAAGCGCCGTCTACAGCAGCCGGTCGTTCCAGCGACCCACAGTGTGGCCGTCGGTTATATTCGCCCTTGGGAGCGAAAGGGTAAATACCATCCTAAAACCTAACTTGCCTATTGTATCGATAATGAGCGGACGAAGCTGCTGGCTCCGCGTTGCGGTGTGGGTTGGGTCTGGGTTGGTCAAAGGGAAAGTATCCGTCGGTAAAGCGTCGCCGCCAAGCGGGCATTAGCGGGGGTTCTCGGCCGATGTCGCGTCGATAAGACGTTCATTTTTGACGCAAGATGGCAGCCCCAACCTAAAAATGCGCGTTAGTAATGTTGTACCCGCGAGTCGCCTAAGCGACACAGCAGTATCGTATTCAAGGCCGCCTTCCGAAAAGGCGACCAAAAAGTAATGTATAAGCATTGCATCACCCGAGTGCCTGGACATTGCGAGTCCCGAGCCTAAGATGCAATTCAGCGATTCTCCCTTCTTAGCGCCGAACGCTAAGGAGTGGCACGCACAGAAATAAGGAAAGGAACAGACAGATCATCGAGAGCGAGCAAAGAGTTAGGAGGGTTACTTGTGCCTCACCAATAACCAGTTATTTAATAAAAGTCATACTTATACTCAAGAAGAACCTGATCTATACCTCAAACACCACCTTCCTTCCGCTTCCAAAGATAACCGGTAGCCGGCTTACGAGCGCGGGTTACCACAGTAAAAAGATATCAAATGATAGATGTGATCTTTAAAAATCATCGCTCGGAGCGTCTGCGCACAAAATTTTGTTCACGCGTCGTCGTCGCGCATTTTACGAAGCATTATCAGTAATCCGTACGGATAAGAACGACAGACGTTGCCGTGTAATGGTTAGGAAAAAGTCAAGTATATAGTCGTTTCGCTTTAACGTGAATAAATCCGCTGCAAAATTGTAAAATTTATAATATTATACATCGTAGGAATAATTAGATAACATAAATGGAAAAAGATAAATGACATATAACGATAAATAATTTTGCGAAAAATAAAAAAATACAGATCGCGTGCCCATGTTTCAGTAACTACAGGCAAAAGTGTAAACTCGGTAAAGTTTAATTGTTTTTTACAAATATTACTTTTGTCTCTTTGGGGATAGAAGTTCATTATGAAATGCAATATTATATGCTTATGCATGTGTGTGTGTGTGTGTCTTTAATTATTAATAAAAAGAAGATACAGTACGGAGTCTACGTAATAGAAATTATTTCAAATGTCGTCGTGAGATATAATTTATATTTGTTGTATCTCAATATTAGGAAGACTCTGAATTTAAAAAACCGTGGTGGTCCAATCGCGGCAACTCCACCCTAATATAACGTGCGAACAATTGGGGTTATCGTGCTTGTAATTGTCAATGTGGAAGTGAGACCTCAGTGAGGTCGCGAATTAGTATAAGTTTCGCGTTCGAAGAGTAGGTGAAATAGAGGTCGATATTACGAAAGCAGTTGTATCGTTAGAGAAGAATTTGAATCTAATATCTCGTGGGTATTCTATATTTAGGTATGTAATGTCTCATTGGCCATGGTTCATTATTTTTTATATCATAAGGTATATTATGGGGTCTGGGTTGGGTTATGTTTTGGCACTGTTCACATTCTCAACTACAATACGAACTGTGAAACCACACGTCAAATATTATTGTCTCTACAATTTTGGCGCAATATTTAGGCGCTGATATTTTATGCGTCAACCACTGGAAATCCTGTTTCAGTACGTCATCATCTGAGACTAATTGAGGCATCATTTCTGCATGTTTTTTACATATAAATGCTTTCCGATTTCGTTGCGACCTGCGCGAACGTACAGGTGTAGTTTAGGAAATACGCGCCCCTGCGATGTAGCCGCGGCCGCGGGCCCGCCATCATCTTCGGCGACTTCAATAGTTGGCGTATCCGCGCCGCGCCGTGCCACGCTTTGTTTGAAATGTTTATTAGTTTTGATTAACAATATTTTGAAGAATAAAACCATCGGTCATCGAAAGTGTGGGGTTTTAGATTAAAGAAATGATGGCAAATTCTTCACCGTGTTTATAACGAAAAGAATTATTAAAGAAAATTATATAGACACCCTACTTTATTCAAAACTAGCTGGTCTCAAATACGCGTTGCTGTACCTTTGGCCAGTGTAATTGAAAAGAAAGTAAATAGATACTTTTTATGCTTCGAAATTTCTCGTTGTCTTCTTTCTTTATTCCCTTCTCTCAACCTCTCACCCACACCCTCTCCCTTCAACTCTCGCTTTCTCTCTCTCTCTCGCCCTCTCGCCCTCTCTCTCTCTCTCTCTATCGCCCGCTCGTTCTCTCTCTCTGTCCCTCTCTATTTATTTATCTAGCTAACTCTTATTGCTTTGCTAATCTCGATGAAATCGTATCCATCTCAAACCTCGATCGATGTATAAGCAAACGAACTTAAAACAAATATTTAATTTTTAATTTTTAAATTACATTCAAGGAAGTCGTCATGTCTGGTTGTCCGTAAACTTCTTGTAAACAACGTTTCGGATTTAGAGGAGGTTTTCACTAGAATGTTTAGAATTTAGTCAGGAAGTTGCCAATGTATTAAACCTTCAAATTAAATTTGAGAAAAGTTGTACATCCTAAGTCGGATGAAGTCGTTATAAAAATCGATTTCCGACGGCTTAGGCTTCGTTCACACGGCATTCTATAGCACGTCGTTTTTAGTATTCTATTTTAAACGGAAAACTACGTGACTAACGCTCTTTTACATATATAACAAGTATTTGCTAATGTATTATTTCGTTCACTTTTTGTTGTCTTTCTGCACACAGAATTTTCGTCTGACGGAAAAGGCGCAAAACGACTTTGTTCCATACTATTGTTGAGTATGTAGACATGGCGTCTCATTAAGTAAGATAGATAAAGATAAAATTTAAGAAAGATAAAATTAAGTGGTAAAGGTCGATAAAATATTTCTTTTTGATTTTTATTTATATTCAGGTATAGAATAACGCACTCGTATGCGAATACGACGTTTCGTCTAAAGTTTCGAGAAATCGTCGAAGAACTTAATGAGATTAGCGCTTAGGGAAAAACGTACAGTTTCATTTTTAAAAAAACTTGCAATCTTTTAGTTTGTTTGTTGCGATTAAGGTAAGCGGTAGCGTCTCGGATCGAACGGGAGTATACGTGTACTCCGTCATCCCTCTATCGATCTATCGATAAGTCATATACCACGCTGGAGATGCAGCCACGTCTCTTGTATATTTAATATCGGATTTTTTTTCCTCCAAGCTTATCGCGAGTGACAAAGGAAGATTAAAATTGTCTAGCAAAGATTATATGCACGTGAGTGTGTACTTATATAGTCTTCTCACGGGCGACAAACTTTTTCGACTAACTATAACACGTAATAGAATCTGGCTTTCAGCGATAACTTTGCTACAACTTATCATAATGATCTTCCATTTAGAACTATGACCACTTACAAGTGGCATTTAGCACTGTCCCAAAAAAAGCATTTTATCATTTTACTGCTAGTGTGCATGAAAAATTGTTCTTTTAAACTAGCGTTTTTTAAAGATCGTTTCTTACTTTAATACATTGTTGCGGCACTCAACGTGAGAAACAGATCCATCTTTTTAAACTAAAATGGAATGTAATTGTCACTTGTTTTTTTAAGTCTTTTTTACATAGGTTTATCGCTTTCTAAACAAAGTTTTAATTGTTTTTTTTTACTTTTTGTTTAACAGATGCAAAGCTTGGGTGAGGAAGGTCGGAATGGAAGAATTGGCACACATGCCGATTGGGAAATTACATGCAACAAGGTTTTTATGCAGTTGCCACTTTCCTGACGACGGTTCCCGTCCGGGAGCGAGGAAACTTCTAAAAGCCAATGTTGTTCCGTCGATTTTCCAGTGCCGTCCGACTGAACTTTCGGATGAAATTCTGATCGATTTTCCTTCCACTTGTGGACCCATGAGCTGTGAGTTTTACGCCATAACAATAACTTTTGCACTATCCCGAAGAAATTATACATTTTATATTTATATATGTCTTGCATTAAACTATCTTTATCTCTATTATAGCTTCCCGAGTCGAGATTCCGACACAAGAAAACGTGAAAATACAAAAACACGCAAAACTTGTTAACGGAAGCGAAGAGGAAGATGTTTCCCATCCTTCGAATAAAGTGAGAATAGCTATTTATGCTACAAGTGGGAAAAGTGGCAAATTATGGTATAGGTTAAATTTCCGAAACGAGCCGATAGTGCGTGCTGTGGAACAGGGGAACGAGTGGGAATTTAATCACACGAGTTCCCCTGGAACACAGCACAAGCAGAGGCGAGTTTTGGAAATTTGACCTATACCAGATTTGCCACTTTTCCCACGTGTTGCATACAAGATTTTATGCAATCCATGTTTGGAATGTTCAATTTTTGGAGAAACATACTTATATAGGCCATAAACTAAGGCCTAAACATAGTTATAGGCCTTAGTTTAAGATAGTTTCTTAAGAACTGGTCAGTTTGTAGTGGTTCCTAAGAAGCGTCGGTAGCCCAGTGGTCTAGATGTAAGACTAATGCGCTGGCGGCCCGAGTTCGAGTCTCGCCAGCGCCAAAATTTTTTATATTTGTACGTGTCGTAAATTAAAGTATATATCGTGAAATAATATTGCCTTGATTGAACTGTGCGGGAAAGTGATGACGTAGCGTGCGGGAATGTGATGACGTAGCGTGCGGGAAAGTGCCAAACTGTGCGGGAAAGTTCTACCCTGTGAGATAATAGCACATTATAGTATATCCATCGGATATTGGTCACTTTGCGCACATTATCCAGCGCTCAAAAAGTGAACTTTCCAAGCATGGATTGCATAAATGTTATTTTTCTAACACTTTGCATGGAATTTCAATTTAAAGATTTTTTCTTAAAGTGATGTAATGTTACTTTCCAGAGATTACACGAGAATCAGGAGCTTGGAGTTCCGTGTTATGTCCGCCAATTACCTGAAGAATATTTCGAATTTCAATTTAATAAAGTAAAAGTCTGCGCGGCAGACGGGTTAAAACTCTCAGGTCATTGACGGTCATAAAAATCGTAAAGAGTGCGAGGCACAGGCGTTGGAATTTTCCGTGTGGCGTCGAATAATGCATCGACGTCCCACGGAAGAAGAAACAAACCATGCGCCTACCCGTAAAACCGGACACCACCGGAGCTTAGTTTTTTCCAATATACAGAGTGTGCCAAAAGTTCCGGGACACCTAAATAACTTTTGAACGGCTTTGGATATAGGATTGAAATTTATAGGGATGGAATGGGTCAAATCAATCTACTATTTAACCACTAAAGCATCAACTTCCGCACCCCGGGGAAAGGGGGGGAAGTAGGGGCACAAAATTTTTAAATGGCATGTGGGGTCGAGTGACGGCTCATTCGAAAGGACTTTTTGAGGCGAAAACAACGCAATATCGTCGAGGTTTGTGCGATTATTTTTCGCAGAGTTATTATCATTTGAACATCTCTATTAAGATTTTGCGTGAGTGTCTCTCATTCATTAATTCTCAGAATTATTGTAATTTATTAGAAAACCAAGTTATACCGGCTGTTCAGGATATTGCTGGAGAAGCTTTTTAACCGACTTCGAAAAGGAGGAGGTTACTCTATTCGACAGTGGGCGATCTTGCTTTTTTTCTTTTTTTTTTTTTTGTTTGTCCGGCCATAACTCAGCGACGGATTGACCAATCGAAATGAAACCACTTCCAGTTGCTAGGTTTGGGTCTTCCATCGGTCCCGTTTAAACAATTTGTCCGAACAGTTTATTATTAACAAAGTTATTGCAAAATTAGTGCTTTATTCAGATTTATCGCAATATCTTTTTGAATGGGATTGATTTATTGTAATGAAAGAAACTATTACTATCTTCTTAAAAATAATTAGCAGATATCAATTATATAAAAAATTTATTAATTGTTGCAAAATAATTTGTTTATTCCTCTATATCTCCTCAACGACTTCTCTTATCGGAACCAAACCTTTTCGATCCTTTCGCAAATATTACCCACTCTCTAACATTATGCGACACATCTTCAATTGTTGTTATGTTTAAATTGTTATTGCAAAATTATTTGGTTATTCCTCTATATCTCTTCAACGACTTCACCTATCGGAACCAAACCTTTTCGATCCTTTCGCAAATACTGCTCACTTACTAACATTATGTGACACATTCTCAATTGTTACTATGTTTAAATTGTTATTGCAAAATCATTTGTTTATTCCTCTATATCTCCTCAACGACTTCACATATCGGAACCAAACCTTTCCGATCCTTTTGCAAATATTACCTCCATCACTTTATTTTCACATCTCGATCGATTATACACTAAAAAGTATGAAATAAAAAAATTTTTAACAAAAAAAAATAGAAACCGACTTCGAAAAAAGCGCTAAAAGGAATGAAATAATTTTTTATGTATACCTACAATATTCGATTTCATCATTATCATACTCAGAATATTGCAACTTTTTCGGAGGCGACAGAAAATTAATTAACAGTACATTAATAGCCAGAAATTCACGGACATTGATGGATATTTATGTATTACGCACTTACTCCTTTGTTCGTGAAAAAGACCGTGTTGGAATATTTTGTGTCGCTGCCGAAAAAGTTGCAATATTCTGAGTATGATAATGATGAAATCGAATATTGTAGGTATACATAAAAAATTATTTCATTCTTTTTAGCGCTTTTTTCGAAGTCGGTTTCTATTTTTTTTGTTACAAATTTTTTTATCACAATGTTTGGTTCCAGCAAGATAGAGCTCCGGCTCATTTTTCTGGAGCAGCTCGTAATATTCTTAATAATGTTTTTAGCGAACGATGGATTGGTAGAAGAGGCACAATAGAATGGCCACCAAGATCACTAGATCTGACCCCATTAGACTTTTTTTACTGGGAGTATTTGAAATCAAAAGTTTATGAGACTAGGATTGAAAATTTACAAGAACTGCGAGAAAAAATAGTGAACGTTTCTAATTCAATCACACCCGACTTTTTAACCATTGTTATCGATACATTTTACGTTCGCTTAGGTTACTGCCAAATTGTGGAAGAACACCAATTTGAACATTGAATAAAATAATTTATTTAATATTAATTTATTAATTATATTATATGATAATTTATTTAATATTAATTTATTAATTATATTATATAATAATTTATTAATTATAATAAATAAAAAAACGGGAACGTGTGTGCCTGCGTGAAAACTTATTTTTCTACTGATGTCGCTGTGGGCTCTCGCTATTGTAAAACCTCAATAGAGATATTCAAATGATCATACCTCTGCGAAAAATAATCGCACAAACCTCGACGATATTGCGTTGTTTTCGCCTCAAAAAGTCCTTTCGAATGAGCCGTCACTCGACCCCACATGCCATTTAAAAATTTTGTGCCCCTACTTCCCCCCCTTTCCCCGGGGTGCGGAAGTTGATGCTTTAGTGGTTAAATAGTAGATTGATTTGACCCATTCCATCCCTATAAATTTCAATCCTATATCCAAAGCCGTTCAAAAGTTATTTAGGTGTTCCGGGACTTTTGGCACACTCTGTATACAAACTCTCGAACGCACATCGCCTAAGTCACGTGCGCAACCCCTCGAACAAAGGCGCCATACAAGCCACGCGGTACAGTCCGCTACAGAAAATTAGGAGAATGCATTTCGTAAATAATAATGTTGGTACTTTTCTTCTTTATAAATGGTTAAATAATGTTAAGACAAATAAATATTATCATGATTGATTATTAAAATAATATAAAATTCCACATCATAAAATATACCATTAAATAAGGAAGGAATGAACAACGCGTATAAATAAATAATGTTAATAATAAGATTAAATCTAAGGTGAAGGTATAGATGCATGAAGAAGTAGAATGTAGTATGCATGTCATAGAAAACTGAGAGTGAGCAGTAGGCAACTATTATTATTCAAAACTTTAAATAATAATTAAATAATAAGAATAGAAGCATGAGAATGTATGTGTGATTTAGTGTAGTATGAGTGAGAAATGTAATGTTGCATGAACGCATGTAAACGTTAATTAGTTGATTAAGTAAATTAATTATTAAGAAAAAACTAATAAGTAAGATGCGACCAAAGAGAGAAGGGAGGGGATTTGGGAGCACGCTTACGCCTACGCTTAGCTGCGAATGCACCAACTCCCACTCCTGCCTAGATCATAGGGAAAACCTAGTCCCCACTATGCACCCCCGAAGTTCAAAGGTCCATAGCCAATGAAGGGCCTAAATTTGGAAATTAGGAGGGGTTTTAGTGGATGGCTAGTTTTTAAAAGCGATGGCCGAGCACGGCTCGCCACCATTCGTACGCTAGGAGGTTTCTAAGATCATTTTCTTGACTTTAAAATTCAGTTTCATTCTTCGTTTTCTCGCAAAAGATATTAAGAGCCTACCTAGTCCAAGACTCGAGGAGTTTCTTTTCTTTGATTCACCGCAAATCGATCTAAAAAGCTGTAAGTTGGTTTTTCATCTTTTCTAATTAAATTTTTGTGTGAATATTGTTGTTTACTATTATAAACGCTTTTTCCTTTTTCCAACCATTTCCTTAAAATAATTTAGGGAGCGCGCAGTCATTTGCGTTCTTCCTTATGGAATAAAGAGCGCGCACTCGCTTGCGTTCTCTTGTTTCCTTTGAATAATAATAAAGAGCGCGCATTCATCTGCGTTCTCTCGGTTTTCCGGGGTATTGGTTAAAAGAGCGCGCAGTCATTTTGCGTTCCCTTTTTCCTATACCTAATTAAGTAAATTCATTCCCTTGACCTCCTTCAATAATAATTATAACTAGTTTCATTGAGTACTTTTTGATGCGCGCATTTCTCTGCGTTCATCCCATTGAGCGCGCAGTAGCTTTGCGTTCTCTCTGGATATTAGATTTGTCTCTCTCTTTCTGCGATATTTTATTCCTTCACGAGCGCGCTGCCCAATCTGTCGTTCTCGTGAGGATAAATTAATTAGCAGAAAGAAAGGGTATAATTTGAGTTTTCCTGCAGATGGGAAGGTCAAGGCGATCCGGGAAAAAGACCTCATTCAGGAGGAATAACTATTTTAAAAAGCCGTGGCCCGTATCGAAATACTCCCCCGTTTCTCCCCCCACTTCATTGTTAGAGGAGTATTTGGCCACGGAACATCCTTATAAGGATTTTGTAAAGGAGTTCGAGGCCGCGCTACAAAAATTTGCAAATAAATAGAGGTAAATCTCCCTATTTTAATTCTCTCTTTCTCTCTCTTACGACACTCTTTTCCTCATCCCAGGGTTGCGTCGCGTAGACGCTACAACCCCAAAAGAGGTTAAAAATCTTGTTTTTTCCTTTTCCTACCAATTTATTCGTTTATTAATATAATTATTGTTATTGTTCCCCGGGACGTAACATACGGCATCAAAGCGGTTTTCTTGTCCAGGTTTGCACAATTATTTGTTTGTAATTTTAGTGGGAAATGATAAGATTAGATGTTGCTCTTCATCTCGAGGTTACTAAAATAGTTCACGTTAGTTGGGTCTTGTGTCCCTTGGCCGTTAAGGGTTTCTTATATTTTTCAAGTTTCCATTGTATTACTTAAATGTTCCTTTTTTTTTAAAGTTGCTTTTTATCTTTAATTTTGAGATAGTTGTTTTCCGTCATTCCAATTTCAATTATCTTCTTTCTTTTCATGTTTAGGTGCTTCGGAGCGAACCGCGGGACAACAGATATTGCGAGATGCCGGGATACCTGAGGCTAAGATTAGCCACGAAATGGAGCAGCTAATCATTTTGATTTCTACAGAGAGAATAGAAAAAGAAAGACTGCAGAAGGAATGAGATAAATATGTCCTTCTGTACAACAACCTCCGGGCTGAATCCAATAGAAACATGCAGAAAGTACAAACTGTGGGTTGTGATGGACAATTTGCGGGTCTGCGAGTGCTGACCGCTTTGAATACCCGGCTCAGGTGGACGAAGAGCGGAGGAGAGCGATACAATCGCGAGGAAATTTTATTGGCGTCCGGGATTTTTAAGCGATCCCGGAATTGCTTCAACTTTTTGAGAAATTTCGTCAAACTCCCGTCCGAACGTACGTTAAGGCGAATACTTAGCGAAATCGATATTAGACCTGGAATTAATAAGCCTATATTCCAGGCTATTGAAAGGACTCTACAGATGTACAGTCCAGCCGACAAGTGCTGTGTCCTTATGATGGACGAAACAGCGATAAAACCGAGATTGGTCTACACCGAAGGTACCCGAAATATTACGGGTTTTCATGACGATGGGATTCATGAACGTGTTAATGAGAGTGCGGACCATGTGACTGTCTTCATGATTCAGCTACTCTCCAAGCCAGCCAAACAACATGTTTCGTACCATTTTACTAATGGGCCCATGAAAACACAAGTATTGACTGTTTTAATACCCCTCGTTGTCGAGAGTGTGAGAAGTGCTGGATTGCACGTTGTGGCTCTTGTTTCTGACCAAGGATCGTCAAATAAATCGGCGATAAAGTTATTGCGTCATAAGACCAAAGCCACAACTGCAGGTGTATTTTTTAAAGTGGGGAATGGACCGAAAATCCACACATTCGCAGATATTGCCCATCTGATTAAAACAATGAGAAATTGTTTTATGGGCAATTTCGATTCGTGGAAAAAAGATAATTTAACTGCAAACAAGTTTGATTATCCGGGGAATGTGATGGTGTGGGATGGCAAGAAAGCCTATTGGCGTGACATTGTCCAGCTGTACCGAGATAACGAGCTGAGCCACTTGACTGAAAGTCACATCTTCCCCACAACAAAATCGAAAATGCGCGTCAGGAAAGCTGCGCAGATTTTGAGCCAAACTGTGGCTACTATTTTAATAGAAAAAGGCACGTCGGATCCTGATAGATACCCGACGGCGGTATCAACGGGATTAGTAATCCGGGAATTGGATAATGTGATTGATTCCTTGAATGGGAGTTTGATTGGTGGCGGCGATCTTAAAATGAAGACGAGTCGAGCCCTGGTCACGCCCCAGTCGTACCATTTATAGAAATGGGCTGAGTATTGTACCAAAGTTGCCGATTTCCACTTCGTTAGGCATGACGGACGTAAAATTGAAACACCGACGCCTCAAGCCCTGGCCGACAACCTAGCTGCAATGCCAGCGTTGTGTAAACACTTATTTTCTGTAGGGGTGAAGGAAGTGAATCTGCGCCTCCTAACCCAAGATGCTCTTGAAAATTTTTTCGGCCTGATACGCAACGAATAAGGTTGCCACGACAAATTGACGTGCACAAATTTTGAGTGTGCGTTTAAAACGCTTTTGATTACGAAATTCACCAATACGACAATCGATGGAACGAATTGCGCTGTGGGGAAATACCACATGCTGACAAACCTGGGTGACATTTTATTGAAAAAACAAACACAACCTGACCGCAATGGAAATGTTGCAATTTGCGAGCATATCTACGAGAGTGTTGATAATTTTCCAACTATCAACATAAGTGATACCGATGAAAATTTCGCAAATTCTTGGAATTTATGTGAAAACGCAGACTCGGTAGATGAAATCTGCGGTGATGATACAAGATTTCAAAATTTGAACTTAAGTCTGTTCAGGCATTTTAATACAAAGATTTGTGCATTTCGCAAAGGGTTATTTCAATCTTCTGGGGATAACCGTTGTTCCGGGAGATTAACAAATTTCCTTCAAAACGCTCAGAAGATTTTCCGAACTCAAATTGTGAGCCGTTTACATCATGCCGATGTATTTACGTATGTTGAGCTACTGATAACCTCAGCACTTGATGAACGTGATATACCTTGCGACATTCATAGAAAAAATGTTGCCAATGAGGTCGTGAAGAAAGTGACATCGACATTAGTTCGTCAAGAATGTGCGCAATTTAATAGAAAGCGTAAAGAAATTGAAGCAGCAGCAAAAAATGCAAAAAAAATTGCCGAATTGAGCAAACACTGAAAAAATTTTGTAAGCCGGATGAATGATAATCACAGCTCCTTTAGAGAGTTGTATGATTAATATTATCAAACTGGAAAAATAGTTTGGTAATCACAGTTCCTTTTGAGAGTTGTATGTTGCGAAGACTTCAATGCTGTGAAACGTAAAACCGTTGAAGTTGGCGTTAATAATCGAGATAAGTGTGTTTCTAAGTTTTTCGCGGAGGCTCTGCTTCGGTGATGAAATGTCAAAAGACGGTGGCCCACCGGAGCGAGCTTGCATGCACGCTGGCGAACAGACAGTGCCTGCCAAGAGGGGTTTTAGTGAGTAAGAATCTCACACTACCCGGTGCGCAAAAGTTTTTGCCAACCGGGTGCCTATGTAAGGTTTCCCCTCTTGCCAAAAAAAAAAAAAAAAAAAAAAAAATTAAGTTAAGTACCAACTAATGACCACGTTTTAATTTACGAATGTTTCACAAAATAAGGGGAATTTATCTCCAAATTAGTTTATTTTTGGAACGATTTTATTAACGTATAAAATATAATTTGGCTTGCCGGTCTAGGGTATCTCAGCGAGAGGTCGATTATTCTAAGAAATTAGATTCGCGAACGTCGCCCAACTTACTTTGTTAGTACTTTGCATATAGAAAATTTTGATTTGTGTGATAAGGCCCGTCTAATGCCTAGGTTTAAATCATACTTGTTGTACCACAACTTATCTTTCGTACAGGTTTCTTTTTAATGCCTTCAATATTACGGGAGTCAGACGCGCGGCAAGTTACCGTTACCATCGGGGCAATCGATAAAGCTTAGGTTGAAGCATTTCACGACAAAAACATAACGTTAACTAAACGGTTCCCATTAAACGCGGAACAAACCGTTGACATATAATTTGAAGTTTCTGACGAAAAAGATGCAATTATTACTGTGTTTGAAATTAAATTCCGCAACTATTAATTTTTTTTAACTTTTCCACTTCTAAATTGTTAACAAATGAAGCAATCTTAATGATCCCACAAGACAAAACGTATAGAATGGAAGTGCGACTGAAATGACCGCTGGAACGACTCGATAGAATTATTATTAACGGTGGAAAAATTAGAAGGAAAAAATAGTATTTTTTGCAACGAGCTATTACTTTGGGTACTACAAAGACAATAATGACATATATTGTAACGTGTTAGCGTAAGACAACATAAAATATGAGAAAAGAATAGGATAATAAGAGTAATATATCAGAAACCGGGGACTTCGAAACACCGAAACCGCGAAAGTAGACAAATTTCGAACAATAGATCGCGAAAATCGAAGGAAGCTACGTTTAGAATATCGGAATCGGTTAACGCTTTACTTTCGCGTCCGATAACTCAACAACGATCACCGATGCGTTTAAAATGTATAAAATCGAAACTATCAAGCATTAAAAAAGCCACAAACGTATGTTACAAAAATCTTGGTATCATGGCGGGGAGCGGAGTAATCGTGAAAAAACGAAATTTTACATTTTACAAGAGCCCGATGGGAGATAAAATTTGTGGGTGGAGCCTTGAAATCTTTTCTTTTAAACTTTTCACGTCAAAAGTGCGGGTTTGTTAATAAGAGAGAGTAAGAGCACAGGAGTTTTCCGCGACGGTTCGATCGACAAGTGGAGATCACCATCGGTAAGAAAAAGGGAAAGAGAGACAGAAAGCGAGGTAGCGGGCAAATCGTATAAGTGCGAAAAGAAAAGCATCGGTTACAACGTCCCACTTGAGAAGTGTTTGTATTTGTTGCGTATAATCGAAATCCCAGTAGGCTAAGACGTGGGTTTTGTGTATGTGTGGGCGCGTGTGTGAGTCACAGCGTGTATGTGTTTGTACGACAAGCGATCGAGCGAGGCGAGGCGAGCGCTCAAGTACACGAGAGATCAACACAACGATCGATCAGCTGTACGAGAGCATTGACCTCGCGTCAATTCGGCTCGACAAATACGGAAATAAAATAAAGAAAATTAAAGGGATTCCAAGAGTAAGCTATCGCCCAATTTTACCCACATTCCCCACTGCCAGTCCTGCCAAGGAAAGAACTCGCCGAGGAGGTAACGGGTTAAGCGAAGCTAAAGAAAGGATTAACGTCACAATACATAAAATATCTTTTGTTAGATTATTTTCCCGAAAAGCTTGTCGCGTTGTAGAGCATAAAGATACATAATTACATAATTTCTAATCTCTGTCGAACAATATAAATGCCTTCTCGCTCGCGAAAACGTTTCAAAACAAACAATTGAACAAAATTAATAATATGGACATGTTATTATTGTCTTCTTAGTACACAAAATAAAAGCTTGTTTTAAATAACTTATTTTCTTCTTCCAATTGGTTTTTTTTTCATTTTTAGTTTCGCGCTAGGTAGTACAGGGATTGTGGTTTTAGGTGAAGCAGGCAAAAAGTTGTCGGCCAATTTTATACAAACAACACGGATCAATAAACTAGCAAACAGAGTATTAAAATAGTTTACAATTTACATATATAGTACTTAGACTAGTGTCTCTGTCTGAGCTCTCGCATTCTGAAAGATTTTTAAATTAAGGTTTAATCATCATGTGTATGAAATATTGATATCCTTTGGGCTTATGACTTATATAGAAGTTAATATAATCCTATAAAAGGAAAATAAATCCTATAATCCTAAAAAATAAAGGATTAAGGACTTATCCTCTGAACACCCGCAGCTATACTTCAGTCGTAACCTCTTTTAAAACCCCAAGTAGTGTTGTATATGACTTAAATCTCACTTTAGAGTGAAAATGATGTAAAATAGGCGAAATATCGCAGCGAACGCGACTCACAACGGCCTGGCGCGTGGAAGACGGCAAGCAGTGGGGGTACAGCGGCGAACTCGCCGAGGCGTATATATAGTAATAGAAGCGAGTCACACGCCTTCCTCGCGACAGTTGCACCCCCCCCCCCCCCGCACCGTCTTCCACGCGCTCGGCCGTTTTAAGTCATGCTTGCAGGTAGATTTCACCTATTTCGCAGCATTTTTACGAAAACGTGAGATTGAGGCCTGAAAGTACAATACCTGAGACACAAAAATCCATGAAGAAAATAAAAATCAACCGATCGCCAGATTAAAGACACCTGCCGTAAGATAGTGCATACAAAATTTCGATTTCCAATTATTCGAAAACTATTAATCCGATAAGGTCTCAATTATGCAAACATGAAGTACTTCACAATATCTACTATCTCGCAAAGACCCAACGCCACATATTTAAAAATGCCGAAGTTACGAATGTTTAAAAAAGATTCTTATTTTTCCGGTTTTCCGTGATCTTTCCGTTCTTAACGATCCGATCGAGTCGTTCCAGCACTTATTTTGTTCGCATTTTCATTCGTCATGTTTCGTCTTTTAAGAGTATCACGATCGCTTCATAAGTTTCCATTTCAGATGCGGAAAACGGAAAAAAAAGAATTTCTGCTGTTGTTACTTTGTAACTCGGTATCTAATGACAATTTTTCGTCCAAAATATGGCAGAATATATCTACGGGTCATTCCGCGTTGACTGCCACCGGTTTCATCCCGGTATGAATTTTGTCACGAAAAAATCTCGATTGCTACACCTTTTAAATATAGAATGACGACGGACCTTTGTCCGTTGACACGTTAAGCAGCTCGATTTAAGGGGTGGCAAGGGGAGGGGTTACCGCAGGTAACCATGCGAACGCCTCCCGTGAAGGTTAGCCCGGCCGCGGCAGCGTGGCTACCGAGAGTCAAATAAGTATACACGAAGAGGAGGCAAAAAAAACGTCGTTAGATTTAAATCAGATATTTGAATATATCGCACAATAGCCTTCGAAAACCTTAACGCGTTATTGGCCTTCGATGATAACTACAGGTTCTTTAGACACCCGCGAAATTGTTAATGTTTTTTTTAGATTACCGAAATGTCGACCCTTAACGCGTTGTCATTTCAGTTGTTTACGCGCCACATACGTTTCCGCCAATAATGCGTTTTGTCTTTTAAACGTAAAAAAATCAACTGACTCGGTCCAAAAGGTTTCCAATTAACGGTTTCCCCTTAATTCAAAGGCAGAATTCGCAATTGATCGCAAGAAAGCGGAAGAAAAGCGCGGAAAAAAATTATTTCAGATGCGTATTTTCAAGGGTGCTCGCAACAAGTTAACGATTATGTCACAATCCACTGCCGAGTGACGATTTCTTTGTAAAGACAAATAATTTTATTTTAGTAACTAGACAGTGACATAAAAATATTCGTTTGTGTCGTCGACGCGTAGTGTTGGGATGCGATTACCCTCGAATCGACAGTCTCCAATCACTTTATTGTATTCTCAGAATCGACTAAGGACGGTTACATGTGTCTGTGTAAATGACCGTGCTGTACCTCGACCACAACGATCTTCGTTCAAAAATTTTTCGTAATAAAACCGGGTATCGATAGTTTCTTAACATAAAAAAGATAAAGATTGGTAATCCCCAGGGTGTCTCCAAATTAAAATGTCAAACAGCAACATTTGAAGGACGAAGATACAGCCACGATGGATATGATAAATTTAATGCGATCGAGAAAAAAGGGAAACTTATACATATGGCCTAAGGAAATGTGAAGAAAGAGATAATCCCGAAGAAGTAAGCAATATTTCTAATAATGTCTTGTCGTTACGAAAACATTACTATATATTAACTAATCCAAAACTTCTTACTGTGCTGTAGTTATCTCCTCTAAATCATCACGTTTCCTAGAGTGTGGCGATTCTTCAAGCGACCACGACGATATCCTTGCAACGCTGATTGAATTGGACTAAACGGCAAATGTTGGCAAACTGCAAAGATTTAACTCCTGTACCCGTGGAAAATGTTAGGCCAGACGTTGATGAAGATGAAGTTCCATGTTTGAGTACGGATGAGGATGACTGTGAAAACAATTTCGCTTATTAGAACGCACACAGAAAGAAAGAGAGTGCCCAACGAGAGAGAAAACGCCTGGAATCATATGGAAAGTCATAGCTGATATAGTTACAATTGGTAATGCCTTAATCTTGCTATGCAAATTGGAACCAACAATGCATGACATATGAGAATTTACAAGATTAAAAATTGTAAGGATGTTGACCAAGTTAAATATAGGATAAATAATATCGCTAAACATGTTATGTATACGGTGAAAAATGTTCATATCTTGCATTTATGGTTCATCCTACATCACATACATATTTACTAGATGTTGATTTAAGACATGAAACTTACATGATATTTGTTTCTTTTTGTAGGGCGAAAATGGTTTTTCCAAAGAAGCTACCTCCACACAAATAAATGAAGCATAGAGTGGGCAACAAAACAGAAGTAAATTGCACTCTTAAGAACATCGCAACGTAGTGAATAATTACAAGTCTCCCGAATGTGCTCATTTTGTTGACATTTAAACACAGAAGAATGTTATTATTGATAATTCGACTCAGCTTTGCCAGTGTAGTTCCTTTCTATTTAAGTTGAAGCATCTTTATACTTAACGATTCACTTGTAATACCATAGTCATAAGGTTCGCTGATATTATTACATATATTATAAGCGTCTGGAAAGTTTCAGTTATCTGTTCCTTCTTCAATTCTACTTCCCGTAATAAAAAGTATAATTTCTACTTGGAAAAATATTTAGATTTTATTATTTCCTTTCAAACCTTTATATTGAACTTAAAATAAAATTACTATTTAACTCACTTTCATGTTTAATGTCGGCACGTACTGTTACTGTGAAGGTTACCGCTTGCGTCAAAAATTTACGCTTTATCGACACGACACCGGCCGAGAGCCCCCGCTAATGTCCGCTTGGCGGCCACGCTTTACCGACGGATACTTTCTCTTTGACCAACCCATTTTTTTTTTTTTTTTTTTTAATTTACGTGAGGAGAAACCTTCATAAGGCCCCCCCGCGCACACCCACGGGCTGGGTGTGAGCGGGGGGAGTGTGGGATTTTTACCCACTAAAACCCCTCACGGTGACCGTCCACCTGCAGTAGGGAGGACCCGGGAACCCGTTTGGACACCACCGGTTCCTCCCCAAAGCAGGCAGGGGGAGTCGAACCCCCTCATCTCGGGGGGAGACTAAACTCCCCCGGCATACCTAAAGAAGGGCGGAGGGTGACGGTCACCCAGACCCTCCGCCGACGCCTCGAGGGCGATTTGCCCTAGGGAGCCGTGCCGGGCCATTAGCCCGTAGCCCGGCACGCTCCCGCTCTTTTTCTGCGGCCTCCTTCTGTGAGATGACACTCTCACAGAAGGAGACCGCCGCCCTCCAAGACCCCTCGCTGCCGACCATGGCGCGAACCATGGCCGGCAGCGAGAGGTCTCCTCCAACTGCGCCGCGCAGGACACGGCGCTCCTCCTCGAACGCACTACACTCCTCAAGAGTGTGTTGCGCCGTGTCCTGCGCAGCGCCACAGTGGTGGCACTGCGTGGTCGGCTCGCGCCCTATCCTCTGCAGGTACTCACCAAAGCAGCCATGCCCGGTGAGCACCTGCGTAAGGCGGTAGGTGAGCACACCATGCCTCCTCGTCAACCATGTGTCGAGGCATGATCGGATAGCCTCGACAGTCCGGCGGCCGGCATTAGGCAATAGAAGCCTCTCTTGCCATTTGGCCACAACGGACTGCCGGACTCGGCACTTCTCGGCTTCCAGCACTTCTCCTGACAGGGGTAACCCCCTCTGACGGAGGGATTGCTTCCAGCGGAAGAGTTCCGCATATCCCTCCGCCAGAAGATCTAACGGAGGAACCCCTGCCAGGAGACTCGCCACCTCTAGGGAGATGGTCCTGTACCCTCGGGCGACCCTAATGGCCACCCGACGGGCCAGCCGGCAGAGCGCCATCCGGCGCCGCCGGGAGGCCATTATGTCGCCTGCCCACACCGGCGAGGCGTACAACGCCATCGACAGGACCACCCCCACGTAGAGGCGGCGGACTCGCCCATCAGGACCCCCGAGGTTGGGGAGCAAGCGGCATAATGCCAAGGCCGCTCCCTCAACCCGGGGGACCAGAGAGGCGAGATGCGCCTCGAAGTGCCATCCGCTGTCGAGGACGACACCCAGATATTTCATCTGAGTGCGAACCTCGACAGGTGCATCACCTACACAGTGGTGGGCCTGAGGCGGTCTCCGGCGAGGCGGACCAAACCACATCGCCTCTGTTTTTGCCGGAGCCACCCGCAGACCCAAAGCCTCTATTCGGCCGACCACCAGTGCCACCCCCACCTGTGCAAGGTTAAGGGTGCTTCTCCAGGAAGCCCCCGTGGCCAACACTAACGTGTCGTCTGCATAGCAGACGACGTAAAGGCCACGGGGCAGAGCGGCCCGCAGTACCACATTATACCCGAGGTTCCACAGAAGCGGCCCCAATGCCGACCCCTGTGGAACCCCGCAGTTGATCTCCCTCCGGAAGATGTTCCCGCACCGACCCCTGTATGCCACCTGCCTGTTATGGAGGTAGGCCCCGACCGTAGATCTTAAATATGAGGGCACCCGATGAAAATCGAGCGCCCTCCGGACCGCCGCCCAGGGGAGGGAGTTGAATGCATTGACAATGTCAAGGCTGACAGCCAATGCAACTCCCCCCCCCCGAGACCACCTCGTCCGAGAGGGCCCTCACACGACTGGTAGCATCAATCGTGGAGCGACCCTCCCGGAAGCCATATTGGCGGTCCGACAGGTCGGGACCCACCTGCGATAGATGTTTGGTGAGGCGGGCCACGAGCAAGCGCTCGAAGAGCTTGCCCGCCTCATCCAACAGGCACAGGGGTCGGTACGCGGAGGGAGAATCCGCGGGCCGCCCGTGCTTCTGGAGAAGCACCAACCTCGCCTCTTTCCACTCTGGGGGGAAAGACCCGGTCCTCAAGCAGCTATCAAACAGCTGCTTGAGACCGGGCCCGAGGACATCGAAGGTCAAGGCCCAGACGCGGCCAGGTATTCCATCCGGGCCTGGGGCCTTTTTACAGGCACCCATGCGCCGGACGGCCGCGCCTATCTCCTCCCCCCAACTCGCCGGACCAGTTGTTCGGGTCCGGCGGCTCTACGGGGCGCGGCTCTTCCTCTGAACGAGGAAAGAGAACCTCTACCACGCCCCGCAAGAATTAGGGGTCAAGAACCTCCGTCAGTGGAGGCGCCCGTGGTCGGAGTTTGTTCCGAACTATAAGGTACGGGCGCCCCCACGGGTCCTCATCTAAGGTCCGGAGGAGATCTTCCCAAGCTTGGGCTTTGGCCTTGCTAATGGCTGTACGAAGGGCACCGCGCCTCTCGCGGTACCCCTCGTACAACTCGGCCTCTCTCGCCAGGTCCCGCCGGCGTCTCCGGCGAGCCCTGGTGTACTGGCGGCGGGCACTGACACACTCGTTGCGCAGATGCGCAATGTCATCCGACCACCAGTACACGGCGCCCCGCGAAGAGGCGGACCTGGTCCGGGGGATGCCCGCATCACAAATGCGGGTCATCATACCCCGGAACCAGGCCGCCCCACTCCCGGGATCGCAGGACTCGACCGGAAACCCCGGCCAAGTCTCAGCGAGAGCTGCCGCCATCAGGACGTCCTCGTTCATCCGTCGTAGCGACCACCTGTTGGGACGACGGCGTGGCGCGCCTCTTAAAGCCGAGGAGGCCGAGACGACCATCGTGATATAACGATGGTCAGACAGCGTCTCGACCTCCTCGAGGACACGCCATCCCGACACCCGCCCGGGGGATACGAATGTGAGATCCACAATCGATCCCCCGCCTTGACGGATGCAGGTGTGGGTGGACCCCCGGTTGATACACCGAAGGTCCAAAGCCGCCGCCCAGTCGCTCACGACCTCGCCACGCGCGCTGGTGCGGGGGCAACCCCAAGAAACGTTCTTGGCGTTGAAGTCCCCCAGCACCAGCACGGGCCGACGTTGAAAGGGCAAAATTGCCCCCTCAATGCCGGCCAAAATCTCCTCTACTGTGGCTAGGTCGTGGGAGGGAGAGATGTACGTCCCTACCACGACGGTTTCCCCCCAGAGTGCTGCTACAAATCCCCTCCCGCTCTCCAACAAGGTGAGCGGAGGGGAGCTAACTGCTCCGTTCCAAATAATCGCCACCGAGCCGCAAGCGTCCGCCACCCAATTTGGGTTTTGCGGAAGGCTGTACGGCTCGGTGGCGATGGCCAAACCCACCTCACGCTCCGCCATGCTCTGAACAAGCAAGTCTTGAGCATGGCGGGCGTGGTTAAGGTTTGCCAGGAGGAGGGTAGCCATTGCGGTCTACGCAATGGTCATTGCCTCCTCCTGGCGAACTACTGGGGGTGGGTCTGGCACCGTTGGCGCAGTTACCGCCGTTACACCCGACGGTCCCGCCACAGCGGCGGGGGCGGGCATGGCCACGCCGCCGACGTTGCGGGATTTCTTGCCGCGCTTCGTGGCGCAGGCTTTAGCACCAAGCCGGTGGGCTCACTGCCGTCCCAGGTCCATGCAAAGTGGACAATTGGGGGCGGCAGTGCAGCCGTTAGCGCGGTGGCCAGACTTGCCGCACCGGAAACACCGGTCACTCCGGTCCACCGCGCTGGTGCACCGCTGCCTCACGTGCCAAAACTCGAGGCAGCGGTAGCACTGCAGTGGGCGGGCGTCGAGCAGTTCAACTCTGCCCGACACCCAACCCACTAGCAACCTCCCGGCTTGGGCCAATTTCTTGGCAGCAGTCGCGGGACACTGCACCCACACCGTGCCAAGGCCGGACGGGGAGGTACGGACGAGACCCGTCCGCACCTCGTCCGCCCGGCATCCCGCGGCTGCAGCCACAGCCTGCGCCACGTCTTCGGGGGTGACCGAGTCGTCCAGGCCGCGCACACGCAACTCAGCACGCTTAGTTGGCCTGGCGACTCGGACACCCCTCTCGCTGAAGAGGGAGCTCATCCTCCCGGCCAGCAGATCGGCTTTCTCTTGCGATGCCGCGCCGGCATCTCAAGAATGAGCCCCCCGGTCACGGCACGCTTGCACCTAACCTCCGTGATGCCGAGGTCAGCCAACTTAATGCTGGATCTGGCCTCAGACATCACGGAGGCGTACGTCAGCGGGCCCCCCTCAGGAAGCGTGACAGCTATCGCTGCCGTCCTGGGGGGCCGCAGGCGCTTTGCCCTGTCCCGGTTGGTCTGGGACAGGGCGCCTTTCTGCTGAATGGGAGGCCGAGCTCCCTTCTTCTTCTTTTTCTTTCCACCTCCCACCGAAGTGGGAGGAGCGGAAGTAGTTGCCTGCGCTTTTGCCGCTTTTTTAGCGGCAGACTTCTCCCCCCGCCCTATCACCCTGCTCCACACTTCGGTGGGGGGTGGTGGGGGCGGCAGAGAGCCCTTCCCGGCGGCCTTGGAAGGGGTCTCCGACACCCCCCTCTTGGCCGCTCGCTTCGACCCTGCTGGTGGGGCTGCGGTCCCCGTCAGGGCTGCCCGCGTTCCGGGAAAGAGCTCCCTACGAAACGCGGACAGCTTGGCGTCCACAACGTCCCCGATCCTCTTCAGGAGGTTATCTTCCGGGGGACACGGTGGCCCCATTATCTTGGCGGGGGCCGCAGCCCCAGCACCCACCGTCGCTGCTGCGGGAGCAGCAGGCAGACTTTTCAGCCCCCTGAGGGTCGAGACCTCGGACCTAAGTGCCGAGATCTCTCCCCGCAGAGAGCTGAGCCGCTCCCGCAGCTGCTCGTTCTCCCGCCGGAGCCACTGATCGTAACTATGTGGCTCCGAGCGGGAGACGAGCTCCTTCGCGGCCCCTCGCACTAGGGCCGCCGCTTCCCTCAGGGCCTTCACCGAGGTCCCCTTGAGGTTCCTCGAGCTGGTGGAAACGTGCTCCACCATCTCGAGGTTCCCAGCAATGTTCTGCTGGAGCTCCTCAGGGGACCTCTGCGACAAGATGGTGTTCGTCGCTTCTCTGCCCGAGGGTGCGGCGGCGGGAGCCGGAGTGCTTTTCTTCTTTGCAAGCTGAGCAAGCTCTTGCTCAGCCTGCAACTCCAGCTCCCTTTCCTCCAGGGCGAGTACGCGGGCCTTCGCCTCTGCGAGCCCGACGTATTCCCCCGTAGTGGGGGGCCGCCCTCTCTTCCTTTTTACACGCCCCTCCGAGAGGCGAGAGACACTCGAGCCATCGCTCACATCGCTCTCTCGGAGGGACGTGTCCATACTGGCCAGGGAGGGGGAGGGTGATACAGCCCCCTCCCTGACAATTACTTTCCTCAGTTTAGCGTTGAGCGCATCCAGGTGGATGCGCTCAACGCTAACAACCGCAACGCGGGGTGTCTCCGACACCACCCCGCGCGCTACCGCCACTGCACCCGCACTAACATTTTCCCCCGGGCCGCGTGCGTCGCACGGCCCGGGTAGCCCATCGCTCGATGACGACGTGGGGGACCTGGGACGATAGTCCCCCTCCGCCGGCACCTGGGGTTCCGAAGCCCCTGGTGCGGTAACCACCTTCTTTTTAGAACCCTCCATTATAAAAAAAGGGTTGGTTTGATTTCGGCGTTTCCTTCACCTAGGACGGCTGTTCAAAAACTGACGAGCCCGTCCTGCCCGGGTTTTTTCTAGAGGTTTTCCTTCCCCTGGACTGCTCTTCGTCAGGGTGCTCACACACGGCCTGTCCGGCAAGGTAGAACCTGCCAGGGACCGAAATCCCCGCCGGCATAGCCCGTGTGATCATTGCACCACGCAAGCCCCCCACCACGACAAGGTGGCAGCCCACGGGGGGTCTTTGACCAACCCAGACCCAACCCACACCGCAACGCGGAGCCAGCAGCTTCGTTCGCTCATTATCGATACAATAGGCAAGTTAGGTTTTAGGATGGTATTTACCCTTCCGCCACCAACGCCGAATCTAACCGACGGCCACACTGTGGGTCGTTGGAACGACCGGGCGCTGTAGACGGCGCTTCTTGTGAGTTCCGCGCCAAATACTTGACGGAATAAATAACCCGCCCCAACGATTATTTAAGATTTAATTAGGGGTAAATAAGCACAAAGACATGAAAAAAGGATGGATGGGAGAATAAATAATAATAACAAAATGATAAAAACTCCTTACTTTTCAAGTCGCGCTATTAATAAGTATTCTTTTATTGTCGGCTGTCGTTTTATTATTACAATGAATCTGTTAAACATCGATAAACAATTTCGAAGAATGAATCTAGCACTATCAATACATTATTTTAATTAATCTGTGTCACTATTTATTCGAAAGACGCCTTTTTTTTACATGTATGTATGTTACGTGCCCCTTCTAATTAGCCGGCTTGCGGCCTTAGAAGGTTGACTGGTTAGCTGCTTTAAGGGGTTTACGCCGGCCAGCGGGGCTGAGCTCGCTGAGCGAATTTCGCTTTGTGCACTTTTAAAAATTTCCTAAGGCGCGATTGAAACATTGACTACGTTTACACGGCACCGTTATTCCGGTTTAGTAACACCCGATGTAGTAAACACCGGTGTTAAAGTGCGTGTAAACGATACTTTACACCCGGAATAACTAAACCGGTTTAGTTATTCTACACCTCTTGATCAACGGGTGTAGAATAGTAAAACCGGAATAAGATAGGAATAAAGGTGCGTGTAAACGGTATCGGTATAAGTACATCCGCCGCTGCAACGTCAAAAGTAAAAGAGTTCCTATAAAACTTACTAACGAGCGAGCACTTCAGATCATGCCTCTATTTTAAACGATACGAGACGAAAGAAAATAAAGAAAAATGGAAACGAAGAAAAAAAGAGATTCGTGGTGCATCGAAGAAACTAAATATTTTTTAGAATTAGTACATGGTAGAAAAGTGATGAAAAACTTAGATGGGAAACGCTTTCGCGCGGAAGAAATTTTTTCTCACCTACAACCGTCAATGCAGGAAAGAGGTTATTTTAAAACAAGTCAACAGATGCAAACGAGATTCAAAACTTTAAGACGTAAGTTATATGAAACGTTTTGGCTATTAAAATTATTCGATATTCTCACATCATAGAGGTACTGTTCTAATTTTAATTTAGTGCAATACAATCAGTGCAAAAAATCATTCGATAAAAGCGGAGCTGGTAATTGCCGCATCCGATTTTTATTCTTTGATCAAATGGAAGAACTTCTTGGGGATCGTCCTATAGCTAGTCAAAAAGGAATAGATTCAACAGAAGTGAATGATGTAGAAGAGAGTGACGCACTTGGTATGTTCATGTGATAACTATATTAGCACTGTAATTATGATAATTAAAGCATTTGTATTTTTACTTTATTACGTGTACTATAAATATTTTGGTATTACGGTTGTAGACAAAAAGGATCCTGAACCGCTTTTGTCATCTCAGGAAGATTCTAATGACATTTTTGAAGAAAATGAAAACAGACCCTGTTCGCCTAGGACATCTAGTACGAATATAACACAGACGAACAGTCCACAAGACAGAGCTGTGAAATTAAGATGTGCTGTGAAAAAAAAGAGAGGACAATCGTTCCAAAATGTTATTTATAACTATGCGAACATTGCGAAAGAAAATGCCAAAGAATTACAGAATGAAGTTTTGCAGACACAACAAACATTTCTAAGCAATATAATGAAAGAGCAGCGAGAGTTTGAAACACAACTGCTACAACAAATGCTGGATGGCCATAAAAAAATCCTGAGTGATGTGACAAATCAACTGCTGAATGGGTTAAAAACCATTTCACAGTCACCTCCAGATCCTATCCAAGTTCCATCTCAAATGTCTTCCAGTGATTCATATTATGGGTCTTTATCTCCAAGTCCATCGCCACCAGTACAAAACTGTACGTCTCCACTGGTACGCTTTGGTTGTAACGCAACAGAATCTCGGCCGGTTCGTGTAATTCTACGACCAGTCAGTGCACGGTCCTTACCGGTCGAACAAGATCGTGCCCACTTTTCGCCTCCATCTCCAACGCCCTTTCGTTTCGTTAGGACCAGCAGTCCTGTATCCGCTCCCAATTACCGACCAGCATCCAATTCAGTACTATATTCAGCAAATCCATCATCTTTCTCTAATATTCATCAGATGAACAACCAACCTACAATTATTCTAAAGCCAAATATGTCAATAGCCACTCAAACAAACCATCCTAACTCAGGTTCCGAAGACCCCAGCACTGACTCGTGAGGATAGACTGATAGTGTCATCGATATGCATTTTTGTTTTTCGATCGACCATATAAAGTATACATAAGCCATATCCTTTTTCGTTGTTCACGTTTTTTTTTTGTTATTTATAGTATGATTTAATGTTTGATAAATGAATATACAGGGTGTCTGGTTTGAAGTGTCTGAGCGGACAACTACATGTGCACAAGTATGACTTGAGTCGAAAAGTCTAATGAACTTTTTCAAAATTCGGCTTAGCTAACGAGTTATTAATTAACAAAAATTGCGGAGGAAGGCGGTACGCTGGAGCTCGTAACTAGGCGATAGACGAAGCAGTAGGAGGAGTAATCCACAATAACCAATAACAATCGTCGGAAGGTAACGCTTGATCAACGTATTTACTTATCTCTCTTCTCTCTCACTCTCTCTGTTTCTCTCTCTACGACACTCCCTCCCGCAGGAGGCTCACGATGACTCTTTGTCTCTCTTTTTCTTGCTCGCTCACTCTTTCGACAACACTACCTTACGATGGAGGCTCGCGCTAACGTTCTTCATCCGTTCCTTCCTCTTCTCTCTCTCTCTCTCTCTCTGTCTTTTTCACTATTTATCATATGAGGGGGTAAGGTAGTGTCGTAGAAAGAGTGAGCGAGCGAGAAAAAGAGAGACAAAGAGTCATCGTGAGCCTCCTGCGGGAGGGAGTGTCGTAGAGAGAGAAACAGAGAGAGTGAGAGAGAAGAGAGATAAGTAAATACGTTGATCAAGCGTTACCTTCCGACGATTGTTATTGGTTATTGTGGATCACTCCTCCCACTGCTTCGTCTATCACCTAGTTACGAGCTCCAGCGTACCGCCTTCCTCCGCAATTTTTGTTAATTAATAACTCGTTAACTAAGCCGAATTTTGAAAAAGTTCATTAGACTTTTCGACTCAAGTCATACTTGTGCACATGTAGTTGTCCGCTCAGACACTTCAAACCAGACACCCTGTATATATTTCTACGATATAAGTATGTATAAATGGCGACCACCAAAGATCTCATTATTTTAAGTTGAAGATTACAACATTGTTATAGCCTTAATAGTTTATTAACAAATTTAAAATAAGGTAGAATTTTTTCATATTATAAAAATTATACTAAATTATTTGTTATACTGATTGTTAAACGTAAAGAAGATATTCCTAAAATTGGAATAAAAACGATTTTTATATTCATACATTTTAGTCGTTAATGTATTTTAAAACATTCAATTTTTACAAATTCATTGTATTATGTGTTAAAATTCTTTAAAGTATCTCTACAATGCCATTTTCGCAGGAATCTCTCAATCCAGTTGTCGGGGAAAATGTATTTAAACATTTTTGTAAAAATCTCTATCGACGAAAGAAACCCGCATAAATAATGTAAAATGTTAAAAGTATCTATTTACATAAATCTGTACAAAAAAGTACAGAAATTTTTTGGAAATTTGTCTGATCAGATTTCGGAAATATATAATATTTTACATTCGAAAGTAACGAACTACCTCTGGAACGTAGTCCTTAATGGAAAATTTTCTGCTGAATAGTTTGTGAGCACGTGCCTTATCTCTACAGCTTCCATATTTTCAAAGGCCACACTAGGCCTTCGTTGTGGTTGAGACAATTGTGAGTCAGCTTCTCTTGCGGCATTTTCCCAAGCAGATACAAATGTATCTTTCCTAGTTTCTACAATGTTATGAAGAATACAACATGCCAATACCACATTTGATACAAATGAAAAATGCACATCAAGTCTCTTCATGAGACATCTCCAACGAGCCTTTAGCCGCCCAAAAGCAATTTCGACACAAACTCTTGCAGAATTTAGATATACATTGAACGATTCTTCCTCAGGGCTAAGTCTACTACATTTCGTATATCCTTTCATTAACCACGACAAAAGGGGATAGGCAGGATCTCCTATGATCATACATGGTATCATCGTACCATTCACTATCTTCGTTTTCTGCAAAAAAATAGATTATGATTTGGATTTTCTGGATATTTTATAAATTGGTTTGACTTGTGAGTACATTTGAAGTGTGTACACATACTTTAGGTATCAACGTATCACAATGTTGAAATAATTCTGATCTTCTTAATATTGATGCATCATGACAAGCACCTGGAGCCTGACCATTTACATTCCGAAATCTAACAAAAAAAAAACAATAAATTCCACCAATTAAGAATCAACGCACCAAGTTGTGTATTTCACTTACCTGTATGAATTATCCACTACTGCTTGAAGTACCATTGAAGGCCATCCTTTTCTGTTGATAAAGTCTCGGTATCCATCAGATGGTGGAAGAATGGGAATGTGCGCTCCATCGATTGCTCCTATTATTTGTGGAATGTTTGATTTTGATTCAAACTGTGCCGCGATATAGTCACATTCTTCTTCATCTGGCATACAGAGATGGTCTCGCAAGAGTATTCTGTTAATACTATCGACAACTCTGTGTACGCATTTCCAAACTGTAGATTTATGCACACCGAAACTGTAGCCCACCATGCGATATTCGCAGCAACTTGACAAAAAACAAATCGCAATTGCAACTTGTTTTTCAACAGAGAGAGGTTTTCGTGTTGTAACATAATTGGCATCTGGCGATAGGTCTTGTCTGAGTTGTTCGCAGATCCACTGGAATGTCTCTTTTCTCATGCGAAAGGTTTCAATCCAATCTTTTTCTTGATAATGAACATTAACTATGGTTTCCCACCACTGAGCATCTCTTTTCTTCATCCACATTTTTCTGTGTCTTCTCAAACGCAGAATAGGCCCGGTATCCAATAATTTTGTTTCTGGTGTTGTTGCTAATAAATATTGGAGCATGTGTTCTAATGTGCGTCTTCGGCTTTTAGATACTGCTTGGTAGTAGTGCTCCAAAAGTTGTAGCGACGATTTTTCTACCATTTCTGTAAAACTGCAAAGCAGTATTTGCAGTTCTGACATTCTTTAACTTTCTGCTTTTTCGCTGTTTCCAAATTTCACATCACTATTTCGACTGTTTTAATCTCATTTTTTTTACGCGTTTCTAGCTTCGTATCACAAAAGTAAGGTTATACAATGAGGAAAAGTGAACTTATTTAGTGAAGTTCGAGCTTTTTTTTGTTGGTAGGCCTTCAAATACATTAACTTACTTCAAATCGGAATAGCAATACCGGTGTTGTAGTTTATTCCCGTTCGTGTAAACGGTCGCGTTTAAACTGGTTTCACTACACCCGCTTTAACTAAACCGAAATAGTGCTGCCGTGTAAACGTAGTCATTCTTTGTGAAAAATCAGATATAACGAAGCTTAAAGACAAAGAACGTTCACGGAACAAACAAAAGAGTAGAAAAATCACAATACGAATTTCGCTTTGTGCACTTTTTGACATTTCCTAAGGCGCGTTATAAACATTCTTTGTGAAAATCAGATAAACAAATTTTTTAGTGTAACTTGATGTCGTTAAGCGGAACACGTTATCATCGGCTTTTTCGCTCTGTGAACGTTTTCAGTGTTTTCATCATTTATCTTATGCATGTAAACTGGATATATATATATATATATAAATTATATTTTTTAATTATTTTAGGAATCTAGTTTTAACCCTCACACCACAAGGTGATATGAAGTTACATATACCACAAGGTAGGGTGCCTCGACACCCCAAGTATTTTTTAAGTATTATGAATGATTAATGGCGTACTACTGTTTCCAAAATATCTATCAACATTCCAAAATGTTATAAAGCACTTTTCCATTCAATTCCCGTTTAATTTTGTTCTTAGGTTTACAGAAAATTGGCCTTTTTCGGATTACAATTTATTACGAAAAAGTTTTCATTGATATTATTTTTTCACGTTTTTAGAGAATACATTAAGCCCCTTCAAGTCGTTTCCAATTAGCATGTGATTATAAGTAGATAAAGGATAATAAATCATTGGAAGCACTTATTATAGGTAGGTGCTAACAGACTTTTATTAGGCTTCCATATTGTAACCACCACTTTCTTTCGCGTACGTCTTACGAGAGAGAAAGGTACGATTACGGGGTGAGTTCGGATCTTCTTTTTTAATTGAGATAGCTCGATAAGGTAAGTGGAAAGTTAATTGGGAAAATAAATCAAGGTTCTTTCGGTAAGAAATAAAGAGAAAATTATATTTATTCTTCTAATAAACGTACTGACGGATTTATGCGGTTTACAGAATATTTCTTTAGACTTTACGTAATCGAATTCGGTTAACAGAATGACCTTGATCTAGAGACGCGTGTGACGTTTGTCACTCGGAGACAGCTATTCTTTTTCTTTTTCTACGTTATGCAACGTCGCGGCAGAGAACTGTCGGACGTTGGAATTTATTGATTCTAATAAAGCAAATTTATTAAATTTAAAGACTCTAATAACAAAAAAAAAACAATACTCTTCGCAAACACCCTTCTCAAAGACGGGACGGTTCGCGGAACGCGCTAGTAACTCTGCTCCATCTACGCGGATTACAATGGTGCTATTCAGACGGAATACGCTAGTTAATGAAGAAATCAATTCTGGTGGTTAGTATTTAATTACCGGTAGCGCGTCTTCTATATTCGTAGAAGAAGAACTCGGCCTAGTGTGTTGTACGTGAGTTTGAATGCCCCAAACCGAGAAGCCGGGCATATACACTACGATATGAGAAAATAAATAATGAGTAATATCGGGAGATACGCCTGCCTAACTAGAGGATTTCGTAAGTCCGGTAGTTTGGCAGTTGACCTCTGACGATGTTACTAACGCGGATACTTTATCGAGAATTCGGCATACAAGAGACCATTACGTCGATCGTAAGCTTCATAAGATAAAGTATTTAAATTTTACATGCAATTGTGAATAATAGTGAAGAAAGGGAAGATGATTGGCCGAAGGGTACAATGAACCAGGGACCAATCCTTGCCTCTCCAATATTATTTAATGTACGATACTTTATTAACGGCCAAGCATCCAGAACGACAATAGCGTGGAGAATGCCTGTCAGAATAAAGTATTAAAAATCTATCTAATGTGTGATAAATGTGCCGCTATTGGAAGAAGGAAATTCGTTCAAGGGTTCTTAGAGCCGGGAATCGATTCTTTCTCCAATAGAATTACATTAACGATACTTTATTTAACAGTTAGTGTATGAGGCGCAAGTTTGCGAATCATACACGGCTTGTAATAAAGTATTATACGCGTGACTCTGTCCAAAGAAGTTTCAAAGAAGTTAAGAATTAAGAAATCAAGAATATATTGGTTGTGCCGTGAAGCGGCTTGCTCTCACGACTCCTCGGTTTGAGGCACCCACGGAACCCAAAAGATCGCAAACTGTTTGTTCTACGTCTAAGCCGGTTTTGGCCTGCAGTTACCGCGTTGTTTTTCACCGAACAATTCTGAATCTAGGAGACTAACTACTTGTCTAACGTTCCGGAGCAGAGTGACGAGATCACGATCGACGCTCTACTCCTTCGGATCGATATGATCTATACGCATGCGCCTAAAATTGACCTAAGTGGGGAGATCGGTGAATAATTAGAGCGCCGTCATGTGTCGAACGGTATGACTAATGATTTCGGTCGGTAAGATCAATCTCTATGTAATCGAACGGTTACAATATACATAATCTTTCAAAAAATAAATTTTTATTCAACAACATGTCTAAAATTCTCAAGATGAACAAAGTACTAACTACTTAATAGTAACTAGCGATATTGACTGCTAAAGTCATTGTAAATATTGATACGGTATAGCTGAGCTGACAATTAAATTACAATAAATCATAAGTAACACGATATGAAAGTTATAATCCCACGAACGAAGGAATGCGCGAATAATCTAAAAATAAAAGTTATAAAGGTAAATGCACCGCGAGATCGGCACGCGAGCACGAAAACATAGAAAAAACGCTGAAGAAAGACAAGGTAGGAAGATACGCGAAATAGATCGGAATTCGGCGAGATAGGAATTTGATAGCCAACGAGTTCAGGGCCAGCCGCGAGGACAATAACCGCAGGTAATAATTAAAAGAGGGGATCGTAATAGACAATAGAAATTCGATCGCGCGCAAGTAAGAGCGGTGGGGACAAGCATTTAAATAGAGAGCCCACGCAAGATAAGCTCTCTTACAGATCTCAGTTCTTAAAAGTTACAGTTCGATCAGTGCATTCCGAGTTTTCTCTCAAAGATCGCAGTTCGTGGAAGTTATAAAGTACGTGAAACGCTTTAAAAATCACGGGTTGAAAAAAGTGCTTTCGCGAGTGTCGAGAAGCGGCAAAGCAAGGATCGACGGCAAACGGAGGGTGAGAGGGGAAGGCCAGACACAGACACAGTGCTACGGCGTGCGAAGCTATACCATACAACGTCACCTAAAGTAACGTGTATCTTTTCATTTCAATACCTCTGCGTACCATTAGTCATAAGCAGTAGATTAAGAGTGTGTGTGAGAGCATCTGTGTGAGCAAGCGTCTGTGTGGGAAAGCAAGCATAGGTGCGTGCGAACCGAGTCGAAGAGTGTGTGTGAGAGCGTCTGTGTGAGCAAGCATCCGTGTGAGCAAGCGTCTGGGTGTGTGTGTGTGCAAGTGAGCGTCTTAGTAGAACCGAGCGAGCATACGTGTGTGCGAACGTGGGTAGGCGTGTGACTGCGTGTGTGAGTCAGGCGAGATCGGCGAAGACATAGACACGTAGAAAAAACGTAAACACGGCGCGATCAGCTGTTCAGGAGCTACGAGCGAGTTCCGAAGAATACAAGGCTTTAAATAAACGCTAATTAATCGAATTTTCGCGACTATTATTTATTAACTTTCCCACTTTCCTCTGCCAGTCCAAAAGGACCGAATCGTTCGGTGAAGTAACGTAAGCGTTAAAAAGGTAAGGAAGGCGAAACGTTACATTTGGCGCCCAACGTGGGGCTGGCAGTTGCGAAAAGTGCGAGAAAACGTCAAAAACAACCATGGCGGAAAAAGAATCGTGCAGCACGGTGTCAGATACGGGGGTGGGCACGCTCGCGACAGGCGACCACCATGAATTCACGTTTTCGGTACCACCGGCGGCAAGTACCCGACGAAGTGTTACGCTCGCGGAGGAGCTCGCCCATGCAGGGGCAGAAGAAATGAATCGACGACCACCGACGCGCCAAGAGGAGATAATCCTCGAGGAAACGGCAACAGAAGAGGACGAGAGGGATCCGCAGCAAAGCACCATATCGATGGTGGAAGTATTGGAAGCAATCAAAGAAATGGGACGCCAATGCGAGAGAATCAACGCAAAAATCGACCGAAAGGTAAAAGATTTAGAGCAGAAGATGGAAGAGAAATTCGACGAGTGGTCTGACGCCATGGCAAGGAATATCTCGCGGACGTTGGAGGGACACTCCGAAACCGTGCGCATCGTCCTCGGCCCTGTAAAAAGGGCCATAGAAGAACTCGGCAGGAGGGTCGCCGAGAACGAAAATATCGTCGACGAAGTGGCAAGGAGCTTCCGAGAAACAAGAAACACCGTGGACGACTATCGCCGGGAAATGGAGACGCTCAGAAGAAGCATCGAAGAGATGCGAAGCGCACGGGAGATGCATCCGGAAACGACGAGAGGCACAGACCACGGAGCACCTTCGAACATCCGGGAGATGGCTTTACGAAGGACACCGCCAAATTTTGACGGGTCAGGACGAGAACGGCCAATGAAATATCTCCGGGAGATAGAAAACTATTGCCAGGCCGCGCGGATAGGCGATCACGAATTTAAGTTCGTGGTAGAACAAAGTTTAACACGCACGGCTCGAGACTGGTGGAACATCGTGGAGGGACGAATAAGAACTTTCGAAGAGTTCGCCCAAAAGTTCACTGAGCGTTTCTGGAGCCGGGAACAGCAGGTGAGAATACGGAGACATCTTAACAACGGATTTTACGAAGAGCGGGCGAATACGACGAGAGTTGAGTATGCCTCGCGACTGTGTGCGAGTGCATATGACCTCACTCCGCGGATCGGCGAGGAGGAAGTCGTGGAGGCATTAGCGGCGCATTTCACACCGGAGATCCGGGATGAAATCATCCTGAAAGGAGTCACGAACGTGGAAGGGTTAATCAGGATCCTGGAGAGACACGACCTGAAGCGACCCGTGAACGCGCAACGGGGACCGCCAACTCAAGCGATGAGTGCACCTCCACGAAGATTTGGAGGACAAACCTTCGCAGCACCACCGACAAATCACTCGACGCCAATAGCGAATCGAGGAGGGAATAATACGTCAAATGTAAGACGGGACGGGGAGCGAGGATGGTTAACGAGACCGCCGCAAGTAAACGCGATGGCCGGCGAAACAAGTTCAACGGACCAAAATACGAAAACAAGCTCGGCAGACGCACACATCATCCCGACTTCGGAATGGGGAAACGCCGAAGTGTCGTACCGCACATAAGGCCCACGCACACATGCGATAGTACGACACGGAAAACTAAGACGGAAACGGCAAGCAAAACAACAACAGAAATTAGTGTGCGGAAAAAGGAATGCGGGACAGAGATAAATCTCGTCACGCGAGAGAAAAAAGGAGAAGGAGAGAGAGGTATGCAGGCGAACACGAGAGGGCAATGCCCTATCATCAACATAAACATCGAAGGAAGAGAAGTTAAAGCGCTTGTAGATACGGGAAGCGAAGTAACGTGTATCGCCGAGGAAAAATACGAAGAAAATAAAGACAGGTGGGGAAAATGTCCCACGTTCCCGACGAGAACGATGAGAGTGGTGGGCGCGACGGGAAGGAAATCAGCAATAATTAAAAAGCAACTGATGGCAAAGACGAGAATTGGGAGCATCGAGACCGAATTAACGTTTTTAGTGATACCGAACTTAGTGAGACCGTGCATCCTGGGGATGGACAGTTTGTCACACTTGAGCAGCCATATCAACATGAGAAAAGGAGTGGTAAGAGTAAGCGACGGGGAAAAGGAAGACGAGGTGAAGGTGGAAAGCTTGGAGGAGTTAAAAGAAGAAGGGAGGATAGAAGTAGTGGAGGAGTTCGGGGGGACGGGCCCAAAGCGTGGCGTCCCAGAGCCGAACTCGAAAGAAGAGGAGATGCGGAGGAAGGCAGAGGAGATAAGGGTTAAGGCGGAGGAGTGTAAGGGGCTTACCACTGAGGAGAAGGAAAATTTTCGAAGTTTGTTATGGCAGTTCAAGGATGTGTTCAGCGACCGACCGGGGAGAATCGAGGTTTATTCACATAAGTTGGAGGTGAGCGACAAAACGGCGTATATTCATCGGTCATACCCGATTCCTATGGCGTACCGGGAACGGGTAAGTCAAGAAATCGAGAAGATGTTGGAGCAAGGGATTATACAGCGATCGAATAGCCCATACGTGAATCCACTCGTAACGGTTATAAAGAAGGACGGAAGGATACGATTATGTCTTGATGCGCGACAATTAAATAAAATCCTATTACCGGATCACGAGGGTCCCGTGCCGCCGGAAACGATATTCCAGCAATGTGGAAGAGCTAAAATAATGTCAAGTTTAGACATGGTCAGTAGTTTCTGGCAAATACCACTTACTCCGGAATCAAGAAAATATACTGCATTTCTTCACAACGGACAGTGTTATGAATTTCGCGTAACGCCGTTCGGATTAAAAACCAGCAGTGCGAGCCTAATAAGAGGATTAGCGCACGTATTAAAAGGTCTGGGGGACAATGTTCTTAACTTCGTCGACGACCTCCTATGCATGTCATCGAGCGCACAAGAACATATGACACATCTGCGGAAATTATTCGAAAGATTGCGAGTAATGAACGTCACTCTTAACTTAAAGAAGTCGAAATTCTTCCAAAAGGAAGTAAACTTCTTAGGTCACGTTCTAACAACAGAAGGAATACAACCACAGATCGAAAAAACGGAGGCGATACGAAATTACCCGAGACCGAAGAACATTAAACAACTGCGAGGTTTCTTAGGATTAATAAATTTTTACACAAAGTTCACGCAAAGGCATGCACACGAGATCGTACCGCTACTAGAAATGATCAAGAAGGACAGCAAATTCGAGTGGAGTGAAGAAAGGACGAAGGCTTTCGAAAGGGTGAAAAGTCTCTTCTTAGAGACCGTCGTCTTAAAACATCCCGATCCTCGTAAACCGTATTACTTACACACGGACGCTAGTGAATTCGCGCTCGGAGCGGAGCTCGCGCAAAAGGACGAACAAGGGCGGATGGGAGTAATAGCGTTTGCGAGCCGGACATTGAAGGGAGCGGAAAAACGATATTACACGACGGAAAAAGAGCTTCTCGCGATAGTATGGGCGCTGCAAAAATTTCGCTCATATCTAATCGGGACAAAAGTCATCATTCGAACGGATCATAAAGGGTTAACGTTTCTGAAAACGTGTCGGTTCACAAGCGCAAGACTTATGCGGTGGGCGATCATCATACAAGAATATGATATAGAAATAGAGCATTGTCCAGGCAGAGAAAACAAAGTCGCGGACGCGCTCAGCAGAATTCCACGTGGCGAAGGTGACACCAGAGATGGAGAAGTAATAATAGCGCACATCATCGCAGAGAAACCATCGACGACTTTGACAGACTATTTCGCGGACATCGAAAATAAACAGAAAGCGGACGAACGGTTGAGCGATATACGAAAGGCGCTAGAAAAACTACCGAACGCGCAAAACGATAAGTACAGTCTCTTCCAAAATCTGCTATACAAGCAATGTGGACAAAATGTATGGAAAATCGTTATACCGGAAGAAATAGAAGAAACTCTCATCGAGGATTGCCACCGAGTATACGGACACGTTGGAACTTACAAATGTTATAAAATAATTTCTGAAGACTTATTCATTCCAAAACTACTTAAGAAGATCGCGAAAACGATTCGAACATGCGATATATGTCAAAGGAGTAAAGTCACAAACCAGGAAAGCTACGCAGAGATGCAGAATATCGTGATGGAGGGACCACGTGAATTGCTGTCCATCGACTTTTACGGACCGCTACCAGCGACGAAAGGAGGGTTCAAGCATATTCTTGTAACCATCGATGCATTCAGCAAATTCGTTGCATTGTATCCGTTACGAAAAGCGGACGCGGAAGCAACCATAAGAAGTATTTTCGGTCACTACATCCCGAACTATGGGAAACCAAAACGAATTCAATTTGATCATGGGACGCAATTCACCTCGAAAAAATGGCTAGCGAAATTGAAACAAGAGAACGTACAACCGGTGTTCTCATCCATCAGGCACCCGCAGGGAAACATCGTGGAGCGAGTAAATAGGGAGCTCGGACGATTTTTCCGAACGTTCGTGGGAGAGAAACACACGAACTGGAAAGAGTGGATACCCATCGTGGAGAAGTGCATCAACGAAGTCCACCACGAGACGACCGAATTAACACCAGTGGAACTCCACAAAGGAGAAAAACCACAAAGAGCATGGACGGCTTGGATACCGGGACACGCGGGAAATAAGGAGTCACCGTGGGAAGAAAAATTAATGCTCGCGAGAGAAAGAATTCGTAGAAAAGGAAAGAAGCGCGCAGAAAGGTTTAATAAAACACATAAACTAACGGATTTTAAAGTCGGAGACTGGGTATTAGTAAAGGCATGTAACGTGTCAGATCCGGCGAATAAAAAAATCGCGAAATTTCTCGCACTGTACGAAGGACCGTACGTGCTTGAAAATAAAATCGGCGCCGCTACCTTTGTCATAAGAGAGCCTACGACGGGGAAGGAGCGGGGGAGATTCCACGCGAACAAGATGAAATTATATCATCGAAAAGAAATAAGAAAGAAAGAGAGCGATGGAAAAGAGTTAGGAAAGAAAGAGAGCGACGAGAAAGAAGCGACAAAGAAAGCGAACGCCGAAGCCATAAGGAGAGGGACAGAGAAGGAGATAGATCTGCGAGAAATAGACAAGGAAGGAAAAGATACAAAAAACAACAGCTACGTGACAACGATGAGAAGGTATGACTTCTAACGAGCCTAACAAAGTCACCGAGAGCAGGAGAGGGAGGCAATGAGTGCCGAAAAAGGCACAGTCGATCATAAGACACGAAGCGCGACAAATCTAAAACGAAAAAATGAAGTTAATAAATTACCTCGCAAAACGAGAAATAACCGGGCAGTCGGGGGCCCTGTGGACCAACTACAAGGTAGGAGTGATACCCCGGAGTATTCAGGTCCTCCACGACCGTCGTGACCTATGGAAGATACAAACGGGCCGAGCGGTCCGCGTACTAAGTCCGCGGAGAATTGCGATCCGCAGGAGGGAGGACGAAAGAACTTATAAGGCGGTCCAAGAAAGGCTCCGGACCATCCTCGAAGTAAGAGGAAACTTGATGGCCATACCGGAGTGTATCCTGCGGGAAGGGACCCCCTGCACCATCAGCTACAATGGCCGCCTGGAAAGAGGGGTCATCCAAGGGATCTTCCATGGAAGGACATGGATATTTCTCATCGACACGTGCCAAGTGGTTAGTAGGCCCGAATGCAGGATTTATTTCCTACCGGAGGAACTAGTAAATATACGGGCATTGGCGGTCATCATCGCCCTCCGAGACGTACACCCCAGTGGGAGAGAGGGATGGACGCACATCGAGCGGAGGTTCCTCGAACAGGAAATAAACGGGCAGCGTCTCCTACTCGATATGCGGCCACAGCTAGGGGAGACAGGCACGCAGATCCCCGTCCCCGCAGAGGTGGGGTACCGGTTCCAAGGCTTCCTCTTCAATCTGGGGAGCGTGGTGAGGTTTTATTTTAACCAGTGGAGAGAGGAGAGAGAAAGGCTAGAGAGAGAGCTAGAGGAAATAGTCAGACAATAAAATAAAATTGTATAAAGGTAATGAACAAATTTTATTTTGGGGGACGTTGATACGGTATAGCTGAGCTGACAATTAAATTACAATAAATCATAAGTAACACGATATGAAAGTTATAATCCCACGAACGAAGGAATGCGCGAATAATCTAAAAATAAAAGTTATAAAGGTAAATGCACCGCGAGATCGGCACGCGAGCACGAAAACATAGAAAAAACGCTGAAGAAAGACAAGGTAGGAAGATACGCGAAATAGATCGGAATTCGGCGAGATAGGAATTTGATAGCCAACGAGTTCAGGGCCAGCCGCGAGGACAATAACCGCAGGTAATAATTAAAAGAGGGGATCGTAATAGACAATAGAAATTCGATCGCGCGCAAGTAAGAGCGGTGGGGCAAGCATTTAAATAGAGAGCCCACGCAAGATAAGCTCTCTTACAGATCTCAGTTCTTAAAAGTTACAGTTCGATCAGTGCATTCCGAGTTTTCTCTCAAAGATCGCAGTTCGTGGAAGTTATAAAGTACGTGAAACGCTTTAAAAATCACGGGTTGAAAAAAGTGCTTTCGCGAGTGTCGAGAAGCGGCAAAGCAAGGATCGACGGCAAACGGAGGGTGAGAGGGGAAGGCCAGACACAGACACAGTGCTACGGCGTGCGAAGCTATACCATACAACGTCACCTAAAGTAACGTGTATCTTTTCATTTCAATACCTCTGCGTACCATTAGTCATAAGCAGTAGATTAAGAGTGTGTGTGAGAGCATCTGTGTGAGCAAGCGTCTGTGTGGGAAAGCAAGCATAGGTGCGTGCGAACCGAGTCGAAGAGTGTGTGTGAGAGCGTCTGTGTGAGCAAGCATCCGTGTGAGCAAGCGTCTGGGTGTGTGTGTGTGCAAGTGAGCGTCTTAGTAGAACCGAGCGAGCATACGTGTGTGCGAACGTGGGTAGGCGTGTGACTGCGTGTGTGAGTCAGGCGAGATCGGCGAAGACATAGACACGTAGAAAAAACGTAAACACGGCGCGATCAGCTGTTCAGGAGCTACGAGCGAGTTCCGAAGAATACAAGGCTTTAAATAAACGCTAATTAATCGAATTTTCGCGACTATTATTTATTAAATTTCCCACTTTCCTCTGCCAGTCCAAAAGGACCGAATCGTTCGGTGAAGTAACGTAAGCGTTAAAAAGGTAAGGAAGGCGAAACGTTACAATATACTGAATTGACTAAAAATTGATATCACCATAGGTAAATACATCACAACCATGAATCAGACTCAAAATTATAAGTTTCTAACTATTACACTAAAATGTGGATTTTCCACTTTTAAAAATTAACAAATAACTAGGTAAGATTAGGAACATTGGTAAACAAAATTTCTACAAAGAATAAAATTTATCACAGATTTTTAAATTGCACAAACAGTGGAAATATCTCAGTGAGGCTCTTCTATACATTTATAACAATACTTAGTGACCCTCTCATGCTCTTTACAAATTGGCAATTTGCATCGCGAACAGGTGCTACTGGTTTTTCTGTCTTTCTTCCGTTCACAAAAGTTGCACCGCTTATATTTCTTAGTCGGCCGTTCACCTGTAAGAGGCTGCTCTGGCCCAGAAGGAGCTGATAAGTTTAAAATCTTCCGTATATCATTCCGAAGTGCTGTAGGGATCCTCTCGTTGTACACTCTTTGTCTCATGAAGGGCTCTGAGAGTTGAAATGCAAGGTTTTTCAAAAAATTGGCTCGACTGTGTTGCAGCCCATCTCCTTTTTTTAGCAAATATAAAACAAAGCTGTTATAACCAGCTGTATCAAGTATGCCGAAAAAAAAACGCATTGGCCAGCGTCTCGATTTCCTCTTGGTCGTGTATGTGTGACATAGCTTGTCATAAACATCTACACCTCCCTTGGATAGGTTGTAAAACTCCACTATTTCTGGCTTTCCTGTGGTTGTATTCACTACCCCTGTGTCGTGCATTGTGCTCAATAAAATGACGTTCTTATTCTTTTTTTGGTGATAGGAAACCAATGTTTTATTTGGTTGGTATAGAAACCGGGACGAATTCAATGGTATCTCTTTGACTGAGATCATGGTAGGTGGAATTTCGCGCTTATTTTTTCGTAGCGTACCCACCATTGTAAGCTTGCGTTGATCAAGTCCTTGCGACAGTTCGTAAGAAGAAAACCAATTGTCCATAGTGACATTCCGGTTTGTACCTTGTATGCTTTCTGTCAACTGTAATACATACCTTGTTGGCTGTAGCAAGTTACTTGGGCCTGACAATGTGTTTTTACCAATGTAAGGAATTCCCGTGCAAAAGTAAAATGTTCGGGCATCGCAGAGCGAAAATATTTTCAACCCATATTTGTCGGGTTTTAGGGGTAGGTAAATTTTAAAGGGGCATCTTCCTCTAAAGCTAAGTAGTGTTTCATCGACCGTAACATACTCTGATGGAGTATAATTGGCATCGCAGTTGCCACAAAATCTAGTCCAAATCTCCCGGAATGCTGAAAATTTATCGTTTTTCTTCCTTTCTGCACGAGTTGTTTTACTATCAAACCTTAACGTGTTCAACATGAATTCAAGTCTGTTTCTTGACATAACAGACCGAAATAGCGGTGGGCCAAAAACACGTGAGTACATATCGCCAAGATTTAGACCTGAGTCTCTCAAAACGCCACTGAAAAAAAAGAGTCCAAACAAAGCTTTGATTTCAAGTTTATCAGTGGGCCCAATGTACCATTGTTCACTTTTAAAATGTACTGCCTGCCGAGCGATTTCCTCATTAGTGTATTCGACAATTTTGTCCAATATGAAATCATCAAAAAAACAGAAAAAGAACGTTGCCTCGTCATTAGCAGTCATAACTTGACCTCTCGGTCCAGGAAGATGAGTTACGAGATTCCGTGCAGGGACTCTAGTTCTGTGATTTTTCAAAGTAGTTGTGGTCCATATGGTTTCTTCGTCTTTCCCCAGAATAAAAGTTCGTTCTTCTCCTGATGATGTTGGCAGATTATCGTCTTCATTATCTTCATGAAGGACTACAAACTCGTCAGGTTCGTTGTCATCATTCGGCAAGATCAAATCTTCATCTTCGCTCTCCTCGACTTCATTTACCATGGCTTCTTTTTCTCTCTCTTCTCTAGATACATGTTCTAGATTATCCAGCTGAACTAGCTCAGCCCGGATATCCTCATCACAACATAAAAAGTACGGTCTTTTTGCCATCTGGACAAAATCACATGACGAGAAATCATAAAACTGAGAATAAAACATGTGGGCCGTGACAAGCGTTTATAAACGAAAAGTAAAGTATTACCTTGAATAATGTGATATATATTTTATTGAACACAATGGATACAGGTCTTCTCAGGTCGGATGATACAAGAAGACTGACGAAACAGTTTACGATAGAAACAAAAAAAAAGCATACATAGTGACGCACCTTATGCGCCAGTCCTCGCGCATAAAACAAATTGCTATCGAGCATTACTTCATGTAACAACTCTGACCAATTTATAAAATTATAATCTAAGAAAAAGTTTGTTGTTGTCAATAAAAAATAATAATGAGTTAGAATTATTGTAATGTAAGGCCCAAAAGCAAAAAAAAACAAATATAAAACATTATAGGTAAAATTTATCTATAATACCGCAAAATCACAAAAAAATACTAATAAGGACGTTAAAAAATATATAGCATAAACAACAATGTGGGGTGCCAAAGCACCCCAGTGCGTGCTTTTTGTCAGAAAGTAATGAAATGAAGAGGTTACTGACCTTCTAACGCGACGTGCCTTTATCAACGTGTAGAAGATAAGTGAAAAGGAGGCTACTCAGATCTCCACCCCGGTCAGATGTCATAGACCTGGCGGGTTCGTGAAAACGACACGTTGGGGTGTTCAAACACCCGACCTTGTGGTGTGAGGGTTAAAAAAAAAAAAATATTAAAATATAAGATTAGCAGACGTTAAGTTAGCTACCAGTTTAGCAGACTTAAAGTTTGCCACAATTTTAGCCCTTATAGATAGAACATTATTCTATATCATAACTTGTTCTGGTTCGTTAGTTTGCTTGTGCAACTGGATAATTACTTTATTTATGCTACTCTGACGTATAGTCAATCTGCTGCAAGTTGTAGTCTAGTTTTGCGACTTGTAATATAAAAGTATTAAGTTATCAAATTATTAAAAATGGGTGAATTAATACAATTCAATTGTAATGTCCTTCAGAACGATGTCTGGTTTTCTGACGATGACATAGATTATTTTGCTTTTAATTTCTTTCACAAGCAACATAATTTTGCATTCCGGCATAGTTGGAGTTTGCAAATTCCAAATTTCATTGAACCGCTACCATATGACAAGCCTCACATACAACTCTTGCATACATTTGCAGGGCAATTTTCAGATATTGATGCCCACAAAATGATAGGTGGTCATTGGGTTTGTAGTTAGTTTGATACTCATACAATTTTCATTTTCGATTCATTGAATCATAAAAAACTTGACAGCCATTTGAAAAAATATCTGGAATCGCTGTATCCATTTTATGATTTTCAGAGTAATCCAGTACAATTTCCTAATGTACAACAGCAAAATAATACTTCTGATTGTGGAGCATTTTCTATATCTTTTGCTGTCCCACTTGTTCTAGGAGAATGGCCCGCATCACAGATATATAATCCTAATTTAATTCGACGTCATATAGTTAACATGGTTGATACGAAGAAATTAACAGAGTTTCCAAAAATGTTAACAAATGGATCTCAAAATGTATCCTCTAAACCAATAAAGAAGAGAAAGCTTAATGAAAGCGCTTGTAATAGTAATAATAATATTAAACTGAAAGAATTTCCATGTAAAATAAAAGTAAGCAATACTGATAATTTAGTTTGCGCTAAAAAAACTAATAGGTCGACTGTGCAACTGGATATTTCGAAGTCAAAAATCCAGTGTAATAAGCAGACTTCGACAAAAGATTTTATGCTGTCTAGTAGAGATAAAAGTAGAATATCACAAGCAGAAAGATTGACTGATAAACATATAAATTATTTTGGATGTTTGTTGCAGCGATTAACTAATTATGTTCATCAAGATACCTTGCTTTTACAAAGACCGGAACTTATTAAACCTGTAGCACCTTGGGAGAAACATATTCAAATACTTTGGAGCCGAGATGAACATTGGTTTTGCAGTTACTATGATACAAAATATATTTATATATATGATTCATTAAATAGAGGAACACTAAATGAGGATCAAAAAACGTTTCTTAACCCTTTGCACTCCGCTGTCCCCTCTGAGGCACCATATTTCCAACATCATATTATTTCATTTCAAGTGATATATTATTACTTATTTATACAAAAAAATTGTTCGAGTTATTGGTACTTAGGTGAATTGGAGTAAAATCTATGAGTATAAAAAAAATTGAGCCTCGAGGACCACTCGACGTCGTATTATCCTCAAAATCGGTCTTGTCGAGTCAGACTCGACGCGGAGTGCAAAGGGTTAAACATTTGTATCCATTTCTTCAAATTAATGCGAATACAATTTATTTTGCAAAAGTACAACAGCAAGAGAATGACAGAGATTGCGGAGTATTTGCAATTGCATTCGCTGTCTTTTTTTTATATTTACAGAATCCAGAATCTGTTAAATTTCAAGTTGCTCTTATGCGGTCTCATTTATTCACTATTTTTGAAACTAATAAAATTATGCATTTTCCGACCACTCATTCAGCTAATTTATCAACCTTACAAGAAATTTGTAAAATAGAAAAAGCTTCTTGCGCAACACGCAAATGTCGTTATTTAAAATCTAAAATTAAAGATGACATAAAAGAAGTGACAAATATTTGTGAGGTTAATGAGATAAAATGTAACGATAGGAAAATGCATTGTCCAGTTTCACATAAGAAATTATACAAAGTTGGGAGCAAAAATAACATGTGTTGTACCCGCGAGTCGCCTAAGCGACACAGTAGTATCATATTCAAGGCCGCCTTCCCGAAGAGGCGACCCAAAAGTAATGTGTAAGCATTGCATCACCCGAGTGCCTGGACATTGCGAGTCCCGAGCCGAAGATGCAATTCAGCGATTCTCCCTTCTTAGCGCCGAACGCTAAGGAGTGGCCCGCACAGAAATAAGGAAACGAATAGATAGATCATCGAGAGCGATCAAAGAGTTAGGAGGGTTACTTGTGCCTCACCAATAACCAGTTACTTAATAAAAGTCATACTTATACTCAAGAAGAACCTGATCTATACCTCAAACACCACCTTCCTTCCGCTTCCAAAGATAACCGGTAACCGGCTGACAAGCGCGGATTACCACATTGGTGGCAGCGAGTGGGATCGTTTTGCAAAAAATTTTTTGCAAATACGTGGCAGTTATCGCCAGAAGAAGCAAAGGCCAAGGTGAAGGACGGTGTAAACTACACCGAGACGGAGGAAGCAGACCAGGCAATCTAACACCAGGCGGCAGCCAAGGTTCATACGAGGAAGTAGACGACTGGACGAGCGACAAGGAGGAGACGAGCCTTATCGATAGCTCAGCTTACGGCACGAGCCAGTTCACCGAGCTTATCTGCGGACGGCGCGGAGAACGAGATATAGGGCAGTCAACTCCCAGCGAACAGGTGACAGCAACGGCGGCAGCCCAGCAGAATGTGGCGAACACCTCTACTGTGAGTAACATCCACACCTAGCTCAGCACGCAAGACAAACGTAAAAATAGCGACCGCATGTCCGACCAGGACAGACCCGCAGAATCATATTTCCTACCGTACAAACATCATTTTAGTCGATCATTCGAATCGTTTTTTGAAACAAAAGTAGAAATTATCACCGAAGAAAGCGAGTATAAACGTAGGAAACTATCCGCGACAGCTGTAAAACATCTCTGTACCGATAGCGAGCTAAGCGAATCAGACCACGGCGCGTCGGGACTACAGTCACCGACCAGCGACCGAATAGAAATCAGACGGGAATACCCAATAGAATCGCTAGATTTTTCACTGTTAGAAGAGCGGGACGACGACATGGCAGGAAGATTAGAATTTAAAGAACTAATTAGGTGCGTAAAAACTTTCGATGGGCGATCCACCAACAAACTAGTAGAATTCCTAAAATCGTGCGATTACGCATATTCGATGGCCAAAGAAGCCGACAAAATAGCGTTATTCGAGTACATAAAAAACGTCAAACTCGAAGGAAAAGCGGAGCAGGAATTGCGATACAAATAAATTGAGACGTACGAAGAGTTAAAAGCGGCGTTACAAGCAGTATTTTTAGAAAAACGTTCAATATCCTCGGTACAGGTCGAACTACATAAAAGCCGACAGAAACCGGGAGAAAGCGCGCAGGCGTTCGGAAAACGCATAGAAGATCTGTTAATGATACTAATAAGATTAACCGTGGCACCGCAATCGAATACAATCGCGAAAAGCGCAGTAACGGAAACTCTCAAGCAGCAGGCCCTTGTCGTGTTCGAAAACGGATTGTATGGCCGCGCAGCGACGATCGTCCAATCGAAAGGGTATAAAACCTTGGAAGACGCGATTATAGGAGCCTCAGAGGCAGAAATAAAGTACGGAAAGAGTCAAGGTTACGAATACGCTCAATCGTCCCAAAATGAGGACCCATTACAAAGGAGACCCCCACCGCGATGTGGTAAATGCAACCGAGTAGGGCACACAACTAACAATTGCTATGCGCAAACTAGAATAAACCCGCGGAATACCCCAAACCGTACAGGAGGCACTGCCCCCGGCAGGGACCAAATCGTGTGTCTGACCTGTGGACGGCCCGGGCACATGGCGCGAAATTGTCGTACTAGACCAGAAAATAGACTAACTAACAGACCAAACGAAAGACCGTCGACATCACAAACGACGACGACAACCAACCGAAACGCGCAACAAACGCAACCTAACACAAGTAACGCTAGTAACGTAGCTAATGACGAAGTAGGAAGATACAAAATAAATAGCGTAATGACAGCAACAGAATGCAAAAATCACTGTAAAATTATCTCAAAAGATTTAATAAGCGGACACGCCACTGTGCTAGTAGATTCAGGAGCACAAGTGACACTCTTAAAAATCGGGTTAGTGCACAATAAAACAAAAGCCAGCCCGACAAAGATAGAATTAACAGGAATAGGGTTAACAGTGCAAAAGCCCCTGTGTCAGATAACTTTAAACGTACAAGTAGGAGAACAGACGATAAAGCATCGGAGCTATTTAGTCAGGGACGATTTTCCAATAGAGGCTGACGGATTGATAGGCGTCGATTTCATGCAAGCACACCGTGTAAAGATAGAACCACCCAGTCACATATCGCTTTATGGAGTAAAAATACCGCTAGAAAAAATAGGAACAAAGGTAATAGCACCGCGAACAGAAAAAATTATAACAGTACGAACAACCTCAGAAGGGGAAGGATTAGTAGAAAGAAGAGATTTAGGAGCGGGAATATACATAACAAAGTGTTTAACCAAAGCCGAAAACGGTGAATGCGTAGTTAACGTAACGAATACGACCGAAGACGAAGCCGAGCTAACAAATACATCAGTAGAAGTCAAAGACCGCGAGAATCTCTTTAAAGAAAACGCGAGTAACAAAGTCAGCGCGAAAATAAATACGCTACAAAGCAGTAGAGAAACCGAAAGAATGGAAAAACTTAGGACTAGCATTAGGACCGAGAAATTAAACAAAGAGGAAAAACAAAAGATTTGCGAAATTGACGAGGAATATAACGATTTATTTTACTCGGAAGGAAATGTGGTAGAAAGTACCGACATAACCGAGCATTGCATAAATGTAGGACCGGGAACGGCACCTATCAATGTGGCGTCATATAGATTAAAACAAAAACAAAAAGAAGAAATAAATAGGCAGGCAAAGGAAATAACTGAGGCCGGAATAATAGGTAAAGGATCTAGCTCATGGAACGCCCCCAGATTAACAGTACCCAATAAATTGGAACAGCTACGAAAACATAAATTAGGGCTACAGCTGGAAAAAGGCGAAATTTTAAGAAAAAAAGCAACTTACTTAGACCATACCGTCACCTCTGAAGGGATAAAACTGGATCCCATGAAAGTGCAGATAGCAAACGAATTTTCAAAGTCGGTAAACGTAAAGAACGTAGAAACATTTCTTGATCCAGTAAATTATTACCAAATTATAAAACACTTGCCAAAAGTAGACGCCCAAGATGAGATAAATAAAGATTTGCAAACAGCATACTCTAGTAGAAGACAAAATAAAGCAAAAATTAAAGATAGTACCGCGGAAAAAGAATTATTAGCCATAGTATGGGAATTAAGATATTTCAGATCATTTTTGTACGGAACGAAATTCACGATAGTAACAGATCATAAACCGCTGACGTGGCTATTTAATGTAAAAGATCCCGGATCACGCTTCATGCGATGGCGTATTAAGCTAGAAGAATACAATTACCAGATCACTTACAAAGAATGTAAGAATAACAGCAATGCTGACGCGCTAAGCCGCGTATACGCTACAAACGCGATATCCGACACCGATGATAAAGACCATAGAGAATTTTCCGCCGATGAGAAGAAACGAATCTTATACGAATATCACGACTCCTCCCTAGGAGGCCATCAAGGAGTCGATAGAACATATAATAGAATTAAATTAAAGTACAATTGGATAGGACTTCGAAAGGATATAGAGAATTATATAGCAAAATGCGCGAAATGTCAACAAAACAAATTAGGCACGCGTACAAAAATGCCGATGGTAATTACAGACACACCCAGTCAACCTTTCGAAACATACAATTTAGATATAGTAGGACTATTAAGGGTTGTGAAAGAAAGCAATCGATACACTAACTCATCTTACAGAATACTTGCGGCAGCAAGAGCAGCGAGCCCTTATCTAACGGGCAACATAGAGAACTCCGTAGAAATTCGGAACTTCGAGAACCAACCGGGAATATATTTTGAAAACGTGGGAAACTTACACCTCTACAAAGACACGTGGAAATTAGTGTTAAAAATCAATATGATACCTTATTATCTTCACGAAGAAAAATTAGCATCATATTGCAATAAGTTGACGCAAATTTGTTTGGCGCACCAGGCATGGCACGCAACACTTTGCCGACCATTTATAAATACAATCACGCCGAAATTACGATCAATTACAGGGAAATTAAATTCCATACGAGCGACATTAGGAGTAGAACAGAGACCAAAACGCGGTCTCATCAACGGCTTAGGAACAGCAGGAAAATATTTATTCGGATTAATGGATGCTAACGACGAGGAACGTATAAATGTACACCTCGAAAAATTAGAGAAAAGCGAAACAAGAGTTTGGCATGCATTATCGCAGCAAATACAAATAATTAATTCCAGTATAAAAATATTTAACGATAGCTTTGGTAACGTTGAGCAACGAGAAAAACTTTTAGCAAAAGCGATAGCACAAGTAGAACAAATGTTAAATACACGTCAACACACACAAGACGTTAGGGAACAGATGGACGAACAATTTACATTAATCACATTAATGATAGATAACTTACTAGAAGACGTACAAGACTTGACGCATTACGTAACAGACATACGCAAAGGACTAATAAACACCAACGTATTATCATTCGCGCAAATAATTCAATACTTGCAAGAAGCATTACCACGCCTGCCAGTAGGTTTAAATTTTCCAATCCCCCTAGACATACAATCGGGATATCTTTTAGATCGGGTAACAGAAGTCAAAGCATATAGTCGGCAACGTTCGATAATTACTGTAATCATAATACCCCTCATAGGGACACAAATATTTCAAATTAAAAGAGTACACCCGATACCAGCGCGTATGAACAACAGTACATACGCTATAATCGAGACAAGCGAGCGTTATGCGATAGTCGACGAAATCCGACGCGAATATGTATCGCTAAGCGAAACAGATATACAAGCATGTAAGACAACCAAAACCCAGTTTCTGTGCTCATCAAGACATCCAATTTACAAAATTTATCCACACGGACCGTGCGAAGTACGCATGTACAATAAAATCAATAAACAACCAGAAAAGTGCAAAACAAGGCTCCTCAAATTAGAAAGGACCTTATTACTAGAATTAGAAGCACCAGAAACATGGATTTTCGTTGCCCCAAAAGAAGAACCGTTAGCAATAACCTGCAACGGGAAAGGCACCATACATAAAATCTTAAAAGATTCAGGTATATTAGATATAAAAGGTAAATGCATAATTTCGACATCAGAAGTAACAATAGAAACAGTACAAGAATTCAAAGAAAAGAGACAGCTAGATTATTTACCAGCATATAATTTAACACTTAACCTTACTCAAGAGGTAGCCGAAAAAATTACACGAAACCAAGTAGCAGAAATAGACCGGTATTAGATAATGAGAAGTCCAATACTTGTGAAAAATCGCCAAAACCGATAATTAGAAATCCAGAAGAACTAAAATTAGCAAGCACGCGGCTAACAGCGTTACAAAAAGAAGTAGATACGAATCTTTATAATAATGATTACCACACATTCGCGTATCCCCCAGTCGTATCAATAGGAATTACAATTCTAGTAGTAGTAGCGATTTACACCATATACTATAAGCGAAAACAGCGTAAAAACCGCCAGTTAACAATAGAAGTAGAAACTAACGAAAATAGACAACCGCCAAAAAGAAAATACATCAAAAAACAAAGAGCTAACATAGTAAATAAAAGCGAACAAAAGCGGAAAGTATCTATATAAACATAAACGATTATATTAAAACATGTCATCGGGAAAAATAAACATTGTCAAAAAAAAAAATAAATAAATAAAGAAATAAATGAAGAATATATGTATAAATAAAATAAATACCAAAAAACGAATAAAGCGTAAGAAAAGAATATATATATATATAAGTAAACGATTATATGACACATATGTTATCGGGAATAATTAAAAAATTGTACTTTATAAATGCACAAGTATACCCATAGGTAATAAAGCGTAAGAATGGTGGCACATTCTTTTTTCCCGCGGGGGAGGGGTGTTGTACCCGCGAGTCGCCTAAGCGACACAGTAGTATCATATTCAAGGCCGCCTTCCCGAAGAGGCGACCCAAAAGTAATGTGTAAGCATTGCATCACCCGAGTGCCTGGACATTGCGAGTCCTGAGCCGAAGATGCAATTCAGCGATTCTCCCTTCTTAGCGCCGAACGCTAAGGAGTGGCCCGCACAGAAATAAGGAAACGAATAGATAGATCATCGAGAGCGATCAAAGAGTTAGGAGGGTTACTTGTGCCTCACCAATAACCAGTTACTTAATAAAAGTCATACTTATACTCAAGAAGAACCTGATCTATACCTCAAACACCACCTTCCTTCCGCTTCCAAAGATAACCGGTAACCGGCTGACAAGCACGGATTACCACACATGATTCTTTCACCGGAAGGTGCTGATGAAACTAAAAATATTAAAATGATACAGTCACAGAATCAGCTGACAGATCAAACGTCGCTGAATAAAAAAAGTTTTGGACAAACATATCATATTGACAAGTTGAAAATAAATCTTAAAACACAATTTACAAAGAAGTATGCTAAAGATAGTGAGAAGTCCAATACTTGTGAAAAATCGCCAAAATTATTAAATGAAAGTCTTAGGGACGCAAACAATAATAATAATGGTATTAGTAAACAAAACTTAAAGGACCACTGTAATCTTCAAAAAAAGTTTCAATCAACAGAAATTTACATTAGAAAGCTACAAAAAGTTATTATGGAATTGGGATGCACCGGAAGCCAGAATGAAGAAATTGAAACGGTTGAAGCGTCCAGTCGATTATTAGCGGAAAATATCATTAAGTGGTGTTTATACAGCAGAAATCGTTACCTGTGGAGATTGAAGAAAATAATGAAACTTTTGAACAACAACATAAACAGTTATACAGGGTGTCCCACGCAAGCTACAACCGCGAATATACACGTGTCCACATGGATAATTGGAAGCGAAAAGTGAAATAAAAAGTAATAAAAATTGTCCTCGTTAACGAGTTATAAAATAAAATAGATCAGCGAATCAGGAAGCACGGAAGCGGTAGGCGGTGAGCTGCGGCCATGCTAGTCTGAAGACAAGAAGCGATAGCGTAAGGAAGCGTCGTGGACGAAAGATTGAGAGAAAGAGAGAGAGAGAGAAAGTCAACGAAAGACAGGGCGAGAGAGAGAGAGAGAGAGTCAGCGCGTGCAGGCAGCGTGAGGTAGCGCCGTGTTAGGGTAGGAGGGAGCGAGAGAGAGACAGATTAGATTAGATTTTTGTTGTGCTGTTACGTCCCTGGTGCGACTCGAGAGCTAAGGACGATGGGAGGATACCGCTTGGTTTCTTCGACCAGTTCTTCGTCAAGATGTCCGACCGATTGCGTACGTTCGGATAGGAAGAAATGATAAGTATGGGGATGCTAGCGCCTGGAGTACGGTGCCGCTGCACCTAAGTGACTCTTTTAATTATAGGAGAGTTCCCAGTTATGCCCTATCCTTGTTCTTGAAGGGTATTTCTCTGTCAAGCGTGATATTTTCTTCTAATTCCACGAATAGTAAATTTGAAGACGTATACTTCACCTTTGCTAAGAAAGCTTAGTCCAAAAACACGTGACTTGTAAACGTAAGGACTTCAGGGGTTTTCAGTACACCCGAATAGTTATAAGTATTTATTCAGCTTGACAATTATAATAAAGATGAGTTACCTTCTTCGTAGTTGCGAAGTTCGCAGATTACAATGGTATTAAAACGTAAATATGTGGTTGACTAGTTTCACTCTGACCTCGACTGATCGACTGGCCGCAACGAAGTTAACACGTTCACTGATTCCGTAAGACTGAACCTATGGAGCTCCGAGAGCTCCGGTTTATATACCCAGCGAGGGCTTACAATACATGGGAAAACCTAAGCTGAGTCATCGGCAGCTGTTGTATACAGAGATTAATGTTTCCTGTTCTAATAAGATAAGCGAGCGTTACAGAGCGTCCCCCCCGTGGGCTGCCACCTTGTCGTGGTGGGGGGGCTTGCGTGGTGCAATGATCACACGGGCTATGCCGGCGGGGACTTCGGTCCCTGGCAGGTTCTACCTTGCCGGACAGGCCGTGTGTGAGCACCCTGACGAAGAGCAGTCCAGGGGAAGGAAAACCTCTAGAAAAAACCCGGGCAGGACGGGCTCGTCAGTTTTTGAACAGCCGTCCTAGGTGAAGGAAACACCGAAATCAAACCAACCCTTTTTTTATAATGGAGGGTTCTAAAAAGAAGGTGGTTACCGCACCAGGGGCTTCGGAACCCCAGGTGCCGGCGGAGGGGGACTATCGTCCCAGGTCCCCCCCGTCGTCATCGAGCGATGGGCTACCCGGGCCGTGCGACGCACGCGGCCCGGGGGAAAATGTTAGTGCGGGTGCAGTGGCGGTAGCGCGCGGGGTGGTGTCGGAGACACCCCGCGTTGCGGTTGTTAGCGTTGAGCGCATCCAGGTGGATGCGCTCAGCGCTAAACTGAGGAAAGTAATTGTCAGGGAGGGGGCTGTATCACCCTCCCCCTCCCTGGCCAGTATGGACACGTCCCTCCGAGAGAGCGATGTGAGCGATGGCTCGAGTGTCTCTCGCCTCTCGGAGGGGCGTGTAAAAAGGAAGAGAGGGCGGCCCCCCACTACAGGGGAATACGTCGGGCTCGCAGAGGCGAAGGCCCGCGTACTCGCCCTGGAGGAAAGGGAGCTGGAGTTGCAGGCTGAGCAAGAGCTTGCTCAGCTTGCAAAGAAGAAAAGCACTCCGGCTCCCGCCGCCGCACCCTCGGGCCGAGAAGCGACGAACACCATCTTGTCGCAGAGGTCCCCTGAGGAGCTCCAGCAGAACATTGCTGGGGCCCTCGAGATGGTGGAGCACGTTTCCACCAGCTCGAGGAACCTCAAGGGGACCTCGGTGAAGGCCCTGAGGGAAGCGGCGGCCCTAGTGCGAGGGGCCGCGAAGGAGCTCGTCTCCCGCTCGGAGCCACATGGTTACGATCAGTGGCTCCGGCGGGAGAACGAGCAGCTGCGGGAGCGGCTCAGCTCTCTGCGGGGAGAGATCTCGGCACTTAGGTCCGAGGTCTCGACCCTCAGGGGGCTAAAAAGTCTGCCTGCTGCTCCCGCAGCAGCGACGGTGGGTGCTGGGGCTGTGGCCCCCGCCAAGATAATGGCGCCACCGTGTCCCCCGGAGGATAACCTCCTGAAGAGGATCGGGGACGTTGTGGACGCCAAGCTGTCCGCGTTTCGTAGGGAGCTCTTTCCCGGAACGCGGGCAGCCCTGACGGGGACCGCAGCCCCACCAGCAGGGTCGAAGCGAGCGGCCAAGAGGGGGGTGTCGGAGACCCCTTCCAAGGCCGCCGGGAAGGGCTCTCCGCCGCCCCCACCACCCCCCACCGAAGTGTGGAGCAGGGTGATAGGGCGGGGGGAGAAGTCTGCCGCTAAAAAAGCGGCAAAAGCGCGGGCAACTCCTTCCGCTCCTCCCACTTCAGTGGGAGGTGGAAAGAAAAAGAAGAAGAAGGGAGCTCAGCCTCCCATTCAGCAGAAAGGCGCCCTGTCCCAGACCAACCGGGACAGGGTAAAGCGCCTGCGGCCCCCCAGGACGGCAGCGATAGCTGTCACGCTTCCTGAGGGGGGCCCGCTGACGTACGCCTCCGTGATGTCTGAGGCCAGATCCAGCATTAAGTTGGCTGACCTCGGCATCACGGAGGTTAGGTGCAAGCGTGCCGTGACCGGGGGGCTCATTCTTGAGATCCCCGGCGCGGCATCGCAAGAGAAAGCCGATCTGCTGGCCGGGAGGATGAGCTCCCTCTTCAGCGAGAGGGGTGTCCGAGTCGCCAGGCCAACTAAGCGTGCTGAGTTGCGTGTGCGCGGCCTGGACGACTCGGTCACCCCCGAAGACGTGGCGCAGGCTGTGGCTGCAGCCGCGGGATGCCGGGCGGAGGAGGTGCGGACGGGTCTCGTCCGTACCTCCCCGTCCGGCCTTGGCACGGTGTGGGTGCAGTGTCCCGCGACTGCTGCCAAGAAATTGGCCCAAGCCGGGAGGTTGCTAGTGGGTTGGGTGTCGGGCAGAGTTGAACTGCTCGACGCCCGCCCACTGCAGTGCTACCGCTGCCTCGAGTTTGGGCACGTGAGGCAGCGGTGCACCAGCGCGGTGGACCGGAGTGACCGGTGTTTCCGGTGCGGCAAGTCTGGCCACCGCGCTAACGGCTGCACTGCCGCCCCCAATTGTCCACTTTGCATGGACCTGGGACGGCAGTGCGCCCACCGGCTTGGTGCTAAAGCCTGCGCCACGAAGCGCGGCAAGAAATCCCGCAACGGCGGCGGCGTGGCCATGCCCGCCCCCGCCGCTGTGGCGGGACCATCGGGTGTAACGGCGGTAACTGCGCCAACGGTGCCAGACCCACCCCCAGTAGTTCGCCAGGAGGAGGCAATGACCATTGCGTAGACCGCAATGGCTACCCTCCTCCTGGCAAACCTTAACCACGCCCGCCATGCTCAAGACTTGTTTGTTCAGAGCATGGCGGAGCGTGAGGTTGGTTTGGCCATCGCCACCGAGCCGTACAGCCTTCCGCAAAACCCAAATTGGGTGGCGGACGCTTGCGGCTCGGTGGCGATTATTTGGAACGGAGCAGTTAGCTTCCCTCCGCTCACCTTGTTGGAGAGCGGGAGGGGATTTGTAGCAGCACTCTGGGGGGAAACCGTCGTGGTAGGGACGTACATCTCTCCCTCCCACGACCTAGCCACAGTAGAGGAGATTTTGGCCGGCATTGAGGGGGCAATTTTGCCCTTTCAACGTCGGCCCGTGCTGGTGCTGGGGGACTTCAACGCCAAGAACGTTTCTTGGGGTTGCCCCCGCACCAGCGCACGTGGCGAGGTCGTGAGCGACTGGGCGGCGGCTTTGGACCTTCGGTGTATCAACCGGGGGTCCACCCACACCTGCATCCGTCAAGGCGGGGGATCGATTGTGGATCTCACATTCGTATCCTCCGCTGCGATGGGGCGGGTGTCGGGATGGCGTGTCCTCGAGGAGGTCGAGACGCTGTCTGACCATCGTTATATCACGATGGTCGTCTCGGCCTCCTCGGCTTTAAGAGGCGCGCCACGCCGTCGTCCCAACAGGTGGTCGCTACGACGGATGAACGAGGACGTCCTGATGGCGGCAGCTCTCGCTGAGACTTGGCCGGGGTTTCCGGCCGAGTCCTGCGATCCCGGGAGTGGGGCGGTCTGGTTCCGGGGTATGATGACCCGCATTTGTGATGCGGGCATCCCCCGGACCAGGTCCGCCTCCTCGCGGGGCGCCGTGTACTGGTGGTCGGATGACATTGCGCATCTGCGCAACGAGTGTGTCAGTGCCCGCCGCCAGTACACCAGGGCTCGCCGGAGACGCCGGCGGGACCTGGCGAGAGAGGCCGAGTTGTACGAGGGGTACCGCGAGAGGCGCGGTGCCCTTCGTACAGCCATCAGCAAGGCCAAGGCCCAAGCTTGGGAAGATCTCCTCCGGACCTTAGATGAGGACCCGTGGGGGCGCCCGTACCTTATAGTTCGGAACAAACTCCGACCACGGGCGCCTCCACTGACGGAGGTTCTTGACCCCCAATTCTTGCGGGGCGTGGTAGAGGTTCTCTTTCCTCGTTCAGAGGAAGAGCCGCGCCCCGTAGAGCCGCCGGACCCGAACAACTGGTCCGGCGAGTTGGGGGTCAGTCCGGAGGAGATAGGCGCGGCCGTCCGGCGCATGGGTGCCTGTAAAAAGGCCCCAGGCCCGGATGGAATACCTGGCCGCGTCTGGGCCTTGACCTTCGATGTCCTCGGGCCCGGTCTCAAGCAGCTGTTTGATAGCTGCTTGAGGACCGGGTCTTTCCCCCCAGAGTGGAAAGAGGCGAGGTTGGTGCTTCTCCAGAAGCACGGGCGGCCCGCGGATTCTCCCTCCGCGTACCGACCCCTGTGCCTGTTGGATGAGGCGGGCAAGCTCTTCGAGCGCTTGCTCGTGGCCCGCCTCACCAAACATCTATCGCAGGTGGGTCCCGACCTGTCGGACCGCCAATATGGCTTCCGGGAGGGTCGCTCCACGATTGATGCTATCAGTCGTGTGAGGGCCCTCTCGGACGAGGTGGTCTCGGGGGGGGGAGTTGCATTGGCTGTCAGCCTTGACATTGTCAATGCATTTAACTCCCTCCCCTGGGCGGCGGTCCGGAGGGCGCTCGATTTTCATCGGGTGCCCTCATATTTAAGATCTACGGTCGGGGCCTACCTCCATAACAGGCAGGTGGCATACAGGGGTCGGTGCGGGAACATCTTCCGGAGGGAGATCAACTGCGGGGTTCCACAGGGGTCGGCATTGGGGCCGCTCCTGTGGAACCTCGGGTATAACGTGGTACTGCGGGCCGCTCTGCCTCGTGGCCTTTACGTCGTCTGCTATGCAGACGACACGTTAGTGTTGGCCACGGGGGCTTCCTGGAGAAGCACCCTTAACCTTGCACAGGTAGGGGTGGCACTGGTGGTCGGCCGAATAGAGGCTTTGGGTCTGCGGGTGGCTCCGGCAAAAACAGAGGCGATGTGGTTTGGTCCGCCTCGCCGGAGACCGCCTCAGGCCCACCTCTGTGTAGGTGATGCACCTGTCGAGGTTCGCACCCAGATGAAATATCTGGGTGTCGTCCTCGACAGCGGATGGCACTTCGAGGCGCATCTCGCCTCTCTGGTCCCCCGGGTTGAGGGAGCGGCCTTGGCATTATGCCGCTTGCTCCCCAACCTCGGGGGTCCTGATGGGCGAGTCCGACGCCTCTACGTGGGGGTGGTCCTGTCGATGGCGTTGTACGCCTCGCCGGTGTGGGCGGGCGACATAATGGCCTCCCGGCGGCGCCGGATGGCGCTCTGCCGGCTGGCCCGTCGGGTGGCCATTAGGGTCGCCCGAGGGTACAGGACCATCTCCCTAGAGGTGGCGAGTCTCCTGGCAGGGGTTCCTCCGTTAGATCTTCTGGCGGAGGGATATGCGGAACTCTTCCGCTGGAAGCAATCCCTCCGTCAGAGGGGGTTACCCCTGTCAGGAGAAGTGCTGGAAGCCGAGAAGTGCCGAGTCCGGCAGTCCGTTGTGGCCAAATGGCAAGAGAGGCTTCTATTGCCTAATGCCGGCCGCCGGACTGTCGAGGCTATCCGACCATGCCTCGACACATGGTTGACGAGGAGGCATGGTGTGCTCACCTACCGCCTTACGCAGGTGCTCACCGGGCATGGCTGCTTTGGTGAGTACCTGCAGAGAATAGGGCGCGAGCCGACCACGCAGTGCCACCACTGTGGCGCTGCGCAGGACACGGCGCAACACACTCTTGAGGAGTGTAGTGCGTTCGAGGAGGAGCGCCGTGTCCTGCGCGGCGCAATTGGAGGGGACCTCTCGCTGCCGGCCATGGTTCGCGCCATGGTCGGCAGCGAGGGGTCTTGGAGGGCGGCGGTCTCCTTCTGTGAGAGTGTCATCTCACAGAAGGAGGCCGCAGAAAAAGAGCGGGAGCGTGCCGGGCTACGGGCTAATGACGCGGCACGGCTCCCTAGGGCAAATCGCCCTCGAGGCGTCGGCGGAGGGTCTGGGTGACCGTCACCCTCCGCCCTTCTTTAGGTATGCCGGGGGAGTTTAGTCTCCCCCCGAGATGAGGGGGTTCGGCTCCCCCTGCCTGCTTTGGGGAGGAACCGGTGGTGTCCAAACGGGTTCCCGGGTCCTCCCTACTGCAGGTGGACGGTCACCGTGAGGGGTTTTAGTGGGTAAAAATCCCACACTCCCCCCGCTCACACCCAGCCCGTGGGTGTGCGCGGGGGGGCCTTTTGAAGGTTTCCCCTCACGTTAATTAAAAAAAAAAAAAAAAAAAAAAAGCGTTACAGAGCGTGCGCGGTCTGCAGCTGTTTGGAAGTTTATGTATCCATTCTTATTAGTGTGGTTTTACAAAAAGGGTCCTCTTTGGAAAAGAGGGTGTGTAAACTTTACGACTTCCTTTTTAGAAAGGTTCGGTTGTCGCCTATTATAAGATTGCTTATCTTTACGACTTCTCGTTTAGGAGGTTTCGGTAAGTCTACATTATGGCTTAGATCGAGTTACATAGGAGTTCCTTATTTTTACGACTTCCTCTTAGAGAGCGTGACTAGGTTTAGTTTATATTTTTCTAGTTATGCGCTCTAAGGGTGCGGTTCGACGGTTACAAAAAGAGTGCAAATATTTACACGTGGTAAGGTTACATGTTGAATAGGTGCACGCGTTTTCTAGAGGTTACTGGTTGTATCTCATATGTTACTAAGTTTTAAATATTATTTTAATGCAAATATATATAAAAAGGTTAGTTTACGTATTATGCACGTATTCAATTTATAATTATCCTAGTTATCATAAAGAATTAGGAAAGATACGTTATATATATATATATATATATATATATATATATATCATATATAACCTGTAGTAAACGTATATATATATATATAACTAACTTAATAAAGTCTTATTCGGATGTGTAAATAATAATAGAAAAGGTGAAATCACTGACGCCATTAAAACACCACCGCCATTGAACGCACTAACACTTTTTACGTGTCTTTACGTGTGCGTAGGTTGTATGCTTTCTTGGGAGCGTCGTCCTCCGTCGAGCTGCTGCAAAATGGCCAGCACCCTGGCTCCGGGCTGCTTTCGGGTACTTCCAATACCTGGCAGCGGGATGGCTGCGGTGGTCCAAAAGGTTCATGGATCCTCGCTATCGGAGGCCGATTTGCGTCGTATATATGCTCCTCGTCATCTCTCTTTCTCTTCGGTGAGACTTTTGTTCCGGTAGATGAAGATGGACCTTCGTGACGATTTGCAGTGACGTCACGGTCCATTGCTGTCATGGAGAGGACTCTGCGTTCGGCGACGATCAGTGCGTTGGCCTCTGCGAGGGTTATTACTCTCGGTGCAGGCGGAATTGGGCGTTCCAGAGGTTCACCAATGTCCACAGGTAAGCTCGTGTGTCTTCTTATGCCGTACTCCTGTTGGTCTCCTTCCGTAGTGGCACGGTACTGGGATGGTCCAGCGTCATTACGTCTTATTTCCAACTCGGAGGTGCGCGTCAATAGGTCATCGTATATTACGCGATGCTCCTCCCGTTCCTCTTCGATGTCGAGACACTCTGCTGTGATTGACCATGCGTCTTCAGGTGTCTTGTTGAGTTTAAAATATCCGCAAGGGCATGACCAGGCGGCTGTAGAGGTAGGGACGTCACTAGAGGTAGGGACGTCACAGTGCGTAAGGTAGCGTCGTGAAAGAAAGGTAGAGAGAGAAAGAGTGAGAGAGGAAGAGCGAAAGTCGACACTTTTTCCTAGAAATCTCCTCCTGACCACTACCTTCTCACGCCTGTATACGTGTCAGAACGCTCCGCCCGTCCAAATTATCGCTTCTTATCTTCAGACTAGCATGGCCGCAGCTCACCGCCTACCGCTTCCGTGCTTCCTGATTCGCTGATCTATTTTATTTAATAACTCGTTAACGAGGACAATTTTTATTACTTTTTATTTCACTTTTCGCTTCCAATTATCCATGTGGACACATGTATATTTGCGGTTGTAGCTTGCGTGGGACACCCTGTATAACGGATTTTACTGTAAATGATAATGAGAATAAAGTAACAAATTTATGTGGTAGATCTTTACATACATCGTCAACGGAAGCATATTTCGCGGGAACAGCATATTATTTCAATTTTACGAATGAAAGTAATTTCTCCATAATAATAAATGCACAAGGGCAAGCAATGAATATTTTGCCTTTGATAAATAACAGAAAGAAGGGACAATTTTCAAAACAATGGAAATGTACCGAACATTGTAGAGGACAGAATGACCGAATTAATGATAGTATTTTGATTAAATATCATCAATTACTACATTCATTAAAATCTGTACAATTAAAAACACTTCCACCATTACTTCAACGTATTTTCATTTCTCATAATACGAACAAAATAGGCGATCCTTCTATTTGTTATACATTGCATAACTGTTGTCCATCATCGCTAGTCGCTGTTGAAGCTTTATCCCCACACTTTCCTAGGGTACGATACATAAAAAGAAGAATTTATAGGTTAAATTAATTGTATAATAAATTGTCAGCATTGAATATTGCCTTAGAAAACACAAATTATAATGAATTGAAACAAATAAGCGATTTGGCAATACTAGAAGGAAAAATATTTCCAGAAACCGAAGAAATGATTTGTCATAATGAAGAGAAAATTATGGATGACAATAAACAAGCATTTGTTATTTTAACAAAGCAGTCGTTAGATGTTCCACGTTATCCGTGTTTATCTTGTCAAAGACTCTGTTTCAAGCGAAATACTTCAAATATTAATAATATTAAAAGTAAAATTACAAGCAAAGTATGGAATGATTTGTTGAAATACGTTGAAATACACCAAGAACTAAAAAGTGAATTTATTTGCCAAATATGGCCGTCTATGTGTATCTTAAATAGTCTTTATACTGGAAAAATTCCTGATGAAATCGCAGTTTTGAGTGAGAGTGACTATGAAAAGATTCTTATACAACGGGCAAAAGCATTCCAGATTGTTCAAAGAATGACAAGTGTAGGTAAGCAAAGGATTCCGCAGTCTGCAAAAATAAATAAATCTAAAGGTCAAACGTTTTATTTACCGCTACCTTTAGAAGAAACTCTTAAAAAAATGTGTCCATCATCAGATGCCATAAATGTAAATCACGAATTTCACATATTAGTACATGGAATTCCTAATAGAGAGAAGATTGTTTGGCGAGATTTGGTTGATGTTAGAAAAGTTTTCACTGCCCTGCAATGGTTAAAACAAAATAATATTCTTTATTCACAAATTAAATTGCCAGAGTCCCATATTATGTTGCTTGAGAATTACAAATTTCATGATATTGAATATAATAACGTAAACTCGGATGACATGGACATGCAAAATAACTGCGACGAATCGTCAAGTCACAATGTGAAAGAAATAAGTAATGCTCACTCATTTAATGAATCAAAAACTATCAATGTGGTTAATCTTACTCGGAATAGTAAACCAGCTATAGGGGGGCTGGGGCCCCTGAACGAAACAGCCTTGCTGTTTCGTATTAGGCACGACCGCGGTAATCCCTTTTCTTATGAGAGTACAGAATAGCTGATTGCGGCCGTTTGACTATCGCTATCTGGCCGTCGGGATAATTTTTTTTAAAATACCGATTACATTAATACTCGTTTCTGCTCAAAAAAAAAAAAATGTTTTTTCGTTCGTCATGTTGTATTGCTTCCCTGAAAAATTTTGAAAAAATTTTTGTTATTAGTTATCACTATTTTACATAGTTTTGCAAAGTTTGAATTGTTTCCCCATTATAGCAGATTTTTTATGAATTTTTTAATGTTTATAATAACCGCCATTTTGAAACCGGAAGTCGGATCGAATCGAAATTGTTAGTGGATCCTCGTCGGGTGTAACTGGATTTTTCGTGTAAATTTTACTTCAAGTCTTTCAGCCGTTTAGACGCTAGAATGGACACACACACACACACACGCGCGCGCGCGCGCGGACATTTAGATCTTGTTATGAAACATAAAGATCCAAAAGGGTTTTTGGATATCTCGAATAGTTTCTGTGATAATCGTCCGTTACACTTTTTGCTCGATCGAGAGCATAAGGAAGAAAAGTTATCTTCATTAAATGTTTGTGCGAAAGCTGCATTATTAACACAAATATTAGATATAAAAGCTTATAATGAACAGTATACCATATATCCAATACATGACATGAGAGTAAATAAGACGTCTGTAGACTTATATCAAATGAAAAAAATTAACGAGTTGGCATTAGATAAAAGGATGGAAACTTTAGACTTGCTTTGTTTTCCGGATCTATATCCTTACGGTGTAAATGGAATGCTGCAGGAACGAGGACTTCGTTTGTCCAGTCATGATTATATTAATTTACGTGTTACATCTAGAGAACCGAGATATCGTTTAAAGGGGGGGTAGGGTATTAACATTTTTTTTTTATTTTTTTAACTGAATGCATAATATTTCAAGAATATTGTGTCCAAATTTCAAGTCGATCGGAGCAAAATTGACGACGTTGTGAGTATTGATTGTACCTCCGCAAAAACGTAAAAGCGAAGACGTTTCAACAAATAGCGCGTCAGCTAAAAAAATAAAAGTGACTGTTAAAGATCAAGTTGACATCATGGATAATATCAACACCTTTTATGGACCTGACATCGATGATTCAGTGTGAGGTAAACCAATAAAACTCGCATATGAAGCTTAGTGTTCAAAACTTTAAAGCGTTTTTCCCACAACTCACGTTTTCAAAGTCGGTGCCCCTCAGAACTACAAAACTACTGCACCGATCCTTTTGAAATTTTGAACACTATTTCTGTACATAATTTACGAGGTAACGCTGTCGAGTTTTTTTCAAATTTGTTAATATTTTTTATGTTACAATAAAAAATTAGCCGATTTTTTTTCACAAAAATCGCGTTTTTCACTTCAAAGTGTTCCCAAAAAGTAAAAAATTGAAATTTCAAAAATCCCTCCCAGCGTTACCTGGAGTAAGCAATTATCTAACGGAAGAATTTTGATTTTTTGATTTCCGATGATCCAGCATGGAGTTATGATGGGCACCGCAATTCAACTTTTTTTCGAGACGCTTCCGAATAATTGCTGTCATTGCCGCATTTGTTAATGTTTTTTCATGAAAATTTTACTCAATTTTCTTCGAATGTTATACTTCAATGTGCCATTGGTTTTAATAAATAGATTTTAACTGTGTCGTCACAAAAAATTCACAAAAAAGTGCCTTTTCTTGCACGAATTAACCATACCCCCCCCCACCCCTTAAATCAACAATATCTGTTCCATTTACTAAGTGATACTAATACTCGTCAAGTAAACAGTGGAATTTATCATGCTTTAAATATTATTAATACTTGTGAGCGATATACAGTGTGGTGTCTTGGGTACGGGGGTAATAACAACTGTTGTAACCCGCGCTCGTAAGCCGGCTACCGGTTATCTTTGGAAGCGGAAGGAAGGTGGTGTCTGAGGTATAGATCAGATTCTTCTGGAATATAAGTATGAATTTTATTAAAATAACTGGTTATAGGTGAGGCACAAGTAACCCTCCTACCTCTTTGCTCGCTCTCGATGATCTGTCTGTTCGTTTCCTTATTTCTGTGCGTGCCACTCCTTAGCGTTCGGCGCTAAGAAGGGAGAATCGCTGAATTGCATCTTGAGCTCGGGACTCGCAATGTCCAGGCACTCGGGTGATGCAATGCTTATACATTACTTTTGGATCGCCTTTTCGGAAGGCGGCCTTGAATACGATACTGCTGTGTCGCTTAGGCGACTCGCGGGTACAACACCCCTCCACCGCGGGAAGAAGAATGTGCCACCATTCTTACGCTTGATTACCTATGGGTATACTTGTGCATTTATAAAGTACCATTTTTTTAATTATTCCCGATAACATATGTGTAATATAATCGTTTACCTATATACAGGGTGTCCCACAGTTCGATGTCAGACGAAGAATGGCATGTGCGACTGATTTTTCTGAGTCGAAAGGAGTCATAAAAAGTAACATATGCCAGGTTAGTTTTCGAGCTATTAATTAATAACGATCTGCCAATCGTGAAGCGGGGAAGCGGTAGGTGTACTCTCGCCGCCATACCAAAACTCTAGCCAAGCTATGATTGGACCGGCGGGCGATAGAGAAAGAGAGAGGGAGCTAGAGTGAGAGAAAGAATGAAGGGCCCGGTGGTCAGTCAACGTAAGATAGCGCCGTAGAAGAAAGCTAGGGCGAGAGACAGAGCGAGCGAGCGAGCGAGCGAGAGAGAGAGAGAGAGAGACAGAGTCAGTGCTACGAGGCTATCTTAAGCTGGCGGCTCGCGCCGACCCTCTCTCTCTCTCTCTCGCTCACTCTGTCTCTCGCCCTAGCTTTCTTCTACGGCGCTATCTTACGTTGACTGACCACCGGGCCCTTCATTCTTTCTCTCACTCTAGCTCCCTCTCTCTTTCTCTATCGCCCGCCGGTCCAATCATAGCTTGGCTAGAGTTTTGGTATGGCGGCGAGAGTACACCTACCGCTTCCCCGCTTCACGATTGGCAGATCGTTATTAATTAATAGCTCGAAAACTAACCTGGCATATGTTACTTTTTATGACTCCTTTTGACTCAGAAAAATCAGTCGCACATGCCATTCTTCGTCTGACATCGAACCGTAGGACACCCTGTATATATATTCTTTTCTTACGCTTTATTCTTTTATTGGTATTTATTTTATTTATACATATATTCTTCATTTATATATTATAGGAAAATATGTTTCTTTATTTCTTTATTTTATTTTATTATTTTTTTATTTTTTTTTTTTGACAATGTTTATTTTCCCCGATGACATGTTTTAATATAATCGTTTATGCTTATATAGATACTTTTCGCTTTTGTTCGCTTCTACATGCTATGTCAATTCTTTCTTTTTTTATTTGTTTTCTTTTTGGCGGTTGTCTATTCTCGTTAGTTTCTACTTCTATTGTTAACTCGCGGTTTTTACGCTGTTTTCGCTTATAGTATATGGTGTAAATCGCTACTACTACTAAGATTGTAATTCCTATTGATACGAGTGGGGGATACGCGAATGTGTGGTAATCATTATTATAAAGATTCGTATCTACTTCTTTTTATAACGCTGTTAGCCGCGTGCTCGCTAATTTTAGTTCTTCTGGATTTCTAATTATCGGTTGGAGGTCTATTTCTGCTACTTGGTTTCGTGTAATTTTTTCGGCTATCTCCTGAATAAGGTTAAGTGTTAAATTATATGCTGGTAAATAATCTAGCTGTCTCTTTTCTTTGAATTCTTGTACTGTTTCTATTGTTACTTCTGATGTCGAAAGTATGCATTTACCTTTTATATCTAATATACCTGAATCTTTTAAGATTTTATGTATGGTGCCTTTCGCGTTGCAGGTTATTGCTAACGGTTCTTCTTTTGGGGCAACGAAAATCCATGTTTCTGGTGCTTCTAATTCTAGTAATAGGGTCCTTTCTAATTTGAGGAGCCTTGTTTTGCACTTTTCTGGTTGTTTATTGATTTTATTGTACATGCGTACTTCGCACGGTCCGTGTGGATAAATTTTGTAAATTGGATGTCTTGATGAGCACAGAAACTGGGTTTTGGTTGTCTTACATGCTTGTATATCTGTTTCGCTTAGCGATACATATTCGCGTCGGATTTCGTCGACTATCGCATAACGCTCGCTTGTCTCGATTATAGCGTATGTACTGTTGTTCATACGCGCTGGTATCGGGTGTACTCTTTTAATCTGAAATATTTGTGTCCCTATGAGGGGTATTATGATTACAGTAATTATCGAACGTTGCCGACTATATGCTTTGACTTCTGTTACAGGATCTAAAAGATATCCCGATTGTATGTCTAGACGGATTGGAAAATTTAAACCTACTGGCAGGTGTGGTAATGCTTCTTGCAAGTATTGCATTATTTGCGCGAATGATAATATGTTGGTGTTTATTAGTCCTTAGCGTATGTCTGTTACATAATGCGTCAAGTCTTGTACGTCTTCTAGTAAGTTATCTATCATTAATGTGATTAACGTAAATTGTTCGTCTATCTGATCCCTAACGTCTTGTGTGTGTTGGCGTGTATTTAACATTTGTTCTACTCGTGCTATTGTTTTTGCTAAGAGTTTTTCTCGTTGCTCTACGTTACCAAAGCTATCGTTAAATATTTTTATACTGGAATTAATTATTTGTATTTGCTGCGATAATGCATGCCAAACTCTTGTTTCGCTTTTCTCTAATTTTTCGAGGTGTACATTTATACGTTCCTCGTCGTTAGCGTCCATTAATCCGAATAAATATTTTCCTGCTGTTCCTAAGCCGTTGATGAGACCGCGTTTTGGTCTCTGTTCTACTCCTAATGTCGCTCGTATGGAATTTAATTTCCCTGTAATCGATCGTAATTTCGGCGTGATTGTATTTATAAATGGTCGGCAAATTGTTGCGTGCCATGCCTGGTGCGCCAAACAAATTTGCGTCAACTTATTGCAATATGATGCTAATTTTTCTTCGCGAAGATAATAAGGTATCATATCGATTTTTAACAGTAATTTCCACGTGTCTTTGTAGAGATGTAAGTTTCCCACGTTTTCAAAATCTATTCCCGGTTGGTTCTCGAAGTTTCGAATTTCTACGGAGTTCTCTATGTTGCCCGTTAGATAAGGGCTCGCTGCTCTTGCTGCCGCAAGTATTCTGTAAGATGAGTTAGTGTATTAGTTCGCCGTGTATGTGTTGTTTTTATTTATTTTCTTTCGCGTCAGCTTTTCGGAGGATGCGCTTTCTTCAGGGCTCTCGCTCGCCCTGGAGCTCATTTTAACTTCAGCAGTCCGTGAAGTATTACTAAGTGACAGTCAGGAGTACGAGTTTTTGTTTTTTCTTTCTAAAATAATTTAAAAAAATGGAGCGTAAATTGGCCTGTGGCTTTTACCGGTGCGTTGGGCCGGTGCAACTGCTTTGCAGCCGTGAGAGTTTGG